>VWPU01014799.1:0-66902 GCA_013398955.1 Callaeas wilsoni | reverse complement strand
GGGGGGGTATACATTAAAAGGGAATCTTAAAAATTAGGCGTTCCGGGAAGTCTGTACCTCTCAAGTACCTCAGCCAATGGGGAAAGAGAGAAGGAAAATACGGTCGGGAAATTAGGATAAAAAGGAGGCTGCGTCCTCCAAAAATTTGAGACCCCAGGGGAATGCCCCATGGCCTCTCCCTGTATTCGAATAAAGTAACGGGACTCGTCTGCTTCCTTTTTGTACATAAACCTCTGGGGTTGGTAGATTAATTTTCCTGCCATGGGTGTCAGTGTGGCCCCCACGGGCACGGCCGGGGCCCTCAGCGGCTGTCACCACTTGCATCGCACACGCGGTACCAGAGAAGGCACCCCAGAAGCTCGGGCTTTACCCTCGGGGCACAGCCGGCCGTGAGGGCTCCGGCCCGGGACTGCGTTTCCCAGGAGGAAGCGCGGGGAGCGGGCGCGCCCCGCCCCGCGGAGCTCGGGTTCGTTTCCGGGCCGAGGCTGCGGAGCGCGGCCGTGCTGCGGAGCGGGGCTGCGCCGGGCCCGGCCCGCGGGCATGGACGAGGACGGGCTGCCCATCGTGGGCTCCGGCATTGACCTCACCAAGGTACGGGCTGCGCTCGCCCGGGGCTGCCGCTCCTCCTCCCCGTCGGCCGCTGCGCTGGCCCTGGTGCTGGGCGAGCCCCACGTCCCCCCCGGCTCCGCGGCCCGGCCCGGCCCGGCCCGGCGGCAGCGGGCGAGGGGAGCTCCCCGAGCGGTGCCGGTGCCGCCCTCGCAGCCGGGAACGAGCGGGCTCTGGTCCTCAGCTGCGTCTCCGGCTGTTTTCCAGAGGCGCTTTGCTACAAGTTCTGTGATAACGTTGTATTTAAAGACTGAGCCATTCGAACATCAGTCTGTGAGGCGAATCCCGTGGAAAGTCGTTTATTCATGTCCTTTAATGTTGCAGAAACTTTCTTCTTAAACTTAGTTTCCTAAATACGGAGCATAAAGACAGGACAGTTCCAATTAACCCAGTGATTCTTCCGTGCTCTGTGCCGCCCCACAGATTTCTGCCAAGGTTATAAGTACTGCTTGACAAATTTTGGAACCACAGGATTGAACTTCAGCAGATGCTGTTGTACAGGTGCACAGGCTGAAGGCTCGAGATAGTAGCAACAAAAGTCTCACAAAAAATAAGGATGTGTTAAGATTGCCATAGTGAATTGTATATTGAATGCGCTGATAAATCAGCGACTAAAGAAGAGGTGAAGACCAGAGAGTCACTGTATTCACAAAAAAAGTGCAGCAGAATCTTGGCTGCCAATAATAGTCCTTGTAAATCTTCCACTTAAATCAATAGTAATTTCATAGGCTAATTTCCTCTATGAAGGTTAAGACTTAAAGCAGTTGTCCAAGATTATTAACCCATAGGCGCTAAAATTTTATACATAAACTTTTGTGTGAAAGTTCAAGATTCCAGTCTTCTGTAATGGTTTAAATAAAAATGCCAACTCTGTGTTACAATATGACCACCATTGTTTTTGGCAAACATAAAGTTCTGCATTTTAGTCTGAAAAGTATGTGAGCATCGAAACTGATTTGGAGGATAATTTTTGGTAATTTTAGGGTAGTCTGGTCTTGCAAATAAGAAGCAGTATGGGTAGCCACTAAATACTTAGAAAGAAACATCACTACACTTCAGCTTTGGTCATAATGGTGTGAGTTGTAACTGAGTATTAGAATGGCTGGCCAAGTTTGCTTTTCCTTCTTAAACTCCAGAAGGAAAGATTCTAATTTCCTCACTGTTTTTAAAAAATGTTAACACTGATTTTCAGGAATTTCATCTAAAGGCTTTTTCTTTAAGATAACAATCCTTCATTTATTGGGTCTTGTTGCCTTTTCTGTGTGTCCTGTAAATTCTGAACTGTCATGTTAGTAGATTCCTAGTGGCAAAGGATTTGTCTGAATGCATATGTGTACTAGAAGATGGTTTGTGTATGTCTGCCTTCATAGCAGGCACACTTAAGACAGATTTCCAAATAATTTCTTCTGAAAAATGTGCATTTTTTAACAGATATTTGAATCCAAATGTGAAAATTGACATTGATGTGTAACCTAATTTTCTTATATTTTTAATGCAGGTTCCTGCTATTCAGCAGAAAAGAACTGTAGCGTTTCTAAACCAGTTTGTGGTTCACACAGTGCAGTTTCTCAACCGCTTTTCTACTGTTTGTGAAGAGGTATGTTTATTATTTTCCCAGCTGTCCATTTATACAATTAAAAACATTCAAGAAATGAGAACCATTCATTTAAATATTTTTGTTGCAGTAATGCTGGTAGCTTAAACCAAAAAATGTAGTCTGCTTTCTGTTCAAGGTTTCTCTTGAGTAAATGCTTAAGACAGAATTTTTCCCCAAGGGCTGCACATGAACTGCTGACTGTGCCACACTCAATCCTGCTTCCTTAAACTCTTGCATTTGCCACAGTCCTTGAACTTTTTGATACAGGGAATTTGTTCTGAGCAGCTTCATCTCTGGCTCTTGTCTCATTATGGAAGAAGGATGCCATGTTCCTGTGGCGCATCAGAACTTACTTTCAGATTTTATCACCTGTAATTTAAAAGAGTGATATGCTAAGATCTGAATGTAAATAATTTTTGTGTTGAAAAAAGGACATTTTTGGCAAGTGATTAGTGTAGAACATGAAGCCCTTAACTTCAGTTTCCTGTAAAAAGAGAGAAAAATAAAAATATTTAGGATTAGTAAATTTATGTGGTGACTTTAGAGTCAGTGGAAATACACCAGACCAACAAGATCAGAATTTTCCACTGAACAGGACAAGAGTCCTTCCTCCCTTGTAGAAAGGGTGTTTTCTAATATGGCTTTGAGTGTAACCTTTTTGTCTTTAGAGGTTTTTTGTAATTTTTCATTAGTTTATTCAACAAAGAATGTTATACAGCTCTAGCCAGCTGGGCTAGGGCAGCAGTCAAATCCAATTAGACTAAATCATGTAATCTGAGAAATTCTGTTATTTGTTGGTGAAGAGCCAGACCCGTGACAAGTATAAAATTTGTCTACCACATGAATATATGGAGCTTCAGAGGAAAAAAAAAGTCATTTCTCTTAGGTTTTCAAACTTCTTGTAACGTGATAGGTGGGACAGTGTAACCGCCTGATGATGCTGTTGTCAGTTGTCCAAAACTCAGTTGTCACCTGATCTCAGCATTCCCTCTTCCACGGGCCCTGCGGAAATCAGAACACGTATGTTTAAAGCCACCTTGAGCACGCAGCAGTGCTGTGAAGCCTGCCTAATAAAACAGTTATTAGTTAACCAAGATGTGTTGTTACCCAAGAGACCAAATAGTTGCTTTATATACTCCTTGAGAAGTTTTTCGTATTTATGAAGTACAGAAGTGTTTTTAATGTGAAAGGTTGCAGTGTAAGTCAACAGAAGCCAAGAAATTCAAAATCAGGGCTGACACCATCCTTAACTCTGAATTTCTTGGCTCTTGTCTAGTCAAATAGTCCCATAAAATTGCATAATTGTCTTTTGTACATCTTTCCTCCCCCTTACCCAGTTATATGTAGAACACATAGTTCCTTCCAATAGGAACTGACTCCTCTTCATGAACAAAGGACCATCTGTAAACAAGTCAGTGCACTATCCAGAAAGACTAACTCCTGTCAGTCTTCTTCTGCTTTTTCTAACATATTGGCAGAACTGCCATGTTCTTAGGGTGTTAAAGTTCTGCTTCAGAGCCAGGCAGAATCTTGCCAAGGTGCCAGAAAGCTGTCAGAATGGTACATATCTGCCAGCCAGCACTCTAGCCAACTTCACTTGGACAGGTCTGGTGGAGTATGGTAGTGATTAGTTAAAAGACTGGCAGTTCTTATGGAGTAATTTAGAAAAACTTAAGTTGTATTTTAAAAAAAGTCAAAATGTGATTGAGGTGCACCTGGAGCATATAAAGTATCTGGTTAGTTCTGATTCATTGTGGATTTTGACTGCATAGGACTTTGAATCACCTGCTGTATTAATTACTAGATTTTCTCTTTGTATTTGCACAGTTACATATGCACACATCATCTCTTTTCATCTTCCACATTTGGAAAAAGCTTTGAAGAAAGATCTTTTGGTAACTGGGAGAGTACAATATGTCTACCATTATTCTCCAGTTGCCCAATGTAATACCCTGTTTACTTTGGCTTTCTTTTGTACATAGTATTGTCTGCATTTCTGTCATTATATGGGAAAACCAACTGCAGAGTAAAATTATTTAAAATCTGAACTGCTGTAGCTACTGTACTAAAAAGTGTTGTCATTGCTTCATTTATTTCATAATGTGATAATCTCATTTACACTGTACTCTGCCTTCAGCAGGAAGAAGACAAAAGTGATTTTTATTAGCTAGATGCAAACTGTTTTACATGTACAAGTGCATAGGGGAGTGTTTTCACATCCTAATTGTTTTCTGTCCTAGAAATTGTCAGCACTCTCTCTCCGTATCCAGCAAATTGAAACCACACTCAATATTCTGGATGCAAAGGTTTGTATGAATATAGACTGTATCTTCTAACAGTGACAGCCTCCTAGACTATGTGAACTAGCTTCCTTTTTATACTCTGAATTGAGCAAATAAGTTTTTCATAATGATTTAAAGGCGCTAATATAAAATCTTGATATCGAAAATTCTCTCTTTGCATGCCTTGCTACTTATGCTGTGTAACATTTGAATATGTAGTTGATACAGAAGAAGGGAACCAACAGTACCCAGTGGAAAGTTTGAGTTTGTGAAGCATATGGAACATAAAAGCAACCCTTTTTGCCATACAAACTCTAATAAGGAAATTCTTACCCCCTTTGTAAAACAAAAGTATCTTTGTATGTTACTGGACTGTAAGGACTTCAACTGATGTAAGTAACTAGATAGAAGCCTTGTAAATCTTTTGATATTGAAATGTGACCTGAACTGGATCTAAGCTAATGCAGATGTGTTTGATTTATCTTCTTTAGCTGAAATGACAAAAGGATATAATCTATGGTCTTATATAGGGAATATAATATGTAATTTACTAAAAGATTAAAAAACAAAACAACAGAATCCCAAAGTCAATAAATCACCCACTATAAAGTTTTAACCAGTTCTTCTTTCAATAATGATGGAGGCAGTTTTGGTTGGCTTTTCTGGAAGCAAGGGTGGGATATTTTGAAACTGTTCATTAAGATCTTTTTGGGGAAAAAATAGTGTAATAATACAAACAGAGCTTACTAACTCTTATTTATTTCAAAATATGTAGGAACGATCCGTATTGATTTTTACAGAATTCTTCATAATCATGTTAAATAGATATTCCTTCAAAGAGATATGTGGTGTCTTTAATATCCACTCTCAGCATTTCCTTAAAAAAAGTGAAAGATGTAGAAAATTGAAAAATTTGTAACCAGTCTCCCATCTGTTAGGTGACAGAGATGTTCTTGCCATGATTTCTTTCACTGCAGGGAAAGTAGCAGAGATGGCATGGCTCTCGTGTGGTTGATAAGTGCAGTAGCAAAATGCTGGCAAGGTATGGAAGCCTTTCCTGCTCTGCAACCCTGTGTTAACAGTGAAAGCTCCAAAGGAGTGTTTGGGGGTTTTTGTTGTAGAAGCCAGCTGAATAGAAAGGTTTTTTTTTTTCCTCCCAATCAATATACCAAAAATAGGGATAAAAGTTACAATAAGTTACAATTTTACTAATGTAAAACCTACCTGGGCAATAAGTGGTAAGCAGCATGCTGCAGATTTTGTTGTCCTTGTAGTCTTATGATGTGCTCATTGCTTATTTGATGGTATTTTTTACATTCAGTTATCCTCAATTCCTGGCCTAGAAGATGTCAAATTTGAAGTGTCCAGTGCAAATGTGAACAGTGTTACAAATGGTCCCCTGGCACAGGCTGCTACAGATCAACAGACAGCTGGATCACCTCAGTCTGGAGTAAGTAATGAAGCATAACTCATACCTTGAAGGAATAGAGCTCTCCAGCTCAAGTTTTTAATGTCATTTGAAGAAGATAGAAGAAGCAAGACTATTGGAAGTGAACAATCAACTATAAAAATCTAAAACTAAGCTTTTCTCTACTGGAGTCTTTGATTTCATCACATTATCCTTCAAGTAATGATTTATACTCAAAAGTATAGTTTAGAAGTTACATGATTTGTATGAAACCCTTGTCAGGGAATCAAATATTTTGAGGAAAAAAGGAATTGGACTGCTGGAGGAGATTTCTAGATATAATCCTTAAAAATACGTTTTATAAAAAGACCGTTTACATTTAGTGTTGTGTTATTCGTTAAATACAACTTAACAAGGTTACTAGGGGCTTTTTGGTTTTTTTTATGTGTTGTTCAGTGACTTAAAATTGTAACTAAAAGTAGAAAGACACTCCTGTAACAGTGAACAACAAAAGAGCTGGATTTTGTGATTTCATACATCTTGGAAACCTTTAATTCTATGAATGTAGATCAGAATAACCTTGATAAAGAAGAGTTGCACTTTACCCTTAAATACCCAATTTTATGGATTGGAATCTCTCCATGGGTCTGGTGTGTACACCTAACCATTAAAGGGTTTGTTTTTCCTATACAGCAGAACAATACACAAGAAGAAGGCTTACAGAAAACAGAGGTAGTAACAGAAAATGTCACAACTGTGGCCAAGGATCCAAGATATGCCAGATATCTCAAAATGGTGCAAGTGGTAAGTCAGTTCTCATGTCATTCTTTGGCTAGGATGTTGTTTTTTGGTGGAATGTAACACACAGCTGTAAGTGAACATTAAATGTCTGAAAACATATATCGCAACAGTAATCCTTAAGTTAGGATAACATCACAATATTCTAGCACATCTTCTCTAATAAATGAATTAATGTAATATATTCCCTCAGACGGCTTCTGGCAAGATCTTTCTACAAAATTCTGCTGGTAGACTTGCAAACTGAAGGTGTGAAATGTGTAAATGCAAAGTGATATTAGCCCGAGGCACAGAAGATGCCACTAAATGTGTAGTTGTCCTGGCAGAATTGGAGTCATTCCCTGCATACAGACATGATTACGGTTTGATTTTACTGTAGGGTACAAAGTGCAGCTTTGCAAGTATAGTCCAGAACAGGAGTACTTGATATTTCTGTAAGGACCAAAACAGAGATACAAGGATTGCTTCACTATCTGGTTCCACTCCAATTTCCTGTTTTTCATGATGCAGGTTTTGTTTACGTCTTTATCTGTGGTCTGTGCTACAGATAAATAGGAAAAAAATGAATGTAACCTCAATATTTATATGTGTGAAGGCTAATGAAGGAGTGAGAAGGTGAATGGGAGACTATTTGTGACATTTTTAAGAGCTCATTTCACATCCACAAAATTAAAAATGAGATTGGAAACAAAGAATTTATTTCAATTTCTTTTCAATTTGTCAGTGGAAATTTTCCTCTGAAATACATAATTCTGGAAAGTATGACTATGTCGTAGTATTAATAAAATGTTGCATATGTTGAAACTGACTTCAGGGTTTCACTCAGTCTTCAGAGAAATTATTACAATTGGTCTGCTTCGTCCCTTGAATGATGTTCCAAACCCCATTTTTCACTGAATGATTCAAATTCACATTTGAATCATAAACTGGCACTTTATGGGTAGCTTATTACAAACCATTTGGAAAACCTAGCAGTGGGATAGTAGCAGAGAGTAGAACACTATGTTACTGTATTGATTTAATGCCAGACTTCAAAGTGGATTTGAAAGTGCTGGATGGTCTAATTATTTTGAAATTTTTTTTTTTTTTTTGATGACTGCTAGAGGAGTGAGATCTCTCTTTCCACATTTCTCCTGTGTACTGGCAGTTCCTGGTCACTCCTCTGCCAGTTGTAAACAGTGTGGTAGGAAAGTCAAACTAACATACTACAAATTGATGTGTGTTTTTGTATTTGCCAAACTTGTCTCCTTGTCCGGTTAGGTATTTCATTTAGTGTCATTTATTTGCCCAAATTAAGTTTCTAGCTGAAGATTTTTTTAAATGATTGTTCATTTATTACTCACAATATTTATAGTATAAAAGAGCACCATTCTACACTAAAAGTAGCTCTTCCGTGAAATCGTGACAACCTCATTTTGGTGGAGTGCAGTTGAAGATACTAAAATTTTACTTTTTAAAATTTACAACAATATTCCAAGAAATCATACAAAAGCAGTACCATATTTGCAGATTAGAATTTAGGAAAGCATGAAAGGTAAAGTAATTGTAATGCCCTAATTGTATTACAAACAGATTTAGGTACAATCTTAATTGTTTTTCTTCAGATAAGAGGTCTACTCTTAATCGGCATTTTGATTAAACTTCAGATTAGTTTTGTGAGTCTATAAAATATGAGGATACTGAGAGGATTTCTTCTTTCAGATTTTAATGCACACGATGTTGGAATAAAACATACTCCAAGTGTGAACATAAAAACAACTCATTCTTAGAATCCTATACCAAGTTCCCTTTGATTGAAATCAAATATTAATTCTGCTTTACCTGATCTGACTCAGTTCTGTTTTCACCTGGTTTGAGTTGATGCATAAACAACTCATCAGTGACTTCTGAGGTGGGGAAAAGTACCCTAAGAGCAGGGGTAGAAGCATTCGTACAAGGTGGTGTGTAGACACACAATCCCTGGTGTCCAAATCTCTACTGGAATAAGTGAATTTTTAAACTGTCATGAAATACTCAGATGAATATATCAAAATATTCACCTTTGCAATGTCCATTAGCTGTGAAGATGAGATGCTCTTTTATTTCAGTCTGTTACAGTGCAGCTGTTTGAGTGACCTTTTTTGACATTATGCCTGATAGATTGCTAGAGCCGTGTACCTGTGTGTGTGCTGTGCCACAGTGCTCATGCACAGGCCTTGATTGTGATTCTTACTGTGGAACTGTCACTACTGTCACATCTTTCTCTGGAACATTGGTCATGGCTGCCCTTTATTTTAGCACTATTTTACTTGCCTTTGGACAAAAGATACTAGTCCTACACCTCTTTTCATTTAGAATTCCTTAGACCACCAGTAACTGTGTCCCTTTCAAATCAGAAATCATATCCTCCTTTAATTTGGGGTTTTTTCCCATATCCTATATTTGCATGGAGTGATCCAGATGGTATTTCTGATGGTTTCCAATAGGAGATGGCTAAGCAACAAGTTGCCTTTGAGCAGCTCTAGTGGAAACATAGGAGCAGTTTGTTGGAATGTATCTCATGAGAGGATGTGGGTCTTTGATATGTGATCCAAGACAAGAGGATGTTTAGGTGTTGATGAATAAAATAAAGTGCAGAAGCGGTGGAAGGACTTGCAGTGAAGGGAAGGAATTTTTTTAACACATACATAATTGGCTGAAATCTGTCCACGAGTCACAGAAGATTCAAGCCTGACTGCACAAGCAGTTGTATTCAGAGAAGTCACTTTTAAACTGTGCTTCTGTTCTCATGTCCTGTTTGCCTTTTTCTTCATGCCTTTTAGACTTCTCCAGTTTTTAGCACTGCCTGAAGAGATCCTTCTGGAGTGGTAGCAGATGCACTTCCGTGGTTTTCCTCTCTCTCTCTTTTGGTTATACCTTCAGCATGCCCAAGTCTTTCCTAGCACAACTTCTCTGCTGTCTTCTTGCTACTTTGTGCTTTCTTCACATTCTTACTCATACAGATAACTTCATGATTTTGTCTGCATGAATTGCAAATATATCTATCCAGTCTTGATTCTCTCCCTGCAACTTTCTCTAGATATTTTGCCATAAATATAAGAGGGGTTAAAAGGGCCTGTAATCTCACTCATTTCTTGCTTCCAGGTTCATATTGATGGCAGCTGAGATTATTGTTCCTTGCTGTTGTTTGACAAGTGACATGCATAAATTTATATGAAAGTGGGATTTAAAAGTACCTGTGTAATTTAACTCACCTTTTTGTGTCCAGTAGTTTTATATTATTCTTCCTCCTGCTACACAGGGCGTTCCTGTAATGGCAATACGAAACAAAATGATTTCTGAGGGGCTAAATCCAGATCTTCTCGAGTAAGTAATTTGTGACTCTCAGTAGGGCTGGAGTGCAACTGTGTGTTTAAAAAACTTGGAAAAACATGTGCTTAGAAAAGATTGTTCAAGGTGTTTTGAGCTATAGCAGTGACAAGCTAGCATTTGACAAAGTGCATTTAGCAATGAGGACTCAAATAAAAGGTCAGGAGCCATTTTCACTGCACCTCTTAGACTATGAGGTTTTTCCCAGATACTTTCTTTCAACACTCCAATAAGAAAATGTCATTATTGTAGAGTAGTAAGAACAAACTCAGTCTTATTTTGCTGGATGCATTAGGGACAACACAGTTGTTTCCAGATTCCCTCAGCAGATGGAGTGTACAACTTGACTTCAAAATTGACAGTGTAAATTGAAGTCAGCAGTTTAAAATTTTGGCTGTTGATTGAGTTAACCTAATGTGAAGACTACTAAGAATAGGTAGTAATTTTCAAAGTTTCTTGTCTGGCCATAACCATTAATTTTAATCTTATTTTACAGCTGACATTTAATTTAATTCTGCTGTATTATTTCACAGAATTTGTTAAACTGATGAAAGTATTAACTTTCTTTCTTACATTATAGACACCAAAATGTTCGAAATACTTTTGCATTCTTTTCAGAAACTGTAGGGTATTAAAAAGTCCATTTTTCCTTTCCAGGGAAGTCTTTTTATATTTTGTAAAGGCTTATTCTGAAACTAGCAACTTGTTAAATAAAATAAACCTGAAGTATCATCATATGATGAGTCACTTTAGCCCCCAGCTACTTCCTGGTGTCTAAATAAGCCTAAAGTAGTTATTCCTCAGTTGATATTTTTACTGATTGAATGAAAAATAAGAAGACAACCCTGTGCAAGGTGGAGAGAGGTTTAGCAAACATGGGTTTTCTATATGTGTGTTAAATATGTTGTATTTTTTGCTGTGCTTTCAAGTCCACACCTTTCTATAAATGCTATTTCTTCATGTTTGGGTGGATTTTTATAGTAGATAAAACAAAAAGATAATTGGTTAAAATTTGAAAAGCAATTTTTAAAAAAGTGTCTGCTTTTGGATTGTCTATTTTGCATTAAGAGAGGAACATTAATACTGTGGACTGAGGCTCACAGAATATGTTTGGGGTTAGATCTCCAAGTCCATCTTCCAAGATCTGTGCAACAGTAATGCTTAGTCATATTTTCTTTATAATGTTACTGGTTTGAAAACTGGTTAAAGAAAGCCAATTATTTGGCAAGGTGCATAATGTGGAACATGTTAAGGTGTCAGAGGTGACCTTTCTTTTCATTTTCTTGCTTTCTTGTCTTGATATTATAGGCTTCCTTTTTTATATGTATCTTGCCATTCACACCACATTTCTTGGGTTTTCAGATTCCTTAGGTCTGCTCACTCCGTTCCAGAGATAACTAGGAAAATGTACACATGGCTGTATGCTCAGTCACTTACTGCAGGCTCCCCCAGCTCCTTGCCATTGGCTGAGCATGGGGTTTTTGTGGCTCTAAATGTGATAATTCTAGTAATACAATGTTGTTTCTGCCCTCTCCTTTTGACTGTTCCATCTCTCTTGTTGCTCCTTTCTCAACTTTCTACAGCGTTTGGTAACTACCTGTTCTATCAAGCTCTCAATTTACCTATCTTTAACTTGTGTTCCTTATCCTTCCTCTCTTGGCTGTCTTCAGTTCCAGGAGAGTTTGTCCTGCTCTCATAAACTAAAGGAATTCAGCGCCATCTTCCTCTTCTTAATAAATGAGAGGTTTTGCACTGGTCTCTCCAGATCACATGTCTTTGCACAGCTCTTCTGTTTTGTCATTACCACGGCAACAAGGAATAATATTGTGAAGTGGTATTTGCATGAGAAAGCAAATGCTTTCTTAATTTGTTTTAGAGGTGTGCAGGGGGGAGGGAGAAGACTCTTCTGCAGTTCTTTAACACACTTCTCATCTTTGCACGCAAAATGTTTAGGAACACTTTAAGGTTACTTTAGGGATTCCCAACAGAGAAATTACACTAAACAGAACTAATGTGGGAAAAGAAATTCTATACCCCCAAGATAAATAAGAACAGGATGATTAATACAACTGTCAGCTTAGTTTAAAATGTAATATTTTATGCAAGAGATGTCAACTGTCATACAGGAAGTGAGTTTCTCTGAATGACATTTTTCCCCAAGTGTAATTATGTGTGTATTTTCTACCTTGCTTTCAGACTTTATCAGCCTCTCTATTGCTTGTATGTCAAATTCATTACATACTTAGGAGGGAGAGTCCAGGGAGAGCCAGCATCTTCAGGCAGTAATGTTAGTTAGTCTTTAGATGGCTTGCTTCTCTCACCTTCATTTCCAGTAGATTCCCCAAGCAAACATTTTGCCACAGTGTTAAGATCCATCCTAAATAGTCTCTTTAAAAATAAATACAAGAGGTCTGATCATTTGTAGTCAATAAAAATCCCATGGCTGTTCTTGCATGTCAAATTTAACCCAATGTTCTAGCCAAATTCCACTCTGAGTAATTCTTTTTTGCGTCTCTAAATTATCCCTGCAGTTTTAGTTGGATACAATATTGTTCATTTCCTGTCTTATTTTTTTCATGTACTATTTACACTGCTCAATGGTGTACAGAATGTTCCTTTCAGCCCCTAGAACCTCTGAAGATTGAAAAAAATTGAATTAATCATTATTGCCTGCTTTCAACTCTTTCTGCAAGTGTTTGCCACTTCTTAATGATCTGTCATCATTTCCGATGGCATCAAAGGCGTGCATTCTCACTGGTGTCTGCAGAGTTTTGATGTCCAGTGAGTTACAGTTTCTAGTGTTTGCCTTTCAGTTGTAGGTGAAGCAATACCACTGAGGTGTGAGTTTGTGAACCATAAACAGTTAATGTGTTAAATGTTGTGGCAATAAAGTGCCTGCAGTTGTCGTGAAAGGACGATGCTGTTACATGCTGAGTTGCTTGTGTTCTCAGCTGGATTTGCAACATGGAATGTTTTTGTTGCCTGCAGGACCCCAGATGCCCCTGTGCCTGCTTGGGGAGACGATGGCAAAGCAGAAGACAGTTCTGACAGTGAATCTTCCTTCAGTGACTGAAGAGACTGATTGCAGCCTTTGGAAACCTTTGTTAAGTGCTCATGTGTTTGGAGCTTTAGCAGACAGTGGTTTTGCGTGGATCACATGGGTGACATGGTTTATCTGGTGGTGTTTTTAAGAGCTAAGATCCTCCGTGTTCTCTTCTGGAAAGTTTGAACAGGCAGCGTGTTTCAAGCTGAAGCCTTCCCCCGTGAAAATGAATCATGAGATCCTTGCAGTTTCTATGCTGCATCATGTCAGATTCGTTTCTGATTCTGATGAAATTACTTTGTAGGGCTCTAAGAATTCCTCATCTCTAAACCTCCAGGTCTCTAAAACTGCATTGTGGTCATTGCTTGGTTTTCTATGTGACACGTTTAACCTACGTTGCCTTCTTTCTGCCCCATAACGTAAAGGTAAATTAACTAAGGAAAATGCAAATGTTTCATTGATGAAATGTACTTTTTTCTCAGTATCCTATATCTGCAGTGATGCAACAAGAATTACATATGTCAGCTCTCTTATGGTGATTGCAAATCAGTGATTTTCAGATTTGAGAAAAACTAAAACACAAGTGAAAAATATATTAAAACCCATTTTGAATCTATTTTCAAAGCATATACTGCTATTCGATGCCACATTTGAGTCTGTATGAAGTTGTTAAAGAAACTCCTACTCTCAAAGGGTTGATTTGTCGAATTCGGGTTGTGGTGTAGAAAGGTACAAACATGGCAAGGTTGGTTTGAAAATGACACTGGCAAAAAAGCAAGGGACTGGGAGATCATTAATGGAATCTCACTATTTGTTCACTGTTATGTGTGTCCACTGAAACCATTTTCTGACTTCCGTTGGCCTTACTCAAAAGAAGCTGTGGCTGAGCAATTTGCTTAGGATGAGAAATCACCTCCAAGTTGGTGCCTTTGCTGATAATTTCAGCAAAGAAACTAAAATTCAGTTTGTGTAATGATAAAACTACCTTGCCACCTCTTGAGGCATGCATTGAGGAGCAGTATGAAGAAATGCTCTAGGAGCCTGACGTGCACTGAAGATTCCCCTCGAAATTACTTAATGTACTCCATGACTCAAAAATGATGTTTCGTTAAAGAATCTTCTTTAATACAATTTGTTCCACATGAAATCCTTTGCAATCTGTTTGTATTCCGCAGATTGTTGTGATTATACCAGAATGCTGTGTGCCAGGCAGTCATTAACTTTCTGGTATTTCACATTCTTGCTGCGACCGAGAGAAGACTAAAACTGAAGCTCCAAGCATATGAGTTTGTTAGCCTTTACGACTTGAGTCAATACCTTCTCTCTTAGTTATTTATCCCTCTTCAGTAGGGTACCTGCCTTTTTTTCTTTTCTGTAACTTAAGCATGGCTCCCATTTAAGCCTAGAGGACATATTTATGCTGTCCATAACCTGTAAGTCAGAGTAATGCCTGAATCCCTACAAAAGCATATATGCACTAGAGAACGTCTAGAGATGGTATTTCAATGATGGGTTAATTACTGTTGAACACTTAAACAAAAATATACTTAATAGTTAACACTTGGTAAAAGACAACAAATATTAATATATTAGCAATAAGTATTTCAAATGTAAATGTGATAATGGTATTTCAGAATGTATATATTGAAAACTCATGACTTTTTAAAATCTATATTTGCAAACTCATTTAAGCAGTCTGTATAATTAAAGCTATACTTTGTAAACCGAAATTGGGGTTCTATTTTATTTCTGTATCTTGTTCTAAACAAGACAATGAAAATTCTTCCAAAGTCTCTGCAATTCATGTTTCTCCAAAACTAATTTTGCTGAAGTTGTATCAATCTGCTAGCTTAAGGGGGGCGTTTTGGAAACTGGGGTTTGGAGTTAAAGTTAACCCCAGGTGACACTCAGACTACCAGAGAACTGAATACCCCATAGCCACTGTTCTAAGAAGCAGATTTAAGGAAGGCTGAAATTATATGTTTGATATAACGTATAATATCAAACTTTTGAACTGACCTGAACCTATGTAAGGAAGTAGCATGGTTTACAGAGTTGAATTGAGTCATACTAGTTAATTATTTTTCTAAAGAAATAAACAAGGCTACCAAAAGACATTTAAGAAGGTATAGCTTCTGTTAACATTCTATAGAAACTGTTTGTGTAAAATAATTTTAGACTGAAAAAAACCACAAAATCAATTGTTTTTTACACCACTGCAGATGCACTTTTATGTGGAATGAGAAAGAAAGCCTCTGGCCCACAGACACTTGTTAAAATAAGGGATAATTAATCAGTATTTGTATATGTTACAGAATAACAGTTTCATTAATAGACATTGTGAATTTAACTGCCTAAGACTTGGAGGTTTTTTTCAGGGTAGAAGTTTGCTTTGGAATAGCGCAACCTTGGTTGACTTGCAGAAACATTAAGAAAAATGTTGCCGCTTTGTTTCCTCTCCCAGTTGAGTAGTGACACACTGCACAGAAAAAATCCAAATGTCGGAATTGTGAGGAGGTGGGAGGAAAAAAGATAAACCCATCTCTTTTTACATGCAGTGTCTCAGCAGCCATAATGCTTCCACTACCTTTGGAACCTCTGACCACTTTAGGCTCTTCTGTTCCTAAACACATCCCTTTAGTCTTGAATTGCAGCCAAATTCAATCTGAGATGTTTCAGTTTAGGACACATGCTGACACAAGGAGCTATTAAGTATGGGAAGGTTCATTTGAGACTGAATTATGTCAGCTGTGCTGGTGCTCCTTGATCTGCAGCAGTTTTCTAGAGATGTGGTGCTAACCCAGAAAGCTGGAAAGTCCTTAACCGCAAGCTAAATACTCTAAGTGGAGAATATTCCAAGGTGCTTGTTATTTGCCATCCGTTTTGGAATAGAAGATGGAGGGAGTATTTCAGCTTGGCAGCACAGTAATTAGATATATGTAATACTTTCAAGGGAAAAAGTCCATTTTTAAGAGATTTTTATTTTTAAACGCTTCCAACAGCAAAAAACTTTCAGAAGGTATAGTATGCAGTAAGAAGCGTCACTAATGCACATCTAATATACCCAAATTTTGCATGGATTTAAACTCATCATCTGGGGCAGTATTACAACTTGTAGGCATGAAAACTACTGGAGAGTGTTGCTGGAATAACCATTAAATGCATCTGTTAATACTAATTATGTACTACTAGTAAACTATATATTCTTTGTTTAAACAAACTTTTTTATTCCCATCACCATATTCCTCATTTTGCAGGTGAATGGGAGTGCAGAATGTATAAAGGTCAGCTTCTTAACGGTGTTACAGGCATTCTAAATGCATGTAGATGCCCTTAGACTAGATGCATATCTGTGTTTTTGTAAGTAAAACCTCAAAAAACTGTCAAAGGCAAAAACAACATCTGGACGTGGTAATAACTTTATAGTGAAGTCCTGGTTTAGCACTTGTAATCATTAATGTCTTCCCTCTCAAGTCTTCTGTTCAGCTACATTTGAAATGAAAATTGATGGTTCTTTTTCCAAGCTGAGCCTCTTCCTCTCTCTTGTTTTTCTTTCCAGTGTGTGTTATTTACACCAGTGAGTAAGTGTATAGCTTGATGTTCTGTGAAAAAAAAAACACCAACCAAAACCAAACTATACCCTGTACTTGGAAAAAGAGAATATCACTAAGATCAGCACTTTGAGCTGTGTGTGATCAGGTCAGTTTTGCTTTCCATGGTGTTACGTAGCAAGAAACTTAACTTCATGATGGGCTCAATCTGTCTGGAGATCCAGTTTTCTCTCTGAAAAGCCAGTCCAAGGTTACAGTCTTACAATGAATTTATGTGCACAACGGGACATGTATTTTCTCATTCTTCAGAAAATTTGGCATCCTGTTGTCTGAAATGCCTGCGCTGATGTCCAAAGTGTTCCTCTCCTGATGCTTCATGTGATGGTTTCTCCATTCAGAGCACTTTGCAAGCAGAACAGGAGCTGCCACATTAACTGGGGTCCGTGGCTTGCTTAATCATGCAGTTCTGTCTCTGCTAAAAGTCAGTACTGAGTGCCTTAAGGGAGGATGTGAGGAGCGCCGCAGTGTTCCCACAGTCCCTTTTCCTGCCACCAAGACATTACTCCAGCCACGAGCAGAGATTGATGTTCAGTACTAAATTACAAGTTTGTTAGCGCTTCCAGAAATATTTTCATTAATTCAGGAAGCTGTGGATATTACTGCTTAGTGTTTGACTCATTGACTTTGCTAATACAATATTGTTTTAAGGGGGTTACATGGCTTAGTTCATTATGAGGGTAATGAAACAGAAAATTTAAATAATATTCCTCATACCATACAAAAAAATGAGTGACAGAAACAAGCTTAGCGTAGGATAGGTCACATTCTGAAGAAACAAGTCTAAATGGCCATAAATTAAGGTGCATGTCATTGGGCGAGGACAGATGTAGCACAAAGCACTCAGTTTTATTTGCTTTAAAAAAAAAAAAAAATTAGGGCTGTGTCATGACCTTAAACTAATGGATTATTTTCTCATTCAGTGTATTTCCCATTTTCAGGTTAATGGGTGGAAAGGAAAATTCGGAGTAAACATTCACTTTGCAGACAGTTGGTTTTCTTTGTTTCAGACTTCAAAACCGGTGCCCTCTCCCTGAAGACATGAAATGGTAAATAATAGTATTCTCTGATTTAGGCAATATACTCTTTGCCTCTCAAGCTCTTGTATGTTCTAGCATATGTACACTAGAAATCCATTCCTGGCCATCATTATGGCCTTCTGCCCTGGTCTGTAGGATCAGAAGTTGTCATAAAGTGAGTGCTAGGCCAGTCCTTTGCTGGAAAAAGCATGTATCTGAGAGCCGAAAATACAGGGCAGAACAAAGGGATCTGACAGTAATTTTATACCTTTATATGACCAGTTCTTTTTATAGGTGATTACCACCAACTGTTTGATAAACCTTACTCTTTAAGTCACTTGTAGTGGTGAGAAGTCGAGTACACGTGAGCCAACCTGCTGTGAAGAATTGGACAGTGGAAATAAACTTCCGAGGCCCGTTTTAAAGAACAGCTCTCCTAAGAATTGTGATTATCCTTTTTGTTTTCGAACAAACGATCTCTAGGGTTCAGTTGACTCCGTGCTCCCAGCAGATTACATAATCCTGCTGTGATTTCCTATAGCACAATCCAGGACATGGGGAATCCTTCCCCAGTGGGAGCCAAACTGTTCACAATCAACAGCTTGCAGTACTGATTACTGCTTCCCAACAACTCTTTGAAAAAGAACACTTCTGTGTGCTGAGATAACCCTTTGGTCTTCTGGATCCAGTTCACCTACGTATAAAGTAGATCAAAAGTAGAGAGCGAAATGAACAGAGGAAATGAGTTGTCTTTTTCACAGCTGTTTCATCATTTGCTTTTCCCTCAGAGGACAGCCAGTATTTCTGTAAAAATGGGTTAGGTGAAAAATGGTTCATAATGCTTTATCATGTGTTTGTTGTGGTTTAGGGGACTGATTTCAAAAGCTTGCCTGCCTACACAGAAGAATATGTCAAGAAGATAATTTCAAAACAGCTGAATTCAGTTGAAATATCATGGGTGGGAGTTTAATAATAGTATTTTTGTTACTGTAACTTCTCCTTGCCTCTTACTTGGCTTTTGTATTTGCCTCCTCTTCTGTTGTAAATGTGAGGCTTTGTTACTGTTCTCTCAGCCTCCTGGCATCCTTGTTCTTCAATCATTGTTGAGCTGGCCTATTGCCATATTTTAAACCAAGCTCTCTTTTGAGTTCTTCCATTTTACAGGATAACTCTGTGATGCTTTCTGCATATTTTAATTGTGAAACGTGTTTCAGCTTGATTTACTGTGGAAAAGCCATCACTTTATACACGTGTCTGTCCTTAGTTTCCCTCAACTTTCAGAAACTGTTGGCTAGTTTCAGTCACAGTTGGGTAGGAAGGAGAGGAAGGCATGCCAAAGAGTGGGGTTCTTATGGATTGGATAAAAATAACCAAGTAAAAAGGAGAGATGTTGTAACAGCATTTGAGCTGAAGCATCCCTAGCTGAAGCCTTCTTATACCCCGAGTGGTCCATGCCACAAAGAGGTGTAACCCAGTACCCATTCATGCTTTTCCCCTAAGGCTGGGCCCTCTCAGCAGAAGCCTTTAACCCTCTCTAGCTACAACCCTAACTCAGCTATAGGATGGTGACCTAGATTTTCTTTATTCAAGCCGTGTATCAGTCAGCAGAACACCACAACACTGGTTCGTTGCCAGTGAGGTTATAACCAGTGGCAACTGATCTGCAGATAGAACCTGAGGTGCAGTAAACAGGGCTTCCTGTTTCCAGGGTCTCCTGTAACGTTTTATGAGCATAAGACTGTGTGGTCTGTAGCCCTGCTGTAGGAAATACACACGTGAACTTGTGTCTTAGAAACCAAAGCCAGTCAGGCACATGCCCGAGCTCCCTAGGAAATCAAATTCTGTTCATTTCCCTGAACTTCTTGCTCTGAGTATACAGTTACCGGAAAACATTTCAAAATGCGACCAGCTTGGATCAAGAGAGATGCCATGCTTTTGTGGTGACTGAAGCTTTGGCAGAGAGAACAGGAACAATAGGACAGTTCTCTTTGGGAATTATTTATATTGTGCTCACAAGTGGACCATGCTGTGCTGGTGTTGTGTAAGGCAATCCTCAGGAAATCAGGTGGGAGTACAAACTTTCCTTTTGCCATATAAACAGAGTGTGTTGCATAACCGAACTTGTCTTTCTGCTGTTAGGGATGTTTTTTTCCATTTCAGTTATTGTGTCTATATCATCATACCTATCAGCACACCCTGCACTAGCTGTTTTTTCCAGGACCTGTCCCTCCTGGGCATCCATCCCCCTGCTCCATTATGTGCTGTGGCTCTCCACAGGATGTCCCGGCGTTGCAATGAGCCTCAGCCACCAGCAGCACTAAACACAGCTACCCAACGTCAGGCCCCAGCTGGCGGCTGCTCCCTGTGTTGCTAATCTCACCTCTCCAGGGGCCAGAATTGCTCAATCTTGCCCAAGTATTTGACACTGGATTCTTTTGTCAGATGCCTTTGCTAGGACAGTGTGATAAGTAATGGACACGCTGTCAGGAGCGGGCTTTGCCAGATGACACACAATGGGGCTCTGCTGACCCAAAAACTTGCCTTCAGGAGCCGTGAGCTCCAACTTCCCCTGAAAGGGCTTCCTTTTTGAAAAGAAGTTATGGGTTTTTGTGTGTGTGTGTGTGTGTGTGTGTTAGCTTTTAGTATGTCTCTGTCGGGCAGCTAAACTACCTTTTCATTCACACACTGAGCACACAGTCAAGCTAGAGCCACAATTAATGTCACACAGTCAACTGAAGCAGCAGCCATGCAATTTTGGATGCCATACTTTGTCTGTTTTCCAGTATGTATCCTTGTTGTGGGAGACTCCTTATCAATCACACAGGAATCACTTGCCAAGAGGAGTGCCCTGTCATACAAGAGAAACTTGTTATCAGCAGTCATTTGCTCATCCGTTCCAGGTTTTGTATCTGTCGGTTGCAAGCAGTTGTCACCAGTGCATTTCATGTCCTTTCTTCAATGCACCTCAGCTTAGCTAGAGGATAGACAGCATTTCTGATTTTAGGTTTGCATAGCAAATTCACTTTAGTGCCAGTCTTCACTTAATAGTTTTGCTTGATCTTTTTTTCGGTAGCCAACATATGAAAACACAGTGACCCGGGGAGAAAAAAAATTTCATTGATGCTTAACTTCATTATGGACAGAATCTTTCTCCGTAGATTTTGAAAGTTTTTATTACATGAGTTCTTTCATGTCACAAAAATATGCATCCACACATACACATTCTCATATGCACACTCCTAACTTCCCAACATGTTTATATTTTCTGTTCCAATTTGTAACACTTCATCTGTTCCTGAGCAGTGCACATTCTTTATTTATGTTCAAGATTCAAGCAAACAAAATTCCTTCAAACATCTTTCTGAATCAGAGAAAAAAAATGACAGCGAAAAAAAGCAAAGCAATTAAATTCTCCCCCACTTATATGAAAATTTTACTGAGGCTTGTTTTGCTACATAGTGTTATAGTGAAAACAGATGATATTTGAAACTTGGCCTTGAAGCAGGCCTCCCTTCAGCCTCCACAGGCAACCAGACATTCCCCTTCTGCGCATCACTTCCAACAGCTCTTTCGTGCAAAACATTTCCCTGTTTATCCTCCAGACAGATTACAATTGCTGGTCTTAAGTCATTTGTGTACTAAGAAAATGATGTGTTGTCAACCCCAGACCCCACTCATCTTTCTAAATGCTTCCTTTCATGAAGAACGAAATTAAATGAAGAGGGAATTCGTGGCATTTTCTTTTCTTTTATGATGTTAGGGTGTCTGCAGTGGGATCAGCTCCTCGGTGGACAGCACATGCAATTAGCCTGTGTACCTTGCCCGATGCCCAGGCTCAGGGAGCAGAGCTTCAGCAGCACTGCTGACACCAGAAGAGCAAATCCTGCACATACCTCCCCTAACCTGTGTTCTTTGTAAAATGACTGTGAACCGTTTAGCAAAATGTTTGGCTTGTTTTGATAGCTGGACTAAGCTGTAAACAAATGGTAACCACATGTTATTCACAGCAGAATAATTTTGCTTTGTTTGGTTTTATGACAGCATTTACACAGTATTTTTTGCAACCTTAGTGACCTGCATGAGGTTTTTGCCTACAAGGACTACTCTTTTTCTTCAAAAACAAAGACTTAACAAAATAGATTATGGCAGGTTTGGTTTTTAACTATAGCAGCTGGTAAGTTGATGGAAACCACCTCCGGTAAACTTCTTTGGTGTTTTCAGAGATCAGAAAATCTCTTGCTGCTGTTCCAAGGGCCTTTAACAATACTCAGTTGAAGTTCATTAAGTCAGGGAGTGATGGCAATACACATTGCTATTCTCCGTAATTCCTGCCATCACAAACCATTTTCTGGCTTCTCCTCACCTTGCTCTGAAGTGGTTTTTTCTTTGGTTTATTGTGTTTTTTTACTCAAGATTTGGGAAGAAGGGGGTACATTGTGATGAAACCTTCTGTAAAATCACTGACGCCACCAGACTGCAGTTACAGCTTTGGTTTATTTGCCTTAAGGCACAAGCCAAAATCAGATGGTTCTAGATCAGGAAAGAAGAAATGGGGAAGGCAAAGCCACATAAAAGCTTTTCTCCTCCCTAGCACTTCCATTCAGGAGTCCCAGAAGAAATCACAGATACCTTAGGTCAGCCTTACAAAAATTGTTCTTTAACAAAACACAAGTAAAAAAGAAAAAAACAAGACCCAATGCACTAGGGTGTTCAATATCTGAATTATTTCATGGTAATGTTGGGGAAGTAGTAGCAGAATAATTTTTGTGGTTTGGTTGTTGTTTTCAAGACAGGACAGCTTTGTAAAGTTGCATGAGAGGGAACAGAAGCCTCTCGGTTAGGATTTGTAAATAGAAAACATCCTAGGGCTGCTGTCCCTTTCCTCTTCTCCTGGATCATTATTCTTAAGAAGCCACCTGTAAATGGTCAGTGCTGCATGTGAAAGGAAGGAAGAAACCAGAAAAAAAATCAAAACAACAACAAAAATCACAAAAAAGATTTGCTGAACAGACACAGTGAAGTAAGTATTTTTGAAAATGTTTGATTTTCAAGGAGTAGCATCTCCAGTTCTTGGTTCTCTAGTGTGTGGGGAGGGGAAAGTTACAGCTTCTTTAACCACTGTCAGCTCCATTTTACTCCCATACTTACAAATTGAATTTATAGCTGACTGCAAATAAAAGAAACACCAGTGCTACTATTTCGCAATGTTTCTCTATGACTTTTGTGTCTTATATGTAGACACTTTTTCAGTAGAAGATAAAGAATATATCATGAGCAAAGGCTTTCTTTTCCCCATAGTTAAATGAGTCACTGAGATTAAGCAAAGGCTTAAATTCAGGGGTCTGACTTAAGAGTCTCTTTCATTTCTACTACCCCTAGTGTTTTGTCTTACAGGCTGCCACATTTTTCATTCCTTCTAAACCCTTTCTGCATGACTTTAATTTGCTTAAACAGTCCCATGGCAATAGCAGGAATAATACCTAGCTCTCTAAACCAGAGCGTTCATCCATACTTCCCAAAAGCATGTCAGCTCTGAGCGCAACTGGTCAAGATGCCACTTGAAATTCCTGCCAGCTCTTACACTGTGGTGGTGAATCTGAGCTGGTTGCAGCAGCTTGAGTCAACTTTCAGTTCATTTTGCTTTCACAGGAATGACTGCAGGTCCTGGAGAGGAAAGACTGACCTGTTCCTTTTGGTTCCTCCAGCTCCTTCTTGCTGCCTCACTGACTTGCCTAGTGCCCTCTTTCTATGCTTCTCCTCATCCCCTGCATCCATTTCCTGCAAAATGCCAGAAAAGTATTTATAAAAATTTCAGACCCACTTAGAGCAGATTTTTACATCTGCTGTGTTCCAACCATTGGAATGAAATATACCAGACCAGGCGCCCTGCTTGGGATGATTTATTTCCGAAACTTCTGATTCAAAATTCTTTCTTGAGAAAGTTAGGGAAAAAAAACCCAGTTGTTTTTTTTTCTGTATTTTTACAAAAATTGTACTTTTTAAAAGTTTCAGTGTTCTCGCTTTTAAATCAGAAGGAAAGCCTTTGCCAGGGAGCAGCAAGGGCAGATTGTCCTCCCCTGAGGGAGGGCAAGACAGGAACTGAGGTGGGTGGCAAGGCAGGAGCAGAGCTGGTCAGCACCAGCACAGTCCCACAGACCATGGAGGAGGAGAGCAGGCAGGGCCCAGACACTGGAGCCAAGCTGGACCAAAAGTCCAGATCACAGGCAAATCTATAGTGGCCAGGCAGGTTTGAAGTGAAGCTGATTTTGCAATTCACATTTCAGTCCAGAGAACACCGAGTCGTTGCACATTGCAATGATCACCAAGCATGCTTGTAGTGTGGATGAAGCCAAGGTAGAAAATCAGACGAGAGGGTTTTCTTAAAGAATTTCAAGACTGGTGATTGGCCTCCTCAGTTGGCTCTCTCCTCCCAGCAAGGTCTGGCCCACCAGAACTTTACAACATTCAGTAAAATCTTTGTAGCCCCACTTTTCCTCTTGTGCAGAGTGAGGATGGTGCCCCTGGTAGGTCCCAGCCTGGCACCGCAGCAGCAGGAGGGAGAGGGACACAGGACCTGTGCAGCAGCCCACAGCACGGATTTCCCTGCCCTTTTCTGCTACAACATTTTCTGCTGAGCTCCCCTCAGCTTGAAAGCATCAGAACACCGTGTACAAGAATCATGGAAGTAATGGCTGCCCTGCACCACCACCCAGGAAAGATCATGAAATGGGAGGTTCCCTACGGAAACACAGAGCATAACTGCAAAATCAAACCACAAATGGCACTCCACTTGCAGAGGAATCTCAGATTATACTGTTGCACAGGTAGCTTTAAAACTGACAATTTATGGCTTGCATGTTTAGGGGGAAAAAACACATAATGCTCTCAAAGCCTGGTTTTGGCTTGAAATTGTAATACGTATATGCAGCAGAGACTGAGAGAAAAGGGTTGACTCATTCTTCTTGTGTGAGGAGGGATAGTGTGGAAAAGATACCAAATAACACCTAATAAAAAATAGGCAGTGATGCATATAAACTAGAAGTTGGGAAGAGGTCTGGTAAAACTTTATTTTCTGGCTCTAATAGCACACCCCGAAAGGCTGTCTGAATATTGGAGGGGTTTCTTGACAGAAAACTGAAAACTCCAATTCTAAAAAAAAGGAAATATTTTTCTGACAGAGCAGTAAAAAGGTGCAACAACTGATGCCCTGATAAATATACCCAGTTACCACAGGCACCTACAATGCATCCTCTAAACACATTTTTTTGGCTGGTGAAGTGGAAAAATGGGCAAATTTAGGATTAAAGAAAATTCTATTCCACTTTGAATGTCTGGAGAGTGCCTGAACGGTATAAATTGTGTATCTTGGCCATCTCCAAATGTATAGGCAAGCACTTGAGGCAACGTGTTAGAACTGCATTTCCTCAGAGGCAAAACTCAGTTGCAGCCGTCAGTAAACTTGTATTTTTCCATCTGACATGGTTAGTAACTTGGATTCCTGATGAGGAAAAAAGATAGTAGCAAATAATTAAACACAGAAGTGGTGACATATGCCCCATATGGTAGCAGGTTTTCTCTAGTTGGTTAGGTGGAACCATGGAGATACGAAAAGTTAGTGTTTCCCTTAAAACAAAGCACACAAACAAACGATCAAGAGCTCTACCCAAACAACTGTCTGCATGACTCTGCATCATTTGTCTGAGCTCTACGGGGGCAGTAGCTTGAATTCCACAACTGGAAAGATGTTCATCTATGCTTGTGCAGCTATTTGTGTTCAGTGAGTTTCAAAGGTTCGACGGAAAGATTTAATGGAAAGCCCTGGAAAAAGCACTTTTTAACCTGTTTTCTGAGTTTGAAAGACTTAAAGGTACTTGGAAGGATGTGCAATTGATTTGTATGAAGCTTTAAAGCAATTATTTTTGTCACATTCCTGTTAGAATATTGCAAATCTTTATGGTCAGTCAGAAATATTTGTGTAAAGCTGCTAATATTGCTTTAATGAAGATATGATGTATTTTATTTTCTTTATGCTATACTATGAGTGGGTTTGGCTTTCTTTTTCATCCCAATCCTGTCTTAAATTCAAAAATAGGAGTAGAGAGACTCATATTTGTTATACATATGTAGCTTTTTAGATTAATTCACACTTAATCCAGAAGCATTTTATTACCAGAGAGGAACAGAATGATAAAGAGAGCCCATACTTTGTCTCATATTTAAAACATGCAAATAGGAAATATCATTGAGTCATAGAATCATAGGATGGTTTGGGTTGCAAGGAACCTTTAAGATCACCTAGTTCCAGTGCCCCTGCCATGGGCGGGGATACCTTTCACTAGACCAGGTTGCGGAGAGCCCCATCCAACCTGGCCTTGAACACTGCCAGGGATGGAAGTGTTGCGTGATTCACATTATGTGATTTTCCCTGTTTTAAAAGCTGTGAGTCTTTCTAGTCTTTATTAACACCATCGGTCTAAGATCTGCAACATCTGCTTATTATCTTCCCCAGCATCCTTGCAGTAAAAAAAGGCTTGTACTTGCAAGAGGATTCTTTGGATTGCACACTGGGAAGCATTTCTGATTGACAAAGTTCTACTGATCCTTGCGTTCATTCCTTTTCTCATCCACGTGGAAGATGACTTGCCACATGGGAGAGAAAGGCTTGAGGAAAAAGTGGAACTGTGTGTGTTGCAGGTAGGAACTTTTTCATTCTTTCCATCACTTGCTCTGGTCATATACATATCATGGCAAGAGAGAAAGAGAGGGAGAAACCTGGACCAGCATGATAAAAGTTCCTTGACGTCCCCAGTAGGAAAGGGTAGAGCAGAGAGTATGAGCTCCTGCTGAGCAAACCTTTGTCCTACACCAGCACGTGTGGACACGTGGCCAAATGGTGACTGCCCCAAAAATGTTCTTGGTATCACCTGTTTCAAAATAGCAAGTATAGTAATGCCTAAGTTGTTGCCAAAGTGCAGACATACTGCCTAAATAGAAATTATCATGTCTGGCTGTTTCAATGTAGTTAGGTAAGTATATGACAAAATATGAAATTCTAGATATCGTGTGAGGCAGGGGCTTTCCTGCTGTCAGATCATTGTAAGGAACTTTAAAAAGATTTAATGTTAAATTTTCATTTTTGTTTTCCTTAGATGTCCTAACTGGGCAGCATTCCGTTCCAAAAGTGTCTGGTTTTGGTACAAATGACTCATAAATAAAAACTTACTGTAGAAGATTTAAAGCTGGCGTGTAGTTTTCCACAAAGCAAAATCATAAGGACCTTACACTCAAAGTGGTGCTACAAATACTAGCGTAAATACATAGGGTGACTGGGGGAGTGGGATGGAAGACAGACAACCACCTCAGTGCAGAAAACTGAATTTAAAAGGGAGAGTTTGGGGTTTTTTTTTCTTGCTTTTATATTGCTTCTTTTAAAAGGCAATCTGTCCAAAAGTATTCAAAAATTCACATTCAATCCAAACTAATTCAAATTTGAAATACTTGCATTCCTTTGTTACTGTTTGAATCAGAGATACAAACCCTGGATCAAGGACACGTGTGCAGAGAGGTGCCAGCAGAAATGTGGCAGGCGAGTCAGTAAGAAAACCTCAGTGATAGAGAATCAAATTTTGCTGCTTTATGATAACAACTGGGGACTGGAAAGAAGCCTTTGAATAATTTCAGATTTTCCACATTTCAGGCTTTTCCAGCCAGTTTATGGTTCCTGTACTTCAGCTTTCTGCTAAAAATAACAATAATTACCTCCCACTGATTTTAATCCACCAAAGGCAGGAGAAGTTGGAGTCCTCCTGCAGGCAGGCTGCAGGGAGTTGCCAGATTTTGAGCTGCCATTTGGTCTAACTTGCAGACAGCAGCTGTACCTGAGATTTACAGAGCAGTTGTGCTCTTTACCAAGTTAAATGTTGTCAGGAAGACACTGGAAACAGCAGCAGGGATCAAGAATGGGAGATTAGAGGAGAATTAATGCCAAGTCTTGCACTATGATAGCCTCGCATGCCAGGACTGCCATAGTGATGAACTGAAGTGAGGATGAAGGCAGCAGTGAGGAAGGCTGGCTTTTTTTTCAGGGTGCCCCAAAGTGGCTCCTCTTCGGGAATTTGTCCTTCCTGTGCTCAGCTTTCACAAGTGACAGAACCTTTCTGACAGCTGGGAGCCCACAGGTGTCTGTCCCAGCCACAATTTTATGAGACCCCACTGGAGACAGCCCCACATCTCCATCCATCCATCCTCCCATCCATCCATCCATCCATCCATCCATCCATCCATCCATCCATCCATCCATCTCACAGCGGGCTGCCCTCTGCTCTGCTTCTCATTAGCTGCTGCTGCCACTGGCCATTCAAGTTTTCTGCTTCTTCAAAACCGCAGCTGAAAGCTTGTTTTGGTGAACTAAGATGAAGTCAATGTAGCGTGGTTCCATCCTTCCTGCCACGGTTAGTCTGGCCAGACATGGAAACACCTGTCCTCCTTCATGTGTCAGCAAGCCTGTGGAAAGTAACCCCACTGACCTCTAACTTCAAAGAGGCAAGGACTCAGGGAGCAAATTCTCTTTCTGGTTAAATGGAGTGAATCACTCAAATTCTCATTTCTCAGCTTCTGTATTTACTGATCTGTCAGCATATTAACATTTTGGAAATACCCTGCATAGACTTTCACCCATTTTTTTAAAAGAAATTGCATGCACAGTGCAAAATAAAGCCCATTTTCTCCTGGTAAAGCATTAGTCACCCATGAAAAACCCATCTTATTTCTGCATTTTCTCCAGGCAATTTGCAGTAGTCAATTAGGTAGTAAGGACAAAAAATAAGTGCTTCCTAAACTGCAGGCTGGGGATCAAACTCAGTGAAATACTTAACGGACTGCAGAAAAAAAAATCTGCTCTTATGAAAAATAATTGAGAGAAAAAATGTTCCAAGCCAGTAATAATTTAAAAAATTAAAGCAATGAATTATTGCCAACCTGCAGATTTTGTCTGTCAGGAGCCTGGACCATCAGAGGTTCTGAGGATTGCTGTGGATGACTAGTGGTTCACAAACTCTCCTTGGGAATCACTTTTCCAAGTCATAAATGAAATTATGACAACTTTTAAGTCCAGTTTGGTTTCTGTATAGCAGGCAGAAATACGATATCACTGTGCAATTATTCACATGCTGTTTAGTTGATTCGGTTTTGTTGGGGCTTTTTTTATCTCTAAGGACAACTGACATTCTGTGTTTTTCTCCAGTGAATGACAGCAGTGTTTACAGCTAAGAGTAAGTATGGATTTACTTGGACATGGAAATATTGATGGGCTTGACTTTCCTTTGAAACCTGAAGAATGCTAAGTCAGCATTGTGACAGCTGTGCCTCTGCTCACGTTTTGAACAAACTTTGTTTTGGATTCCTGGGCCTGACTGCTTCTTAGCTTTATATTTATTTTGCACTTTGAAGTTCATGTTACAAGATAGGTACTCCTGCCTCTTTTTTATCCATTTTGTTATAAATAGACAAATCTCAGCATCATACAAAGTTCACGGAGTTTATAGTTTGATTTTCTTCATTTGGTTGGCCTGTCTTCAGAAATGTTCTTGGGTTTAGGTGTATTCACTCAGCATTAATGGACTTTTCTGCCCAGAGTGATGCCATTTGTTCCTCAAAAAGCCCAAAGTGATTCCTGTAAGGACATCTTTCCTCCTTCATCTCATGAGGTGTAGCCTTGTGTTATCACCCCAAAAATCTTCCTCATTCCCAGGGAAGACTTTCCTTGGCTTTAATAATAATTCTTATGCAGTACTTTTCTCTTCTAGGGTAATGAAATGCTGGTGGCTGAGGGTGCAGATTTTCATAAGAAAAATTTGTCGCCTACCTTTTTCTGCTTCTTTGTGACAAGAACAGAAGGTTTGGCTCTGAATGGCATTGGATTACATGTAACATAACAACCAGAGAGAATTTTTTTCACTGCTACTTCCATCCTTATGCAACAAGACTGCAAGATGTAGCTTCTGAATGAGGGCATGAGTTACTCTTTTCACAGGGGATAGCTGTGCCTCATGACTCTGTTCTGAGACTGCAAGAGAGCTTAAGTGCAAGAGAGCTTAAGACAGAAAGGCAGCTCTGCTCCTCAGGATGCCCCCCTAAAACAAGGCAAGAGCTTCGAAGCCCTCCTACTTAGCAACCTTCCAGGGCTTCTTCCACAAGAATATTGAAGGCTTGCTGCCCCAAATAGCTTCAGAAGACAGGAACTAGCAGTTTTCATCCAGGCACATAAAAGAATTTTCCCAATCTAATATGATCACAGTGTAGTTTGGTTTTGCCATCAAAGCTGACATATGCTGGATTTTGGCTATCTGTTCTCTCAGTTTCTGCCGTCACCTAGTATAATTTTAAGCACAGGACTGATTGGAAAAAATAATTTAAAAAAAAAAAAGGAGAAAAAAAAATTGGACATTTCATTCCATGAAACCAAGACAAACTTCTACTAATTAGATAACATCAGATGGAGCAGCATCAGTCACTAAAAAGGAAATTTTGAATTTTTCTGTCCAGGGGTCCTTACTGTTGGATATGGATACATGTCCAGCACATATTTAGATAGTTCTGATAGGTACCTATGAGGTAAGATATGTTTTTTGACACTGCTCCAACAGCAAGGTCAAATAAGCAGTCACATATTCAGGCTGCACTGACAAAGAGAGCTGTCCCAGACTTCCACATCTGCTGCCTTGTGAATGCTGAACCCTTGGCCTGCCAGCTCTGCTGGGCATTTCAACACTGTTGCCATGAAGGTATCAGCGAGCTGTTCAGGGAAGCCTGTAGTTTTTGGCAGAATGTAAATGAGCACAAAACTTATTTAAGATTTGGCTCTGGGTCTCCTTGCACATGAATACTTGTTATTGGTGTTGCTGTACACGAAGCACCATTTCTGGGTAAGAGATTGAAAACAATGATAAATGAAGTGTCAGTTGTAATCTGCTAATTAACCCAGTGTGTCAGGGTGAATTGCCCAGGGACATGGTGCCAGCCAAGCTGATCTCTGTGATACCCTTACTATTATGTCATTATACAGTACAGGTAGTTCATTCTTTCCAGGACAAGCTCATTTTCATTTGTGTTTCACAGCAGTGCACAGAACTCATGGCCAGTCGTTCAAACACATGTAGGGGCAACGATAAGCCCATATAGATTCGTACGACTGGAGCCAAATTTTCATTAATGCATTCAGCTGCTTGACAGGCGATGGCAAATGGAAAACAGAAATTACACAGCCCAGCCCCACCAGTAACAGCTGTGCTCTGAGTACTCCAGTAGTCAGTAGATAAAAGTAGTGTTGGTAACCACTGATTACCTGCTTCACAAGCTGCTGGCAACCAAAAATAGTAAGCAGTAGGGTTTTATTCTGCAAATGTCCCTCGAAGGCATTGAGCAGATAAGCATGACAGGAACAGAATGTGATTTAAATTCAAGCAGCATGGAAAGATTCCACAGGATTTTGATGTTGTTGAATGAGTCCTCTTGTAAACAGTGTTTTTAACATGCTAGATGCCATGTAGCAGGGTTAGAAGATTTCATTTTCCTCCTCAGGACAGATTTGAGCACCCCCCATGTCTACTCCTTCCCCTCCAATGAACATGGAAAGGGCAACTGCTCAATCTCGTTCTCCATCTCTCATAATTGCACCATTATCACTCATAAGGAACCCATTAATGTGGAAGAGGTTTTCAAGCCAAAGCCTCTCTTTTCAGAACCCTGATCTAGGAATGCTTTAAGGGTATATGCTAGCTCAAGAATCAGATTTATTTTGGTTCTGGGAATCAAACCACAGCCTGTGAAAAACAATGGAATTCAGGAATTCATGGCTTGTTCCAGAAAGTTAAGCAACAACCTCAGTTTTTTGCTAAAAGAAGGCTAATAAGGCTTGATGTAACTTCAGAGAGCCTAATTCAGAACTAATAACAATACTTGTTTTTTGAACAATTTAGCCTTAACACAAACAGTTTCTCACTTCATAATTTTCCTTCCTAGGGCCTTCTTTTGGAATATCCTACACACGGATGTCCTTCTTAGTGGGAGACCCCTCACATACTTCCAATTGCCAGCTACCTTTAAGTATTTACTGGTTGAGAAAATTTGACCCGAAGAATCCTCTCTTTCTGTGTGGGATGCCAGATGTCAGCTGCATTATGATCTCAAGAAATACACACTGTCTTGAGGGTACCTGGGCAGTAGGATGATGGGCTTAGCCATACCTTCCCTATTTGAAACAGCACTGTCTTTGTGTAGAAGTAGATGTAAAAAAAATAAAGCAGCGTGCTATGGGCAGAGTCGAAAGGCAGGGGAGAACCAGTTTTTACTGCACCAGCAGAAGAATTACCATGAACAATATGTAGAATCAAAAGCAGCAGCAAACATGATGTGATTTCAAGGGAATGGACACTTTAGAGTGTGGCTGGATTTATATTTCAGATTTAAGAGGATCCATTATAAAAACTGTTGCTCCCATCACCGTAAATACAGATACAAGAAGTCGCCAGCTACTTTGACATTTATAAGCAGCCAGGAAGTACCAGAAGCCTAAGTCATTCCAGTTTGTTCTAGATCTTACATCGCAGCTCTGATAAGGGCTCATAGCTAAGTGGATTGGGGGAAAAGATGACTGGAATTCAGCTGGAATTCTTCAAAAATAAGCAGGTATAAAAATAAAGTAAAATAAAGTAGTGAGGAAAAAGGTGACAAAAATGACCAGGTTTCTGAAAGGAGCTTGCATGGAATTCATGTCCTGTTTGCAATATCTGCTGTGAACTTCAGCCTCTCTAGCTTCCTGTCTGTACCTTGCACAAAGTGTATCTGGTGTAGCTGCAGGCAGCCCAAAAAAAGCCAGCTCCGTGTGCCTCTTCACACACAGCATTGCAAAGCAGAACACCAGCAGTAAACGAAGTTGTTTTGGGAACAAGTTTTGTGATTATACCTTAATTACTTGTGAATCAGCTGGCCTTTGTCCAAATTCGTGCAAATCTAAGATCAGTAAGGTGGTTAAAAAAATATTTTACAATCCTAGGAAGTTAAAGGCACTAAACTGGCCATAAATAAATGTTAAAGAGTAAAACTAGATGTTGAAAAACAGACTACCCAGATATGTTGGACAAGAGCCTATAAAAGCCTTGAAAAGAATTTTCTTCAAAACACTATGAAAATTAACAGGAAACACTCTATAGGAGATTTCATAATAATTATAAAGATGATGTTTGGCACTTTCTGAATAATGTGTTCTCTTGTTTAAAGAAAATGATACTGGAAATTCGCAACAACCAAAAAAGAAATTATAAGGGCAGCAACAAACATCAGGAGTGGGTCCAGATTAGCAATATTTTCTGTTAAACAGTAGTTTAGCAGCAGACCAACAGAGCTGTCTCCTGTGTGGAGTATTTCATAGATGAGCATTAATTCCCTAGGCTTGGTTGGATGAAGTATCACTGCACGTTTGATTGACCCTAGTGCAGGCCAGTATAAACACTGGTAAGAAAAGCCATCTTCACCCTTTTCTGCTGGAGTCTCTGTCCTCCTGATCATCAACAGATGCTTTAAGACTTCATTACATATTATTTGGTGGGTGATCATTTAGCTTGAGGCTCTTCCAGTTGCATCAGCATAGTTCTCTTCCCTTTATGTCTCCCCAGGCCAGTACTGGTCCATTAGACTGACCAGGGGTTTGTAGATCTGCATCTGTTGTATTTCCAATTTCACTGTTTTTCTTTTTTTTCCTTTTTTTTTTTTAAATTTCAGTGATGGGCACGGGGCTCCTGGCTTTGGTTTCAGTCTTCCCACACTTCTTTGAGAGGTATTTCAGCCGTCACTTAGCTGCTAGGAATGGAGAGCCCATCTCAATCAAGCAAATCCTCCTTGCACCCACAGTGCCACCATATTCAGAGTCTTCTACATGACCCTGGGGACAAAAGCAGATGACCACAACCATCTTATGTAGCTCACTCCTCAGCGTTTCATTACAGAGACTCTGTTCCTCTTCTAGTCTGTGATTTTGCTGGCAAAAAACTCCCCTGTGTTCCCTGTGGGACTGCCAAACAATCTGGTGTCTTCCCACCAGAAGCTATGTGGGGACCTTTACAAGCAAGCACAACCTCCTGTTATCCCAAATTCTATGCTGAAAATGCACAGAAAGGGAAACTTGTCCTGCTGTAATCTATGAGCAGGAACCTCTTCTCTGGGTCCTGAGACTGCAGTTTCAATATAACTTTACTCCTAAGAAACCTATCAAGATATTGATCCTTAGTATCCAGGAAATGGAGGAAAAGTGCTTCCTGATTACTCTATGTAATTTGATGTCATTTAATGCAATTCTTTACAAGGTAATAAAGGGGTCTTTCTGAGCTTCTTTATTCCCACAGAGGCCAGCAATAAGTGCCATGTTCACTTCCCCAGACTTTGAGGCAAACTCCTACCTTTTCCTTCCCTTCTTTTCTTATACAGGGACTCCTCTCTTTTTTACCCATTCTCTCAGCTTCCAATCTTTAGACCTGTTTCTATGTGCCTTGAGAGTAACTGACAAAACTGCCCCAAACACACGGGAACTACTGGTTCTGCACCATGGTTACACAGTCTGGTGATCCAGGTGAAGACCCATCTCCAGCTCCCCTTGAGGAAGAGACATCGCTAATTCCCATTTTGCCTTGCTGTTTAGCTGCTACTGTGATTTATGGGATGGTTTCAATAACCCATCCACAGTATTGCTAGGATTTTCGTTTCCGAGACTTCTGTTTTTCCAAAACCTCTTTTCCAAAAGAGGTATGCGCAAAGGCAGAGTTTCTGCTCTTCCTAGAAATCCATGAGGGACTTATCTGTCCCCAGTCCCGAGCTGAATGCCTGATGCCCAGTGCTTTCCGCTCACTGAATTTAACTGGGTGGTTTGAGGGTCAACCCCCTTTCATCCTTCAACCCCTGCTCAAGAAGACTCAGTGGTCTGCTGGGTTGCATTTTTACTCCAGAAATTGTTTCTTATTTTTCTGTTTATGCATTTTTCCGTGGTGAATTTTTATCTGACAGTGCAATGAACTGTTTCCAATCCTGTCTTTCTTTAGTTTCCTCTCACTCCTCTTTAGTCTTAACATTGTTAAATATTTTTGCAACCAGAAGGTATTTTTGGAGTGAATATACTGCCATGACTCTCTGTTTTCAATGGCAACGCTCAGTTCTGGCTGCCACAAGCAGACACAAGATGCCATGTAAAACTGCAAGTTGATTTTTTAAAAAACATGATTATATAATGTTGTACCATTCCTTTTGGTTGAAATTCCAGGAAAGTAGCGATCGGGATTTTGTATTGCCTACCCTAAACAGTAAGCATGTTTTAAATTCAGTTCAAGACTAAAGAACTATGCTAATACAATAATAGTGTTCAAATTTTAAAGCTGTTTGGCAAGGAGGGGTACTGAAAAAATGTCAGCTTCACCCTTTGACAGCACTGGCAATCACCCTTTGAAATCTGCTATAATACTATAATTACCCCAAATATTTGGTTTAAACACTTTTAAGCTAACCAGCCATGCCAACTGCAGGCAGGATCTCAGTTGAGAGTTGATTTTGGTCTGCAGTCAGGTCAGAGAGCACCCATGACTTACTACCTGCATACGTTCAAATTCCCCAGACATCAGATTGAGACCACAAAATGGAGGAAAGTAAGGCTAATTTGTTGACTGTCATGAAGAAAGATGATTTCTGGAACAGAATCACAGAAACCACATCCTAATACTAACATACTAGGGGAGCTGTTTGCCAACACAATTTGTGTGAATTGAGTATTAGGTAACACAGAAGGACGGAGGACAAAGGGAGAAATAAGAAATGGCGCCATCTCCGTGCCCCCAAAACCCAGAGGAAGCCAAGCCAATGGAAAGCTTCCACACTCCTGAGAAAACAAGTGCTTGCTGAAGCTTGGCTCCTGCTTCCTCAGTTGCTTCTAAGACTGTTGCAGCTACTTGGGGACGTCTCAGATCTTGCCACAGTGCCATCTTTACACACGATTGCACTGGATTTCAAATTAAATGTCATTAGAGGCTTAATCAGAACTACATCCTGTTGTACTTGTGGTATTGGTTCTGAGACCTCAGGTCTAAATACTTCACTTTGAACTCTAAATTTCTGTTTCTTCAGTGAGAAAACAAGATGGGCTTAAGGAGCAGAGGCAGAACAAGCAGAGTCTTAGACCTTCATGTCTCCTGCAAACTGCTTACAGGGAGATAACTTGTTTTCCAGATTCACCCCTGAGATTATTCTGCTGACACCAGAATCTATCCAGGAAACATCCCCAGGCTCTGTGAACAACATATGCACTTGCTCAGCCAAGTAAGAAATACTAACAGTTAAGGCCAGTAGAAGGCTTGGAATCTGATTTTAGTTCATTAAAGGCAAGAAAATCACTTTTCCTTCAGGAGAAGTTTCTTATCTCCTATCAAATTTGGATCCTCAAAGGCTAAATAGATCTCTATAAGAAAAGAGGGATATTTCATTAGGAGGAATTTCTGAACATTTTTGCCTGAAGAGCAAGACCCATATCAAAATCCTTTCTAAGTAGTAGACAAGATTTTACGTGTAATCCTATTGAAATCTCAAATGAGCACAAAATTCTATTTGTAATTTTTTAAAGGAAAAAATACCCACAAATTATTTTATTATAAAAAAATCCTCTTGAATAATTCAAATCCAAAGAAAAACCTCCCTGCAAACCATCTAATATGTTTCAGCCACTTGATGCAGTGTGAGAGGAAGGAAAGACACCTCTTTGCATGGAGATCCATCAGCTGCTAATATCTCTAATAAAAACAGAGCTGCAGAGAATGTTCCTGCAGGTCTCATGATGAAAGTCTAGATGTCCATCAGAGAAACCTTCTTTGAAATGTACCTATAATGAATTTTATGAGTGTGTTTTGGAAGAGTGCTCGTGGAGTAAGAAAGTTTTACTGTGTTAAATACATCTATCAGTAATGAATCAATTCTACTTTGTCAGAGCACTTTCTATATTTATTTTTTTAAAATCCATACAACATTCGGTGGGAGTTTCTAGAGAAATATCCATGCTGCTCAGCATAGTTTATTTCAGACTGTGAATGCTGAACTTGTATCATTCCAGGTAAAATAATGTTCAAGGGCCTGAACTATTTCTGCATTTCATGGAAGACAATGCTAACTGTTTTGTTAGGCAAACAACTGAAAAAAGACATTTTACATACAAAGTGCATTTTTAAATAGATACAGCATCTACCTTTGAATTTTTTTTACAACCTGGCATGTCACTTTTCCTGGGTGCAGACTGGCTGCAATTTTGAAATGTTTAAGTCTTGTCCTTTCTGTATTGTAGTCTCATGAAAATAAGGTCTATATTGTCTTCTAAAGCTCCACTGCAAACGGACAGGATTCTACTGAAGCAACCAAGTGGAATTTACCCTCTTTGTGATAGGGTAGGAAAAACTTCCCAAGTGGCATAGTAATGAGAGCTGGATGTCGACTTGTGCCAGTGACAATTGCGGCAAGTGGCTCCTTTGACTTAGACAAATTAATTTGAAATTGAAGTTGCTATGAGACAACATGTTGCAGTAGCAAAACATATTTACTTAGAGGAAGGCAGGAAGGGATGGCAAAGAAACTTAGTTCTGACTTGTTTTCCACAAAGGCACAATAGAAAACTCATTTAACTGGGCCTCCAGACGACTATTAAAATCAGCTGAAGCTACCTATAAAAGTGCTGTACTTGCTTGCCTGAATGTGGGAAATAAACCCAAATCATGTGGTCTGCTAGTGCCATCTATTGTGTATGGGGAAAAATACAGATACCACATGTAGGACTTGCCTGTTTCCTCCTGAAGACGAGAGAAATGCTCTTTCTGCATTACAGTACCAATCCAAAATATAGCCAAAACTCATTAAATCACTGCTGTTGTTTATAAAATACGGCATGTATTATTATTCCTGTGTGTTGCAGCAACATGCAGGACTCTGATCACTGCCAGGCCTCATCATGCCAGTACTGTTTGTGTCTGCACTGTGGCCATATGGGCACTGGCACCCACACAAATGCAGTGAAAGACAGACCCAGCTGTGACAGTTTTTAGTCAAAGCTACAGAGATCTCAAAAATTAAAGCCTATTGCTACTTTCCCACATTTCTCCCAAATAAATGGACGTTAGCTCATCTTCCAAGAAAACAAACATTATCCCGTCTTAAAATACATGCACAATGCTGCCTTGCACTGTTTCTTGAAGGTGAACAGCTCTTCCAGACTCCAGAGAGAATATTTCCAGTGGACATTGTAAACCGCTGGGAACCAACCCCAAACACTCTGCTGTCTTCAAGCAGACGCTCTAAAGCCTGAAGGCTTGTGACAATGTGGTCAATATTGAGACTAAGACTGTATTTACAGAGGAGTTTAAAATATCAAGCTCTTGAATGTCTTTGCAAACTTCATGCTGGAGCGTCCAAAAGCCACTGACATGTTACCATAATCCCATTAATCTGCTTGGAAGTTTTGCTAAGAGCAAGAAATAAATCCCTTGCCATCGCGATTATTGTACTACTTTCAAACATATGCTGCTGTCACAGGTAAGGCAGTATGCACACTGAGCAGACCAGAAATTAAAGTTCGGAATGCCTTACGAAAAAAGCCAGTGATAAGGTCATCACTGGCTTAGTGCACATTAGAAGGAAAAGCAGTGCAAGTAATGGTGTCCTAAGACAAAGGGGGTTTTAGGTATTTTGAGGTGACAGAATTTCATCCTTACATGATCTGGAACTTTGACAGAGACCACAATAGTGGTATTTCATCAGCAGATCAAGCTGCACAACCTAGAAAACTGAGATTTTTCACTTTTGGAAGCAGTACGTTGATTTAGCATAACCACTAAAAATAAAAGCAACTGTCATGTGATTTACTGTAGTTTATGCAAAAGGAATTTCTCAATCACTCCTGATGGGCTGACAAACAGAGAACATCATGCAGAGTAGATGATGAAAATATTTCTAGCGTAGCTCCCAACAAAAAAATAGATATTTCTTGTTGCTAAGAAATATGAAAATATAGAAAAAAGGTCCTGTAGCAAAGCAACAGAAATGTGCTGTGACATTATCTGTGCTAACATCTAGAGATCACTTGCATGTAAAAAATTAAAGTGCAGTACTAAACAGGAGTCAGCCACAGCTAAATTATACCTTGTTGGAATATTATTTTGGCAATTGATTGCAACTTGTCAACTCACATTTCAACTGAAAAAAATAGTTGAGTTGTTGACTGAAAATCTGCCTGGAGCCAGAGAATAACCAAAGTTTTCATATGGTTGTTCACTGCACAAATAAAAAGGTAATAATCCATTGCCTCTATCTGCATGTCAATGCACATTGAGGTCTTAGACCTAACAGATTTAAGAAAAGGTGCTCTGTTGGTGCATTCTTTCGGTCATGAATATAACTCATATTAAAATGTATCACAATAAAGCTCAGAAAAATGGGAAGGATTTCATTCAGTACTTGAATTTACATGTTGACTTCAGGGAACAAGGTGATCTTGATTCAGCTACTTTCTCTGAATTTTTTTTTTCTTCCCTTTAGAATACTGTAAGCACTGTAAAGGTTAGCTATCATCTGAAATAACAACTTCAAGCTTCTTATACCTTAGTTTGTGAAAGTTAAGAATAAAAAGCAACAGAAGAATTATACACAATACACTAGGAAATATGTTTTTTTCTTAACAGACACCTGAAAATAACATGATGCCACTTTTTGTGGTTGATACACATTTTCTTTATGATCTTCACTTGAAGGAATGTGTGTCCCTCACAGGATACCCACTCAGCAAGACATAAGGTCCTTCCTTTAGACAGTACTAGATTTGATTTTTAACTTGGTTGTAGCTATGAGCCTCTGCAAGATAACCTGAGTACTACGGAGAACAAATCTGCCAGTGAAAAACACTTCTACTATTTTTATCTGGAAGAACTTATAAAGAAAACACCAACTCTTTAAGTTGTGAAATAGCTGAATTTAATACAGTTTAAAATACACATTGAAAGAAATATCAACCGATGACTAATCTTAAGACATCACTCTCCAAAACACACATTAGTTAGTGGATATTAGCAACAGAAAATCATCAATATTTCTGCATAAACTGTGATAGAGTGTGGAAAATGTAATTTTCAGAGAACTTAATTGACAACCAAGTGGTTAATGCACTGAATAGAGGCGAATCAGTCCATGAAAGAACCTTTTGCCCGCAGATACTTGTAACATCTGACTTCTCAATTAGTTCTTTTCCAAGTATTTCATTGCAGAAGTAACTCTGTAGCAGCAAATATCTTCACTAGAGATGCTCTTCAGGTTTGTTTTTTAATTCAGTTTTTGTATATAAAACTTATACATTTATTTCTAAACACCTGAAAACTACTGGTGCCTCTTCTTATTTTCCATTCATTCCCAAAGACTTTTATTGAGACCTTCTTCACTCTATTGTAGATTAAAACACAGGCTGGAAAATTCTGCTTTATATTAACCAAATTGCAATAAGATTTCTCTTCAGTACATCATGCTTAAATATAAATTTACTTTCTATTTCCACTCTCGTTTTATGCTTCCTGTGGTCATCATAAAAGGGAAAAAGAGGTGGATTTTTACAACATGTATTGCAGTGATGATTAGAAAACATTTTTCAAGAAATATAGTTTAAATTTCTCTTTGGATTTGCATTTGCATTACAGTGCCCAGTATCAGAAATATGTGGCATAGTGTTGCCATCAACTAACTTCAAATTTCTAGTCTTGAAACAAAGATGCCCACTCCTGTTTTCACCATCTTCTACAGCCCTTGCAACTTAACAGAGTAGGAATTCAGTCCTAGTGATTTCTAGATATTGCTTTTATTAAAGTATTTTTAATATACCAAACCATATAAAAATTACAAAATATTGCAAAAAGGCAGCAGGAACCTTGTGGTCAGTTTTTAAAATCTTTCAGTGGTTGCCATTGCAGAGTTAATGGTTCTTAATACAACCTTATCAATCTCTGTCCCTCTGCCGTGTTTTCTATAAGTAAAAAGAAACCTAGGATATTCATAGATATAAAATATTGTTTTTTCACTACCAGGAATCTTCATGTATTTCTGTTGATATCCTTAAAGAAAATCTCTAAAAGAAAAATAAAACAAGATCAGCTTAAGGTAAGTTGATTTTACAGTTCTGCAGTATAAAGTACAAGGAGATGAAACAAAACAGAAGAAAAAAGTGTTAAAGTGAAAGAAATATTGTGGGAAATTTAAAATAAAATCTTATTTTTCTTAGAGTATGGCTGGGTTTTTTTACTGAATTAATAGTTTGGTTTTCTCTGAGCAGTGGTTAGGACAAAAAGAGGGTAGAACCTAAAAAATCTTTCTGTCATTGTCAGACACTAACACTGGATTTCATGCTATTCTATAGCCTGTAATTTAAAACGTGCACATTTCTGTTTTGTTTAATTCCATCACTTTCTCTTATTTATTACATTCAAAATATTTATATTTAGCTAAACTTCCAATGTTTCTGAAGCAGAATTATCAGCTAAGGATTGTTGATAAATATTCTGAGAACCACTGCATTGTCCTGCAAACCTCTGTCTCCAAGGGAAGAGTCTGACCTTTGATCAAAGAGATGCCATCATATACACGGGTATCAGAGAGTGATGGACTGGCAATAAACACCTCCCCCCAGAAATGATGCATTAAACGATGCATACATTTTGGAATGGTACTTCAATAATTCTGTCAGTTTTAGAAGGCAATTATATACCTTTAAGATCATATGTTGTGTAATTTTGAACAGCTACTTTTTTTTCCAAAAGAAGTGGGTTTTTTGCTGAACCTGAAATTTTTTATTTTATTCTTTTTTATTTAATTTTTTTTAGCTAAGGAAAAGCCTTACAGCCATGGTCTATTCAGTACTACATGAAAACTAAACAGACATAGAAATATTTGCTATTGGTTAGCAAAATATATGTTAACTCTGAATCCAGCTACCCAAACCAGAAGGCTTTTATGTCAATACTTTTCCAAAAAGTATTTCATATTCATTGCATTGTGAGGAAACATATAACAAAATGTGTAGTTTTTAAAAAGAAAGGAAACATCAATGATTGAAATGCATTTGAATATTATATAAAATTCCTCAAGGAGAAAGAAATGAATTTCTAGTTGCATCATTTATTTTGTTATTATACCACCTTTAGAGGGCCTCTTTCTACAAAAAGTTTGGTAAATAAGAGGAATCTATTAATTGACTGTTATTAATTTTCAAGAACAGACACATTGAACTATTAAACTGAATTTTATGCTTTAAAATCAAGGGGGAGAATATTCGTTATGTAGACAGAAATCAGTTCTGTGATTAGTAAAATTTGTTTCTGTATAGCTTTGATGTGTCTACCTGAGGTGAAAAATGGTAATTTTCTATTGCATTTCTTGTTATACAATTCATATAGCACACAATTCACTGCTAAAATATGTAGATACCAACCTGAAAATCTCTAATGAATGTTAAAAAGAAGAAGATGAAACCAAAGGCCACTGTCCATTCACAGATTGCACTCATAAAATGGTAAGTATAATCCTGACGGAATGAGACATAAAACAAATTTTCAGATAAAACAGCTAAACAAAAGAAGTGTGGAATGATATAGACATTTCCTTCTGTAAATTCAACAGGTGAGATTTATGACTTGTCATCCCTGTAGTGAAAGAATCAATTCGCGTTTTGTTTTTACAGAATGGTGAGTAAGTTCATCAAGGTTGCATGTGTTGCATTAAGTCTTGTGCAGTAACATCAAAGGCAGTACAAGAAAACTACAATTAGCACAGTATCAAAGCATGACTGGAATACGATATGAACCTGAAAACACTCAGTTGATACGTTAAGATTACCGAAGTGCCCATGTTCCAAGCTTTCACTCCAAGCCACTGAGCTCAGCAATACCGAGCAAATTCTCACCATGTTTTGAAATGGAGGGCTACCCTTTATGACAGCTCCTGACAAGAGCTTTGTTTTTAAGACTGTCATAGAAAAGTTATGTCACATGACACAAACAGAATGCGAAGGGTTTCTTAACGTGCCATCAACAAACATGCCATCTGTTTCAGTAAAACCATTTTTTCATCCTTGCATCTCCTAAAAACCCACAAAACCCCTGAAGATATTACTAAGATTGTCTAATTTGCAAAGATTTATCTCACAACTGCCTTGCGACTGTTTAGTTGAACTGCATTTGCCAAGTGTGCTCTTATTAAACTCTTCAAGCAGGATACACTCTCTGCATTATTCAACCTGTTTTTTGAATACCTCCTTTCAGCAAAATTTATACAAAAATACAAATTTTATACAAAAATAAAAATTAATTTTTCATAGTTGTCATTCTGAAAACACTGAAATTAATTCAAATACCTAAAATTAACTTTAGTATGCTTTAGGTCAGACTCCAAATATTTATGACAGTATCAAAGACTATTTAATAAAGAATGATGAAAAAGCTGAGAAAATCAATGTTGTAAAAAACCTCAAAAACTACAGAAATAAATTGGTCCACTTATTGTTTCACGTGAGAAGTAAATTTTCAAGAAAATTGACTGTAAAAGGAAGTAAAATGACTCATTTCCAGAATACCTTTTTTTTTTTTTTGGTAGCTTTTTCTATGGGNTTGACTGTAAAAGGAAGTAAAATGACTCATTTCCAGAATACCTTTTTTTTTTTTTTGGTAGCCTTTTTCTATGGAAAACTTTCAAATTCTTGGTTAAAATGAAAGTCTAACTCTTTGACGAGTGATCACCCATGACAAGTTTTCTTACCCACGGCAGAGACATCTTTTTAATGAAGAAGTAACTGGAAACCAGCATCACACAAATCCGTTCATGATAATGTACTATTTGAAGTCTCTGACGTGTTTGTAATGCTTTAAGATAAATATAACAGCATTCCCTAAATAATATGATACAAGGTGGGCTGGCTACCTAATAAGATTTTACCTTTTCACCTGGAGTCCAATCAATCTTTGTCATGGAAATTTTTGAAGCAAACACAATCACTGGGAAAAACAGTGTAAAGGAAACTACACGATACTGGCGAGTAAAAGTGAAAATGTCTACTTACAAAAAAACCCAAACCCATCTTCCCCTTCTGTATCACAGGAGATCCTAAACAACCAGAATGTCAACTCAAGGTATTAAGAATACAGGTAAATGAAACGCATTATTACAAGGTAGGTGGTAGCAGCAATCAAAACACGTTTCTGTGGGTTCTTTCAAAGTACAGGCAGTAAAGGAGACACTCCAGAACTTAGGTGATATTTGTGACCAAGAGCTGGGGGTGCAGAATCCTGCACTGCTGGAAGTGAAACCGTGTTGGTTTCCAGTGGTGCAAAACAGGGGCCTTGATCTGTTTGTACAACTTCCTCTTGGAACTGAGGCCCTCTTCCAAAGCCCGGTCACAGCTGCTGAAACCAAAAGCAGGCTGTAGCTGGATGACTCATGGGATGATCTGCTGCCATGTTTTCAACACTGGCAGATCACCCAAAGCCAGTAAAATCAGTGAGAAGACTCTAATTATAGCATGCCACAGGAAAAGTCAGTGTGACTTTAAGGGAGGCAGCTTTGAGACCAAGCAACATGATCAAAATCATCTACTTAGGCTTGTATGCCACCTGTATTTTTAACTTCTGTATGTTTGGCTCATTGTAGAAGCAGTGGCTCTCTTTATCAGGCCTTCCTCCCTACTGTGTGTCAAGTGAAGGAGGTTGGCAGGTTGCTCTAGCTTCACTGGTGTATGATTTTGTGAAGAACACTGGGGCATCGTTTTTAAATACACCACTGAAATAAGAGAGAAAGCATTTTAGAAGCCCCCAAAGCGCATCTTTATGCTGTTAATGAGGTCTCAACATCATTATATAATAGATATTGTATATATAATAGATTATATATTATATAATGTATATTCTATACATTAGAGAGCCCTAGGTAAAGAGTGTGACCTCATTTTTATTCTTTATCAGCAATGACATAACTTAAAAGGAAAACCATGGACACATAAAGGGAAAACCGTGGGATACACCAGAAAGGATACTGGGAATGAAAGCAATGCATGATATTATGGATATGGCCATCCTTATGTGACACATAAGGTAAGTGTTCCATCGTGGGCAGGACTTGTAAGAGATTACAGACTGAAGTGTGATGTATACAACACCCGAGCCGAATGCCACCGAAGCTCCTATGTCATGGACACTGGGAACAGCCAGTTCCTGGAAAGAGAATCAGCACAATGGTTAGCTGCTGCTATCTGAAGAAACAGGTAGTGCACATGAATATAAGTTTTCTGTGTGACATACTGGTTAGAGGAACTAGACTGAATACTAAGGACATAATTTCTAATTCCGTCTTTGCTTTGATCTCCTGACTTGAAACAATCACCTGATCTTGAGCAAATCTCATATCCTCTTCATGTCTCAGTTATTCTATTGGCAAATGGGGATAGCAATGCATGGTTCACTAGTTACACATATAGAGTGAAAAGAGTGATGGCTTGTAAGCCACCATTTCCAGCTTCCTGGACAATTAAGCATGCTTGAAAATCTGCTAGATCACATGCTTAGCTAGATTAGATCCTTTTCATGCTCTGAACCCTTTCTACAAACTGCACTTAACATGGAAAGCAGGGTCAAAGCAGAGGAAATAGAGATTAGGTGATGAAGGAGTTTATGGACTGGCAATGAGACACAGCAGAGATTAGATAAGAACCAGCGTTATAACTGTCAAGGAATCCTTTTGGAAACATCAGAACCAAAGTTTCTGCTTCCCTGACTCTCACAAATTATTTTGCATTCCTGATTTGTCTTTTCCCTATTGAAGCTGAGTTTGTTTTCTATTTCAGCCAGGCATCATCAACTTTTTTTTGGTGCCACATGTAAATCTTATCAATAAGAGTACAGATATGATGAGAATAGACTGCAGTACTTGTGGTGTTTGCAGTCCACACATGCTGCCTGAATGCAAAGCTAAAAAGAGCAAGTTATCAGCCTAAGGCAGAGGGTTTTTTTGTCTGAAAAGACCATGTTCATTACATGTAAAACTCTACTGGTTGCTGAAGCCCTGACAATCTTTATTTTCAATTCCTCTATATGTTATCGTGTCACTATATGAGCACAATAGTCTTTAACAAAATGTTCCAAGGTAGACTAACCTTCAAAAGAAATAACATAGCTGTTTCCACAGATTTTAAGACAATATCTCAAGCTGCCTGCGAATTAAATTTAACTTCATTCTAGGCTGAAGCTTTCAGTGCAATTTTCCTGGTCCTTTTGTCAGAATCTACCCTGTTACACTTCCTCACTAGAAAAGGTGAAATGAATAATCTGTTTCAGTACTTTTTCTTTCTACTGAATTTTCTTTCAGACAATGAGAAGTGGACTTTGATTTGTAATGAGATGTCTAACCCTTTCTGACAAAGTAAGCAGTAGTTCTACATGTCTCTATCAAAAGATTTAACATGTTGTTAGGCCATCCCCTACAGACTCAAAAGAACAGGCTGATATTGTGTTCAGTGTTCTAACCTGTCAGATAAGATTAGTTTATTTTGTAGAAAATGCTGCTAGTGAGTGTGCCATTATTCAGTCAAAAATGCAGATGCTTTTGGTAGTCTGACTTATTCTGCCCTACCTGATTATAAGCGAACTAAACTTGGAATAGCAAAGTTTTCTACAGTCAAATGTTCACAGTAAAAATTTTCCAGCAAAAAAATCGGTACCGTACAGACCTGTTACAAGACAAGCATACAGAAAACCCTTTAATGGCATAACTGCACTAGCAAAAATTCTTGTGTGTAGGGAGGAAACAAATCTGTCACTGTAAAGCTACTGAAAAAAGGCAAGAGCAAGAAAGGCATTCTCACTCCATTTTCCAAGTATCCACTTGGATAATGTGAATCACTGTTACAGAGCTGAAATTTTTAATGGTAAAACAACCTTATTTTCATTTTTGTTATGAAATTTATGGTCATACCTGAAAAGTTGCAACTATGCCCATTCCAGTGCAGCCCATCAATCCAATACATAATGTAAAAATATTGCATGAAGACCTAACAAAGTGCGATGACTCATTTTGCTTCTCTATTAATAAATATCTGATGTACATTGTAATTGCAGCTGAAAAAAAACAAAAAAAAAGTGTGTTTTTTTCAATGATCACATATTGGTTACATTTTAACACCTTTTCCTCTAGCACATGACATGCAGAATAAAATTATAAGCATAATACAATAAATAATATTACCTTTAAATCTACTGGAATGAAGCAGTTAATTCAGGTGAATTTTCAGATAGAACTTTAACATTATCTTTGTCTTAAAATTGCACATTATTGCTATCTAGAACTAACTGCACATCGGTTCAAGAAAAGCGCTAATTTAAATCCCATTCTCCTGTGTGTTTTGGGCACAGAGGCATTGCCATTCCACATTAGGAACAGATATTAGAGGGAGGTAAGGACCATGAGCTGGAAATGGGAGGCTTTATTCTGCTCTGAGATGCAGCCTTGTACCAGAACTATATCTCCTTATAATGGATTGTCTGAAGAATTAATTCCTTTTTGCAGGGTCACCACATGTGTGACCCTAATATGTGGGTCACTCCTGACAAACACCTGTACTGAATTAGGAAATCATGGTTCTTCAGGATATAATAAGCTGTAGACTGGATTCCACAGCTCCATAACAAGGACACGGTTTCAGTCTATCTACAGTTGGAAATATAAATCAGGTAACTTTGCCCAGGCACTATGAGGTTATATGAAACACACCATGATAATGTGACTGAATAAGGCCCTTAGAAAAGGTAAAAAATATGTGATTTGTACTTTGCCTTAAGGCCATCATAACTACCTGTATACAGAAGTACACAGCTCTTGATCCTCTGTCCTCTAGAAGATAATAAAAAATGCCAAACTTCCTGATTCACATCAGTCATTTTGTAGAGAAGGAGGTACATTGAGGAGAAAACCAGATGTTGCTTCAACCCTTTTCTTCCCTTTGCTGAAGCATTGTAGAACCTAAAGTTTCCTTACATCAGAGGTTTTGCAGAGTAATTATGCCATCTTTGTTCCACTTTTATCTCCAGCGTGTTGACTGCTTCGCACTGATGAGGTTCTCTGAAGAGACACAAGTGCCTCTAAGCCTGCATGAACTGCTCCTAAGGACCTGACTCTCCAGGTATTACATCTACCTGATACTGCCATTTGGCTGTGGAGTACTTTTTCTGCAGCATACTGAATACATTTCTGCAATTTAAGCAGGCAGCTTTCACTAATTCTCATTTCTTCATTCTGGTCAACCCAAATACCTTATACATACCTAAAAGTGCTGAAATATTAATCATAAAACCAAAGACACCGCTCTCCGGAGGTTTAGTTCCAGTGTCACTAAAGCAGGAAGAGAGACAAAAGTTGAGACTTGTGAAATATAAATGATACTTACAATTGAAATCCCAAGAGAAATATAACTTGTGTGAACTGCTACTCTGTGTGTAAGGCATTTCAATATATCTTCTGCTGCACACTCAGCCTCCATTTGTAGTAGAAAACATTTCTTTTCAAAAAGAAAGCATATTTTGAAAGCATATTCTTTGAACTGTACTTCTTCTTTTTCTGTATGCAACATGCAGAGATGTGACAGACCAGTACTCTGCTCATGAATGACATGGTTATGTAAATGACATTTTAGAAATGATGTTTCTTTTATCTGCTGAATTAACGCTGTGATAGAGTACAGTATATTTAATGGCAGTCACTCTCTTAAGATGTGAGAGAATCGGATTTGATTTCCTTAAAAGGAAAATCCCTACGAGAAAATGTGTTCCAATGCCCAGGAACATCTCTAGGAACTGTTTAATTTACTAATGTAGATATAGCTTAAGAATACTCTATCTCCAGGATGTTGGAAGTCTCTTCTGATGAAACACTTTGCCCTTATAGGGGATAATTAGAAGTTCACTGGGACAGACAGAGGGAGCATGAGTGTGAGAATATCTACAGAATTTATATACATATCTACATGCACGACTATATCTATGAAAAACGTAATGTATACAAAATACTTGTTGTGTAGAAAATGGAACACCTTCACCATAGAATCCTTTTCCCTCTTTTCCCTACACGTGTGCAAACACCCACCCCAGAGAGTGTCCTTTCCTCACAGAATGAACATACTCCTTGGGAGTATGTGGGCTCAACCTGCCTCAGGCAGAACTCTTCTATAGAAGGTGAGTGCTCTGTTGAAAGAACAGTACTATGATGTTGCCACCTCTTTGCACTGTTTTTTCTTCTCTAGTGGTTACTTTTTCTTGTTTAACATACAGCCAGTTGATACCTATTTCATCAGGTTCTGTTGGTCAAGCCAAAGGAAAATATCAGGTTCTTGAGTCTTTACATAATTTGGGTGTGAGCTAAGTTTTCAGTTACTGGGCAGTACCAAGAGGCAGGATAGTGCATTTGAACAGAGGCACCCAAAAACTCTACTATCAGGAATGTGAACACATAAGGGTTTTAGCCAATGCCAAAGTTTAGTGGACACTGAGCAAAGATTCTGAGAAGAACAAACCGTTCTCCTACAGTGGGAGTGTCAATCTGTTGGAGGGTAAGAAGGCTCTGTAGAGGGATCTGGACAGGCTGGATTGATGGGCCAAGACCAGTGGCAGGAGGTTCAGCAAGAACAAGTGCTGGGTCCTACGCTTTGGCCACAACAAGCCCAGGCAGCGCTGCAGGCTGGGGAGCAGTGGCTAGAAAGCTGCCCAGCAGAAAAGAACCTGAGGGTGCTGGTTGACAGCAGCTGAAAATGAGCCAGATTGTGCCCAGGTGGCCAAGAAGGCCAAGGGCATCCTGGCCGGCACCAGCAACAGTGTGGCCAGCAGGACCAGGGCAGCGATTGTTGCCCTGTTCGTGGCTCTGGTGAGGCCACGCCTTGAGTGCTGTTGCCAGTTTGGGCCCCTCACCACAAGGAAGACACTGAGGGGCTGGAGCGTGTCCAGAGAAGGGCAACGGAGCTGGGGAAGGGCCTGGAGCACAAGTCTGATGAGGAGCAGCTAAGGGAGCTGAGAATGTTTAGCCTGGAGAAGAGGAGGGTCGGGGGGGACCTTATCGCTCTCTACAACCCCCTGAAAGGAGGGTGTAGCCAGGTGCGGGTTGGCCTCTTAGGTAACAAGCAATAGGACAAAAGGAAATGGCCTCATGTTGTGCCAGGGGAGGTTTAAATTGGATGTTAGAAAAAATTTCTCCACAGACAGGGTGTTTAGACATTGAAATGGACTGCCCAGAGAGGTGGTGGGGTCACCATCCCTGGAAATGTTAAAGGAAAGCCTGGACTTAGTGCCATGGTCTGGTTGACATGGTGGAGTTCGGTCACAGGCCGGACTCAGTAACCTCAGAGGTCTTTTCCAACCTATGTTGATTCTGTGATTCTGTGTATGATGGGACAAGTAGGTACTAGCTAGGCATATTTTTTTATATAATTCAAGAAGATGAATACTCTTCATTCCAACAGTGAGGCTGGATTAGGTTTCAGTGCTAAGATTCTGAAGCTACCACGGAGTACAACCAAAATGACCTCAGCATGAAAGCTCTCAACACCCAAAAGAGAAAGCACTCTCTACCTAAGCAATCACTCTCAAGGATTTTGACAATTTTGTTAAGTTCAGGACAGAAGAGTATGACCATCTTAAATGACTGGATTATTTTAGAAATTCATGTTTGCTTTCCAACTCCTTCTATGTTACGGAAGGATTTGTGTAACAAAAGTTGCTGATTTATCAACAACAGGAGGAAGCTTAGGATAAAGGAAAGATCCTTTTTGATGAAAAGCTGATGCAAAAAAATAGAAAAAAGAGAGAAAATTCGTGTATTGCTTTTTACTAGATTGGTTCCAAATTCTCAAACGACAGAAGTTTGGACCAGGCTTTTAGACAAGTTTTTACAGCTTCTCAGGCATTAGGAATCCCTAATCACCTGAATTTTCTTGTTGTAATGCTTTCTGAAGACTTGTTCCAGCTTGTAGTCTGTATTAATCTTGTTTCTCTTTGATAATGAAATTGATGAAAACAGTAAACTAAGTCTTTTTTTTGTTTGTTTGTTTGACACATCTGAAAATCATCTTAATTCATGTTTCATTTAGCCCATTTTTTAACCTTGAACTTTATCTTTTCCTTTTGTTTCTGGAGTGTTTTCATTAACACAAAAAAGGAGTCCATTTTAAAAGTGGGCCACTTGTGACAATCTTCAAGGACTTTTTCAAATCAGAAACCACTCTGTGGTAAGTACAGGACTGTAATCACTTCAAAGCTTTTGAAGGGCTTTAGGTGAGGAGAGAATGGAATTGGCACACACATAAAAACCCATTTGAAGTTCTTGGAACACATCATAAGAGCAATCCAAATAACCTGAAATTGCACTGAACTCCATTTTTTAGCAAAAGATTTTCTCAAGCTAAAGGTTTATAGGTGATTTTTGCTGTTGTGGATTTTTAAAGGCAACAGTCTTAGATTATGCTTTAAAGAAAATTCATACCAGGAATACTATATCACATCTACAATGTATTTACGAAGTGCTGCACTGGACTTCTAAGGACACAATCTTCTTAATGCTACATTTTCCAGTAAAAAATCCCTGAAGCTAAATGAAGACTTGGGTTCATATCAATTTTTCTTAAGGTCTGCTGATTTGGAAACAAGATTAACAAAAAAAAATATTTTGGTGACAATGCCCTCCTTTATACGAAGAAGAAAAAAAGCAAATGGCATATTTGAAACAAAAATGTGCTCACTTATTAGAGCTGGTGCACAGGTGAGCTTGGCCACCATGGAAAAGGTGAGGAAGCCTGTACGAAAATGACAGCATTTGTGTCACCTTCTCATGCAGTAGAATTTTAAGCAGTCTTCTGAAGAGTGGAAAAACAAGAAGGTGAAGGAGACAAGGAATAAATATTTTAGGGCCAAAAGACTCATCGTCATTGAATTTTCTTCAGAGCCTTCATAAACTATTTCTCTTCAAACAGAAGTCCCAAATTTTTAAAATAGGAAGATTCTATTCTACCTACAGGGATTCTGATTTCTCCAGAGGTACCAACTGGTACCAAATACCTTCAGGAAAATTTCCTTTACTCTTTCACTGAGAATTCAAATGAGGAAACAGCCACCCCAGCACATCCAAATTGGTTTGGATTTTGAGTAGTATGAGTAACAGGACTAATTTGGGCACAAGCTTATTGTCTTTTAGGACTTAGCTGCTAGAAAACACAAAATCATATTCATTTTATCTACCCAGAAATGTATTTATATGGTTTACTTGATGAGACGTTAGGACAGCCTCAATGACAAATTTAGGTGTGGTATCTCACTATGGCAGCTGCTACATGGTAAACAAATTAATGTCACTTCAAGGCATACACAGAGTACTTGGGGAACGTATATAAGAATTACAGAAATGTTGAACTAAAGTTTGTCAATATTCTTCTCCTTTGTGTCACTGGAATTTCCCCATATGAGCTCTATTTAATTTTTATACTTCATTTTAAGATATTGCACAACTGAAATGTTGCAACATTCTTCCTCTTTTTTAACATTCTTAGTTTTACTAAATCACATTCTCAATCACATGATTCAGATTCTTAGGCGAAAGCAATGACCTGCAAATTAAGAACATGAACTATGGTATGACTATTGGCCCGAGTACTCAGAAGGAAATCTTGTACTATTCCCAAGTGCATCTTCTTTGAAGTTCTTGTGCTTAGACCATGTGCCTTTAGAATTGCTGCAGATTCTTCATCGATAGTCAATGTATCTCCTTAGTCCAAATGTGGTGTTAAAAGGATGTAACATTAACAACACTTTCAAAAAACTTTACTAGTAAATGCAGACGGCCTGAAATTTGAGTGGGAATCACTGGTGCAGCCTCTTATGTCTTTGTTTTATTTGGGTTTTTTTAGGGTATATGGACTTTTATTGTGATTCCAGAGCTAAAGGATAGGAATGATGTTTTCTGGAAGCTATTCCATTAATTTTATATAACTATATCAACTTAATATAGTTAAGGCAGCCATGATACATTCCTTAGAGTTGTACAGTTGTGACTTAAAGGTTTGGTCTATCCCTTTTAAAAAGAATGACACAGTTAAGATACCTGGGCTGTCAAAAGATTAACTGCAAATAAAACTATACATAAAAAACCACATCCTGTTCTCTCATATATTTTATTCTATGACATGGTTTCAACATAAGAAACAATTTGTCAAATTTCTTAGTACAGGATCTCAAAATCTTTCTGAACACAAACTGTGTACAGTTATTTCAAATGTTTTATCTTTGTTAGGTAATAATGGATAAATTGCACTCATCACAAGCACTTTTGTGTCAGTAAAGCTTTGCATGTAATCACGGATGAGCAGTAGGGTATCTGCTCAAGTACAAGAACAAGGCTTTCCAAGAGCTTTCCAGATTTCTGCAGAGTCTTAAAAAGTTTTGCTAATATAAGCATGAAGCCAAACTTTCTCTGGCTCAATCTGAATGAAGCTCAGCTATCTTGTGGGTTGTGGTGTCATTTGCTCTTGCCTATGATGACAAACCCTAATTTTCAATCAAATTTTCTTGTATGAGCCAATCAGGTTAGCAGTCTTCTGAAATTGTGCATGTCCAAAAAGTCCTTCAAGGAATTAGGTCTAGATGTATCTTGAAAGATATATTTTAAAACCTTGTTTAGATCTTCTGTATGTCAGAGACACTCTTGGATTCCTGGCTAACCTTTAATCTATTGAGAGGTAAACACTAACGCGTCACAGTTTAGATTTAAATATTAACATAAGCCGTGCATAAAGAATGATTTACACAGAATTGCACTTAAATGACTAAGGTTGTAGAAAAGAGATGCCAGGCATCTTTTGGGAAGTCTTTTAAACCCATTGGTCCTATAGTGAAATATAAAACATGCATGTTTGTGGGGATGTGTGTACTGCAAAAGCCATCACAGGGCTTCGAGTCCTGTCATCATCTGGTGCACTTTGGCCTAGTTCTGGAGTTATGCAAACAAAATTACACTTCCACCACGTAATCCTAAAGTTTTTCTTCGATCAGGCCTGCATTGGCAGCAGCAGAAAACTTTCATGTCCTTTCCATCGTGTCTCCAGTGTTTTGGTCCTGTGGCTCTCAGAGGTGCTAGAGGTGTGATGGGTGCCGGGAGTGCCCAACGTGTCCCCCTCTCACGGGGAGGCCCCTCCACTGCCTCTCCTCCCCTGGGGACCCCGCACTCGCTCCGGGAAGCCCCTCGAGGACACCGCCCATGGTCACACACACACCAGCCCCGCACCTCGGCCGCTGCCCCCGCGCCCCCGCCTCACCTGATGTAGGGGACGAGGGGCTCGACGTGCCCCGCCAGCACGGCGATCGCATAGGAGATGATGAAGGCGGCCGAGGACCAGCTGACGAGCAAAGCGGGGACGAAAGCCACGCCAGGCATGCAGCACAGCATCGCCGGCGGCTGCCCTGCCCGCGGCGTCGGCAGCTGAGCGGCAGCGCCCTGGAGACACGGCCCGGGACCGGGGAGCCGCGGGGCGCATCCGCGCTCACCCACGCGTCTCTCTGCGCCGGGCAGCGGCGCTGCGCCGCCCGCAGCCCCGGGGATGCCCCGCCGGGCGCTGACTTCGCTTCGCTTTCGGTTCTTCTCTGCGCTCCCCGCCCCCGACGGCGGCGGAGAGCCAGGGACGGCCGTGGGCCCTTTCGCCTTTCACCGCTGCCGGCACCTGAAGCGCTTGGGAGAGTTTCTGACTGCAGCAAGTCTCCCCGCAGCCCGTGTCCCTGTCGCTGCCGGCTCTCCGGGCCGCACACGCCCCGTCGGGGCAGGGAGGCGGGCGGTGACATGCTGCCGGGGAGCGCTCGCCGGGGGTCTGCGGGCTTGTGCCTTCACGGTTGTTTTTAAAAGGGCTAAAAACGGGCCCAGTGTGAGCGTGGGGCGGCCGTAGGGGCACGGAAACCGGGCCAGAAACTGTGGAGGTCCCGTTACGGAGTCCTGCACACACCTCATCCTGCTTGGACTTTCGTTTCAAGCACATAATGTAGCCTTGATTTGCAAATCTTGCTTGAGATTCACTTTTTTATATGCTTAGAGGGAAACCATTGTTTAATTCAAATTCATGCTGCATTCAGCATTTTCGCTTTCGTTTAACCTGAAGCCATGGACAATCTGTCAAGGGCGGTTCTGTTTCCTTTGATTGTTTGCAGTTATCTGCCTTCCAAACCAACATCTAAACTCAAGGTCACGATTCTGCTACAGAGACACGTATGTGCATACTCTGCCTCTCTCCTCCAGAATGTACTGAGCCTCGCCATCGGAGCACATTCCCTGTGGTGGATGCACATAAGGTGAGTACTTGGCATGCCTTTGAAAGTGTTAGGAAGGGAGATAGAAATGAAATAAAAGGACTAGGGACAGTATATCTTAACGCAAGTACAGAAAAGTAATAAAACAAACTATTCTACCACTAAAACTGGAGGTACTCTACAACCTTCTTCTTGGCAGTAGCAAATTGCTCATGTTCTTAACATATAAATTGAGCGTAATAGTTCACACCATGCCACAAATTCGTACGTCGTATTTCCACAGCTAATCTGTCTTCTAGTAATTTTGAGTGACAGAAATTTCTAACTGGAAGAACGGGTTTATTTCCCTTTACGTTACAGGTGCAAAAATAATGGAAGGGAACTAATATTTGAGCTGTCTTAATATGCTGTTTTAAAAATTTCTGTTTAATTATGCGTCAATATCAGGTATCTTGGGTTTTTTTCCCCTTAAAGCAGAAAATTAAAGAAATACTATACAAGAACTAAATCTACTCTCTTTGGTAAATAAACGAACTGCAGAAACATATTGATTTTCATTATATTTGTTGAAGTAGAATTCTACTTTTTTGTGTGTCAGTAATTTAGTATTCTGGTTCGGTCCCTTGCAGAAAGAGGATGGAATTCACTTTATTTTACTGCATCAGCATTTAAGTCACGTTGTTGGAAAAATGTTCCACCCACAGTTCTGCAAGTTCCTTGTACTACCTTTAGTTTTGTAAGTAGTAAATAAATTACTCTCAAGTGTGAGTTGAGTATTTAAATTATTCACATGACTTTTTGAAGTGCCTGAACACTATTTGGAATGAAAGAAAAAGACACGTGTTTGGCTCAAGCAGGTGGCAACTGATTGTTTGGTGATCACTATCACTGGCTCTTTGTTGCTATGTAAACATTTATTGCAGCTCATGTGATGTTTCATTTTCTTTATAATTTTATTGTAGAAGGGAGTCGGTAACAGCATATAATTTAAGTGGTGATTTTTCATTGGTTTTTATCAGAAGCATGTTCTTTAAAGATCATTAGAAGCTGCATGGAGTAACAAATACAGGTTACTCACAAACTTGGGAGGAGTTGTTTTATTTACTGAGCTTGAGAACACTAGTGTGATATTTCAAAGAAGGTCTATGTATTTTAATTTATTTTGCTTTCAATAAATTATATTAAAACCCTAGCAGTATAAAAATATAAAATAACTATGGATTTTAATATAGCTCCATGGGTTTTTGTAGATGAAAAATTAGATATGAGCTAGCACTGTGCGCTTGCAGTCCAGAAAACCAGGTGTATCCTGGGCTGCATCAACAGAAGCACGACCAGAAGGTTGAGGGAGGTGATTCCGCCCCCCTGCTCTGCTCTGGTGAGACCCCATCTGGAACACTGCATCCAGCTCTGGAGTCCCCTGCACGAGAAAGACACGAACCTGTCACAGTGGGTCCAGAGGAGGACCACAGAAATGATCAGAGGGATGGAGCACCTTTCTTGTTGAAGAAAGGCCGAGAAAACTGAGGTTGTTCAGTCTGGAGGAGAGAAGGCTCCAGGGATAACACATTGCATCTTTTCATTTTTTAAATGGGGCTTAGAAGAAGGACAGCTAGAGACTTTTTACCAAGATCTGTAGTGACAGCACAAGGGGAAATGGTTTTAAACAGAAAGAGAGTAGGTTTAGATCACGTATTAGGAAGGAATTCTCTGTTCTGAGGGTGTGAGACACCAGGACAGTTGGCCAGAGAAGCTGTGGATGGCCCGTCCCTGGCAGTGTTCAAGGCCAGGCTAGATGGGGCTTTGAGCAATCTTGTCTAATGGAAGATGTCCCTGCCCGTGGCAGTGGCGTTGAAACTAGGACGTCTTTATGGTCCTTTCTGAACCAAACCCATCTATGATTCTATGATTTTGCAAGTTAACAAAATGATCAGACTACTTCAAATTAGAATTATTAGGGAAAAAAATGTCAAGATGTGCAAATAATAACACATCTACATCAGTGACTTGAAAACATATGAAGGTAAGGAAATAATGATGGAAGAGACCTAATACAGCCTGTGCTGCTGGTGCTTGTATCCCCTCTTTTCTCTTGTTTTACTCAAAATCTGTTTTCCATGGATTTTATATTTATTATATATGAGTGTTCTTTATCACATGTGTATTTTCCAAACTCATTCATTATGAAATTACCTGTAACATGAAAGACCTAGTTAGAAGACTTCCTTTCCCCAAACATATTGGGTTTTAATATCTCTGCATGGTGTTTACATTGAACCTATGCAGAATAGTTACAGTAGTATTTACTTCCCTGATTTGGTAAAGAACTTGCTGAAAGACGGAAGAACAAGTGAGATAAGAAAATGGTAAGCAATGAAAGTTTGGAACAAGAGAAGAGAGATGCAGTTCAGTTACTTCTTGAGATCTTTTGCTACGCACAAGCACTAGGAAAAAAACCAGCCTTAATCTGTGAATGTAATGCCTTAATTTTTTTCTTAACAACTGGTTATTATCTGGTTTATTAACACAGGTTGCGGCAGAAATACATTTACAGAAGGAATGAAATAGGCTACCTGTAGCTTCTTCAGATCACTGTGTGAAGAGTTCAAGCTGGTTTGTGGTATCTCTTCCCTTCCTCTTTGGTCACGTGCCAGTATCTGTACCCTTCTCTCAGTAACAGAAGTATGTGTAAACAGTTCTCACTTCTGACATGAAGTTTGGAATAGCAATAGTAACAACACACAACATCTGTGGAGTTTTAGGCAGTGAGGCATTCATGGCACGATGCTAATATTTCTAAAAGGTTATGTGATTTAGTTATAAAGCAGTTTTCAGGTGTTACTGTTTAAAAGATGGTTAATTTTGTTCCATTTGTTTTGGGTCCCCTCTGCAGCTAGCTAGATATCTAACTAAACATCTAACCAAAATGCAGATAAAAGATATCTCAGCTGTCAAAAAGATTGCACAAGTCAAAAACTGACAGGTCCCTTAAGAACAAAGAGAGGTAAATACTGGGTTGAAATTGTGTAATTTCATCTCTCAAAAAAAAAAAGAAAAAAAGAATAGAAGCTTACTCTGGTGCAGGACAGATTAATATCTTGCAATAATGATGAGGTATGAAAAGGTTTATTCCAGAATATCTAGAGGAGATTAGCTCTCACAATGTAATTTTTAATACTCCATTCTCTATTTTCAGTTACTTTTTGGGTGATGTTTTTTCAAATAAAATGTTTATTGGGAGAAATCTTTGTTTCCAGAATGCATGGGCTGTAGGCCAACATAGGCTCTAAAGGGCAAGAGAGAGACTGTTTAGCTGCAGATGAACCATTCTTCAGTGGCTTTGTTGTCCTTCATTCTAAATGAGGTAGTGAACATGCTGAAGCGTTTAGTGGGAGAATTTGGCTCTGGCATTTTGATAATTTTGGCAGTACATTTTTGTAGAAGCACATTTTTAGTGAAAGGAAATCATTCAAAGTGAAATGGGAGATTTTTATGTGGCCTTGCCATCTGAAAGAAATACCTTTGCAGTTTTCTTAGTGGTACACAGTAGCTGACAGTAAGTTGCTTGCTCAAGATTAAGAGACAGTAATGAAATTCATGACCCGAGTCAAATTAGAATGCAAAAGGATTAAAGGAATCAGACTCTAAACAGAGAGAATTTGATCAATCTTAGGAAAAGCTATCAAAAATATCTTTTTTCTCAACATCAGAAGTGGCTAATGATGTGGCTATATCCAACACAAAACCTCCTGAAAATGAGGAGTACTCACTGTTGAAAAATCAGATTCTATTTCCATGTGTTAATCTAGGTTTGCCAGCACAATTTATGGGTGTTGGTTTGTTTACCTTTACCACATCGTATTGCTAAATATAGGGCACTCAATTATTTCTTCCTGTATACCATGCTTGCACATTGCTGGCTGAATTACTGTTTGCTTCTTTCATGAGCTTCCTTGTTGTGTGTCTGGCCACAGCTGATACCAAGGTCTAACAGGGCCAGAGAGAGCTGCTACGTGTGCTTCAGGGTAATATTGGGAAATCTCTTTATCTTGAAACTGCTTGATTCCATCTGATACATACGTAACAAACATACGTACCTAGTAAAATGCAGTTTTACAAAACCTAAATGTTGTGTCCAATTTTGTCTTTTCAGTTTTAACAAACTGTTCTTTCCATCCTTTCTTGGCCTCTGTCCATGTCCTTCATAGTTCTTTTAAATCAAAGTTTCATGCTGCATAGCTAATCCCTTATGACCACAAATAACACGGAATAAAGGCAGAAGAATTGTTCTTGGTCAGTAAAAATGCAGTGAAAGCAGTATCATGAGGCATAAGCAAATGCTCAGCTTTGTAGCTGGCAATGAGCACTGTGGTAACCTGTGGGGGCATCACTGTTTCTTATTTGGTTGAGAAACTTCGGATTGAGGAACAGCTGGTGCAACTCGGGAGTCCCAGAGGAAAGACCATGAACTATAGCTGTGTCTTTTCAAATGGCATTGTTCAGATCCTTCACACTCATAAGCAGCAGTTAACGGCTGGACTCGATGGTCTTAGAGGTATTTTCCTGCCTAAATGATTCTACATCTCTATGTTCTGAAATAAAATAGATATGAAGAGCAACAGTTAATGTGGCTTTCCAAAAAGATATTGTAGTAATTATTCCCACTCTGCTCTCTATGTAGTCTCTTAAGCATTTTTAAACATCAAAAGTATATTTTCAACCATCAAAGGAAATTGTTCATCCTACAGAGGTTCTTAAACTATTTAATCCTGTCTGATACTGTGATCCATATCAAATGACTGAGAGCGGACTAAGCAAAATTAGGTGCTCTTCTAATGTCCTGAGTCTCCATCTCACTGCTGCGATGTAAAAGGTACATATTACTTGATACAGCCACAAAATCCTACTGACCACTGTTCATCACTGAAAGCACCTCCATTATTTTCTGCTGCATGCTGCTGAGTGAATTTAAAAGACTATCCTGCCCATTCCAACCATCAAATCTATACAGTCTGTTCTCCGTGCCATTGCAACCTGGCAGGATTAACAAAAGAAACATAAATTCCATCACTATGATGTAACAATGCCATCAGTGCACTAAAGGCTCTGTGTTTCTAGTGTTAAAGTAAAAAATAATATCTTTTTATGCTTTAGAATAATCCAGCATTTCATAGAACTAGACTACTGTGAGGAATTCTATCCTACCCTATTGCATTCTGCTCTAGTTAAAATGATAATTAAATATCAAGGATAATGAGCTCTAACAGTATATTTTCAAAAAGAATGATGAAATTTAATATTTAGAAAATAAGGCTACATTCATATATTTCCTAATATACATTAAATATATTAAATCACGGCCTTGGGAGATTTTCCAGGATCTTTCATCCACTTCATTAGCGACTTTGGAAACAGACATACAGATATTATTTGGTTTGAAGGCCACAGCCTATTTAAATGTTCATTTACCATTGCTGAGAGCATATCTCTTTAAAAAGCAAGGGCTTGCTATAAAGAAAACGAAGAACAAAAAACTCAATACCCCAATAAAAACAACAAAAGCCCCAAACCAACCAAAACCAAGAGCAAATGCCAGATTTTGCAGAGTTTCAAAAGGTTTCTTCTGGCTTTCTGCAAGCATTTATTATTTTAGCCCGAAGTGTGCAGGAAATAACAGATCTTTCAGAGTAAAATGTTGGCGAATATTATGCTTAGAAAATCTGCTTTTGCTGCCAGGTGCACATGCTGCCTCAGATTCATCTAGATGCTCACTTTCAGAGATTTTTCAAATGGCATTGTTCCAGTCCTTTGCTCTCTAGGCACTGCTTTTTCATCTAAGATACTACTGTTTTCTCTCTAGTTATACCTCATTTTTACCAGCCGTGCTCTTCCGATTATTGTAAATGTCCTTCCCAGTATCCGCACAAATAAAAAAGAAGTGGAAAGGGTAGGAACTGACTGATGTTTCAGAGATTTTTCTTTTTTAAGTAGAGAAATGGGTATGAAGCAAAAAAAAAAAAAAAAGAACAAAATTTTCAAGCAAAAACTCATAAACGTCTCTTGCATACCTGTCCAGAGGGTTGGGAGCTGAACATCTGAGGGTTTTCAAAAGTACTGAAATACTGAGCATGATTTAAAAATCTCCATTTTTGCTGCAGTACTAAGTGAAACCTCTAGCTGCATATAATTAGAATGCATTTGCTCATGAGGCTAAAATTACTGCAGACTGATTAAGAGATAATCCATTACAAGACACCGCAGCAAGGTCTAACCATGTGTCTCAGAAACCAATCACCTATATTCAATCTCTATTTTAGAGGTAATGTCAGTAGGATTGAGTCTCGCCAAAGTCTGAGAGCTCTATAAATGGTGAGTCAAAATGAGGTTATGTGTTGAAGCATAGAACACTGCTCAGTCACTGTCTTTTACTCTTTTATCTTCTGAGTGACTAATGTGATTTAATTATTGTATTTGATGGATAGTGGTACTACCAAATTCACAGTGCCATACCAAGCTATTAATTCCAGTATGCCTAAGGCAACTGCTTTAAATTTCAGAAGCATAGATATTTTAGCTTTTGGGGGGTGGAGTGGCAGGGAGAGAAGTCCGAGAAGGCACTATTGTCTCCCAATTCCTTTCCATAGAAAGGAAAGCTTTTCAAAGTACTGACAAGCACACCAACTTGTTTTGATTACTCTTTAGGGCCTACCTCTCTACAAAGTCCTCTGTTGTCTCCTAGGTGCACAGAAAATACTTAAATGCTTAGAGGAGCTGGTCGTTAAGACTATGTTAATATAGTAAATGAACATGAAAGTGTAGCAGAGAAGAAATCTTTGGAGGGCTTTGGCAGGAGAGAAATGGGCCAGAGCTGTAGAGATGGGCTGTAGGTTGCAGCTGCCAAAATGTCACACTAATTTTAACCCAGCTGCTGCAGATCGCGTGGGTTGTGAAAATCTGGCAACACAGTTTTCAGTGTGGATCATCAACTCTGTGCTTCATCCCAAGAGCTCAGGTAACCTGCCCTGATATCCACACTAGCAAGCCTTCACTGGTACTTATCTTCTGCTAAACAGGACAAAGCTCCCCTGCATACACACATGCGCCACTCATGCACGATGATGAGATGTAATTTCAATGGTAGTTACTGACAACAAAAGAAAAATTAGGACTTCTGGATATAATGCTTACATTAATAAAACTGCTTTTATTACCTTTTTTTTCCTTAAATGTTACTGAATAAAGACTCCTCAGAACAAACACGCAAAGGTAATAATGGAACAGACTTTTAGGCAGTTGTCTTTTGTGTGAGCTTTTGAGAACTTTAATATTTCTGAGCATGTGCATGACAAGAGTGAGTGGTGAAATAATTGGCTGCTTTTTTCTCCTCTCCATTCTTCAGCACATGGGGCAAACCTGTTCACAGATGTGTAGAAGAACTTCTAGGATTTAGAAAATGCTCTTCGTAGATCTATTGTAGATCTATCTAATAAATAGTGCAGGAATACAAATGATGGCTGCATAAATACAATAAGCAAATATAAATTGGCCTCTGTCTCTGCTGCAAAACTTTCCTCTGATGACAGCCAAGCTACTTCAAACAAACTCTCCACAGGCAAGTCACTACCCCTCTATCCTGAACTTTTACTTGCCTCACTTGAGACATCTCTGAATGCTCAGAAGTTCAGAGCACTCATAAAGGAAACCAAAATCCCTGAGTGAACTGCTGAGCCTTCAGAGTACTACGAGTTATCTCCTGTATTGTGAAAATCCAGTCTTAAAGTGGAACAGGCATCAAACTTCCCGATTTTTGTCTTTACCTTTGTGGTCAGTAATTTTTGCCTCACAGAAGTGCTACAAGATTAATTCATGTTTATGAAAGAGATCATACAGAGACAAACACAGGAAACTTATATTGATGTTAATTCTCTTTTCTTTAGAACAAGATTCATGGAATGTGCAGTGAATAATGTTCTTGGCTAACTGAGAAGCTTGAGATGCTCAGTTGATTATTTCTGGTCTTCTGCCTCAACCAAAGATAATTACACTGTGCCTCAGATATTTAGCTCTTACTGTTCTCCTTTCTCAGCAAATTAGAATGCAAAAGACCTGGAAAGAGCTACTATTGGACAAGTTTACCAAGTCCAGTAAGGAGTTCTGCCTTTCTCAAGATTTTGAGCATTATAGAATTGCCATTTCTATTGAAAGAAAGTAGGTATTCTTTCCTTTTCAAAGTAGCTTCTACCCCCTCTTAGAAAGGTCTAGCTGTAGTAAGAAAAACATCAAAAATTCAGAGTTTGCTAAGAGCTAAAAGAGAAAAAATGTTGGTGAAGGCAACTTGCAGAAAATCAGGATCAAGATAAAGTGTATTTATAAGTATTTGACTGCTTATTTAGATTACATCATAATCCACAGGAGGCATGCCTTTGTGTTGAGTGCTGCTACGTGCACCTTTGAGTTAATATAAATACAAGAACAGTCAAGTAGATTATCCCAAGAGCTCAATGGTTTACATGGATAATGACTTGGCAAGGCTCTTAAGTATATGTTTGATTATAATGACAGCACCTAATTTTTACATATCCTGACATCTAGTGGAATTTATTGCTCCTAGCAGAATCTGGGTTCATTTGCATCTCCAGTGACTGGAAGAAATGGAAAAAGTAAAGTATCCCATTCCTGGATACAATTATAAAGTTCTCACCTGGAAAACTGTGTAAGCAGTGCATTAGATAAAATGTGATGACAGAAGGATTTGGCCTAAGCACTGCTCCTTTCAGACACATGCCTGCAAAGACACCTGCAAAGAGAGACAAAGCCCCTGATCTGGTTTCTGGTTTTGAGGCTGGAAATAATTTCTAGTGACAGACATAAAATAACCCCAGCAACTTGGATAGATTGTCTCGAAAGGTATTTGAACCTGCTCTGCTATGTTTACCTCAATAGATTGCCATTAATTAGCAAGCTGAGGGTGGCCTTGTTTTCATCCATATTCCATGCCTTTCACAGAATCACAGAATCATCACGGTTGGAAGAGACCTTAAAGGTCATCCAGTCCAACCATCAACCCACCATAATCACCCCTAAAATGCATCCCCGAGTGCCACATCCAGACGCCTCTTGAACACTTCCAGAGATGGCGACCCTAACACCTCCCTGTGCAACTTATTCCAGTGCCTGACCAGTCATTCAGGGACATTTTTTTCCTCATACCTAACCTAAACATCCCCTGGCACAACTTGAGGCCATTTCCTCTCATCCTTTTACATGAGACGTGGCAGAAGAGGCCAACTCTCAACTCACTATAGCGTCCTTTCAGACGGTTGTAGAGAGCAGTGAGGTCCCTCCTGAGCCTCCTCTTCTCCAGACCAAACAACCTCGTTTCTCTGGAATAATTAAACCTTTGATGGACTGAAGACTGGAAGATTGTATGAGTCCATGGCAAAATGGAATATAGGGGAACATCTGGAGTATAGAGTCCTGTTTCCTGTCACAAGCTGCTTAGGCTGTCTCTCAAGGCTTGATAGGTATTCCTTCTACTCCTATTTGAAATATATTCCAGAACATGGTTTTGTCTCCTTTTTTTTTTTTTTTTGTGTTTTCCTTTGTTTTGTTTTAACCTGGTGACAGTATCGCATTTAGTTTAAGTAAGTTTCTGATCGTCATTTCTGTGATGTGAACAAGTCAAAATCTTTTAGTGTCTTTTTAGAAGGAGGGATCTGGTTGTTCATTTTCATGCACCTATTTCAGTTTAAATATGTATTCCTTGAATATAAGTATTCTACAAGAAAGGACAGATACAGTGTCATCATGATTTGTTCAGCACGTTTTTATATCTGTGTGTGCTTTGTATGCTTGTATGCTTTGTCTGATATTTTATAAAATAATTTAAATATGATGTGAATTTTAACGGTTTTATTACATTGGTGTCATATGGAAGTATTTATTGGTCTGTGTAAATGTATCATCTCACACTTTGTTCTAATTATTAATCCAGGTCTTGACGTCAATTCGGCTTCCCCTGACTGGTTTTCTGTTTTGCACTGGTGATATGTCTCTCAGCATCATCTTTTCAGCACATTCAGTTTCATTTCTGCATTTACGCTGTATTGTTGACCAGAAAAAGATTTTTTTGGACCAGAAATAGGGGTTTTTCCCATAATCTGCATATGTGCTGTACCTCAGTTCTCAATGGAAGCCTGTCTGCTGACTCAGAATACCAGGGCATCACTGGTACTGCCGGCACAGTGCTGTAGGCGGTGGTAAAGAGACTCTGCTAGGCAGTAATAATAGCTGAGTAATAATAGTTTAATAATAATAGCACAGTGCTTGAGCCGGAGGGGCAGGCGAGGGAATCTGTAAAGATTATATTCCCCTAGGGTAGTACTTTGGCACATTGGTGAGAACAGGCGAAGGAGAAAGTGCTGGCTGTGCACAACCAGAGAGAAAAGTTTAGCTAGAGTCTTCTGTGTACGAAGACTGGAGGGCTGGGTTATCATGAAGGGCCAAATAAGTATTACCAGGCTGATAACACACCATAAGGAGGAGGAACACAGCACTGTGAGGTGGGCTCTGGGGCTCTGCAAGTAAGCCCTGGTGAATTCGCCATCCTGTCCCATGGCCCATTGTCAGGAAAATCCACAAAAGCCAGAGGTTTATGTCCAAAAAGGAGACAGAGGAGTCCTGCAACTTTATTCGAATGAAGGGAGAGAGTCCACCGGGGCACATGCCCACAGGGTTTTCTCTCCTAAGGTTTGGGAGGGTGCAGCCTCCTTTTATCCTAAACTCCCGGCTGCGTGTTGCCCTGTTCCTGTCCCCACTGGCTGAGGTACAGGGAAGGTACGGCCTTCCCGAGCTGCCTACCACATATTCCCCCCTCGAACCTACTATTTTACCCCATAGCTCAGAAACTCAGGCTTGTGCAGACCCTTCTCTGTTTCAGGGGCCAAGCTGTCTGGTCTCCACAACAAACCTGCTGCCCGAAGTTAGTAGAGACATTAAGACCCATTTCAAAGGCATTAACACCCATACCTTCACCCATCGAATTGTTTGTAAAGACATTAGCTTCCCTCTCACCCTGGAGAAAGACGAAATGTTGTGACACCAAAAAGTAAATAGGAGAATGGCTCAGTGGCTTGGGACAGATGTGCCAAAGAGCCCTGCCTTCTTGGATAACTCTTAAAGTACAGCCAGGTGTAGTCCTCTCACGCCACAACTCTGTAAATATACTGGGACGAAGTTCTGTTTACATTGTTACTTCACACAGGAAATAAAAGATCACAAGGATGATGTTTGCTACTCCGAAAAGTCACTGCAGGGAGTTTTAAGAAATATTTAAAAGACGACAGAGACAGGTGCTACTATGCTTGGCCTGTGACACCCCATCATTCTGCTCCGGCCACCAGCGCTGCCTCTGCCTGGCCCATGCGTGACAGCGCCGATACCAGGAGCGTCCGTCCTATGTAGCTGTCGGAACGTCATGGCACAATCCAGGGCGTGCTGTCAGCTAGTGATCGCTAACTAGTTTCTTGTTATGTTTTTTCCTCAAGAGCTGTTCTTGAAAAACTCCACCAGGAACCCTCTCTAGCCTGCCGATTCCCATTCCACGAACCCATCGCGGCACTTCGTTTCTGTGCCATAACACGCACAGAGTGGTTAAATTAAACCTCGGCGCGCAGCTCGGCCGTGTCTGTGTGATATCCACGAGCCCTCCCGTCGCCTCTGGGCAGTGGGAACGGCGGAGTGGCTCCGCGCCCTGAGGGCCGGCAGCGCCTCTCCCTCAGCGCGGCC
>VWPU01014797.1:0-83665 GCA_013398955.1 Callaeas wilsoni | reverse complement strand
CAGCGCCGCGGGAAGGAAGAGCGCGGCCCCAGCGCGGCGCCGCGCCGCGCACACACCGGGACGGGAACGCGCCTGTGTGCCGCGAGCGGGGCAGCGCGCGCGGCTGGCCGGCTACGAGCTCGGGCGGCGCGTACCCCAGCCTGTTGGCACGGACTGCCGCCGCGGCACGGCAGCGGGAGGTGACGGCGTGACTGCGGCTTTCTGGAAATTGTGGGTACTGCCGAAGCCCACTGTTATTCCATCAGCACACCCACGAGCAGACCTACAGCAAATAGGAGCGTACTTAATCCACTCGCTGGAGAGATTGGGGAAGTAAAACGTGATCTCGACCACAAGTTTTTATTTAATATTCATGACTCAAAAGCTCCCGTGCAAGAAATAAGTTTGGGGTTTTTTTCCTTTTGTTTGTTTGTTGTTTTGTTTTGTTGGGTTTTTTTCCAGGGACAGCACTGATGTGCTGTACAACCGCTACGAGTTTAAAGGCAGGGACACGGTCTGCAGAATTTTTAAGTATCATTCCAGTCATTTAAAATCACTCTGCCTTGCACACTTGTATCACTTACATTTAGTAAAGCAATTGAATTTCCAAGTGTTGGGCATACGGTGATCTATTTAATACTATGATTGTTGCCATTTTATTCTGAAAGCAGTAAAGGTGTAGGTGTGCATTACATTTCAGGATCATATTCTGTATTTTCTCATTTCCTCTTTTAGTATTAGATGCTCCTTTTAATTCTTGATACATTTATTTCCTTCTGGTTTTTTAAATTTATCTCCTTCTAGCTCAAAGGCTGCCCATGTGTTCAAGGGGCAAAGCTGAATTTCTATGCAGCCAAGTAAAAATTGGAAGAGCAAATAGAGCAGTTGCTTGTGCGTTTCCCACTGTGACACATAACTACTTCAGGCAACAGCTCAGGCCCATTTGGGTGTTGTAACTCTTAGAGGGTGGCTGAGCTTGGATGAGCAGTGTACTCCCATCCCCAAATGACCATGTAAGAGTTGCTGTACCATAGACATGGTTAGCCGAGCAGTCATAGTACAGACACATTTTGGAAGGACACTTGAGCTAAGTAGCTCTTTGGCTGCTGTCTGCTTCTGTCAAGCTCTTCACACTGTAAAGCCTTTTAATTCTTTTTCTCTTAGCAAGCACTCAAGCCCACAGAGTTTTTTTTCTTAAATTCCCTTAACTGTGTCAAAGAATAAAGAAGTCTGCAGATGAAGGATTTCTCTTCTAATCGGAATTTTCTGCACCAGCTTGAGCAGTCTGGCTTGGAGAAGCAGCAAGCAGTTTTCTACCCACCTGTGAGGGAACACCTGCTCTGCTGCAGACAGATGTCAGCAGTGATAGCTTGCTACTCCCTGCCCAGATCACTTTTCCTTTCCAGCTGATGTTCTGGACTAGGGCAATGATATTATTCTCTTAGGATTTCTGGCAGAGTACCCAGCTCAAACTGAAGATGAACCGAACAGAAGGTAGAGTGGAGCACAAGAGGTGGTAAGGTTTTTTTTCTGGGAACTGCCTAAGGCAGGCTGCTAGCCAATGCAAATGTCTGCATTTAAGGTAGTTCTCCAGAGCCTCTTCTAATTATCAGAGAGAAGTCATCTGTTTACTGATGCCAGATGTTAGAGGAGAAGAACCCTGTTTCTTTAGGCTCTCTCACAGGCCATGAATGGACTCACTGTACTGCCAAGTATCGATCTACATAAAATTACCAAAATGAGTGAAATACAGGTTAACATGTGCTCTGGCAACTTGCAGTTGTGCCATTTTTGTGAATGAACAAAACAACTAGAAAAATGGGAAAATGTGTCTCTGTATCATCCTGATGAGAAACAGGATCAACCTGATAGGAATGAAAGAATTGAGTTCAGAGAAGATCACAGAATCATAGAGTAATTTGGGTTGGAAGGGACCTTTAAAGATCTCTAGGCCAACCCTCATGCAATGAGCAGGGAGATCTTCACCTAGAACAGGTTGCCCAGAGCCGTGTCCAACCTGTCTTTGGATGTTTCCAGGGCTGGGATATCTCCCCCCTCTCTGGACAGCCTGTTCCACTGATTCACCACCCTCATTGTCAAAAATTTATTCCTTATATCTAGTCTAAATCTACCTTAATTTTGTTTGAAACCATTGTCCCTTGTTCAATTGCATCAGGCGCTGCTAAAACACCTCTCCCCATCTTTCTTGTAGGTCCCCTTTAAGTATTGGAAGGCTACAATAAGGTCTCCCTGGAGCCTGCTCTTCTCCAGGCTGAACAACCTCAGCTCTCTCAGCCTGTCCTCATAGGAGAGGTGTTCATCCTTCTGATGGTTTTTGTGGCCCTCCTCTGGGTGTTCTCCACCAGGTCCATGCCTTTCCTGTGTCAAGGACACAGTACTCCAGGTGGAGTCCCATAAGAGCAAAGTAGAGGGGCAGAATCCCCTCCCTCACTCTGCTGGCTTCGCTGCTTTGGATGCACGATTGGCTTTCTTGGCTGAGAGGACAGGGTGCTGGCTCATGTCCAGCCTCTAATCCAGCAGCAGCCCCCAACTCCTTCTCAGCAGGGCTGCTCTCAGTCTCTTCATGCCCAAAACTGGATTAACACCAGGGGTTGCCCTGACCGAGGTACAGCACCTTGCACTTGGTCTTATTAAACCCCATGAGATTCCCATGGGCCCACTTCTCAAGCTTGTCCAGGTCCCTCTGGCTGGCATCCCATCCATCAGGTGTGCCAAGAAGACCACTAAGCTTGATGGTGTCTGCAAACTTGCCAAGGGTGCACCCGATTCCATTGTCTATTGTAACTGATGAAGATATGTAACAGTACAGGCCCCAGCACAGACCCGTGAGGGACACCACTTGTCATGATGTCCATCTGAACATTGAGCCATTGATCACTACCCTCTGAATACAACTGGCCAACCTAGTCCTCATCCATCGATCAGTTCACCCATCAAATCCATCTCTCTCTGATTTAGAAAGGTGCTGGAGGACCATGTCAAAGGACTTACAGAAGTTCAGATAGACAACATCTGTAGCTCTTCCCTTGTCCCCTGATGTAGTCACTCCATCATAGAAGGACACTAGGTTGCCTGGGTTAATCTGTTCCGTGATCTTCCCACACACTGATGTGAGTTTGACAGCTCAGTAGTTCCCATGGTCCTCCTTTCTACGCTTCTTTAAAATGGGTGCACTATTTCCCTTTTTGCAGTCACCTGGGACTTCACTTGACTGCCATGTCTTTTCAAACATCACAGAGAATGCCTTGGCAACTGCATCAGCCAATTCCCTGGAGACTCTGGGATACCCCTCATTAGGTGCCATAAATGGTCACAAATGTGATCTTCACTTACAATGGGAGGCACTTTGCTCCTCCAGTCTGCCTGCCATGCAGTCCATCCACTCAAGAGATGTGGGAAGACGGGTTTCCAGTGGACACTGAGGCAGAAAAAAAGTTTTTGAGTACCTCAGCCTTCTCCTCATTCATTGTTACCAGTTTGCCAGGGAGCAGTGTACACTTTCTGTGACATTCATGGAGATTTGGCATCAAATCAGGGCTGAACTATTTCTAAGGCAAGCTAATCATGAATGCAACGTGCCCAGGTGTAGAGGACAGCTATTACATTTATATTATATGATGATAGTATAATGAAATTGAGAAACAAAATAAATACATTATTTACCATGAATTTTATGAAATGCTCCTTCACTGAGGGCCCTTTCCCTATTTTCATTTTTTTCCACATCAAGTCTTCCAAATCTTCCACCAGGGTGTTACTTTATTGTGCACCAGAGGAGGGAGATACATATCCACAAACCTTCTGAGAAATACATTTACAGGAAATAAAAAACAAACAAGCAAGTCTTTCTGCACCACTCCCTGTGTGAAGAGACTGTTCGGTCTCACACCTGTTAAATAGCTTAGTTAGGGACTAAACTGGTGCTGGCTACTGAAAATGTAATGAGCTACATAGTGATCATCACATGGTCTTCAGGTGCTGCAATGTATGAGTGTTATCTGTGGGAATCAGAGTCCACTGAGTGTCACACACACAAATTACAATCAATGCTGTTCTAAGAAGTCCATCTTTTTAATTGCTTTGCTGGTAGATGGATTCTGCACGGTCTCGTTTTCTCACTGCAGGCTGCCTTTGTTTTTTCTCACTTTCTAATCAGATAATTCAGTATGGTTTGCACACACATCACTCTGCAGAGACATATACACCACTAAAAAGATCTCAAAGGTTTTTTTCTGCAGCGTTGGAGTTGCTCCATTCTGGTGACTTAACCCTTCAAAACCTAAAACATCTCAGTAGAAAAAGAAACAGATTTTACACAGGTGAGGGTTACCATTTTGGTTTTGAGATAATGGAGCCATGTCCACTTTCTCTCCATTCTCCTTGTTGTGTAAAAGTCATAAAAGGTTGACAGCCTCTTCATTTACATTAAATACTCCAGCTTCAAGCTGTCTCCTGAAATACTTTTCCAGTAAGAGCATCTGCAAAGTTTTTGCAAAATTATTTGCTTTTTTCACCTAGGAAAAGATAAGATGACCTGACATTTTGACTCTTTCCAGGTGTATGGTGAAGTCAAAGGCTTTTAAAAGAACCCATGTCCTAATAACTTAATGGATTATTTAGGTGGCATGCATAGGTCAGCCTTGTAGTGCTTGAAATGGTCTCTGTACATCTGGTGACTCAGGAGTTCCTGATTTATTTAAGCTGCTTTCAGGTACTTTTCTCTGAAGAATAGAGATCTCATATCAATTTGTGAGTTTGTTCCTTCAGAGGACCAGATCCCTTTAAGAGCTTCTGTTTGTCCTTCTTTTCCTTGTAACGAAAGAAGGTTGTTCTGATGTGCCACTGTTCTTTGTCTCACTCTTCATAGCGAGACTTCGCCTTCTCATGATCCAGGCTGTTGCCCAGTGGATGGCTAAATTTCTTCTGAGGTTTTGAAGGAATGCTTCCTCACATGGTTGTCCTCTCTGTGCACAGGACTCACCAAGCCACATCAAGAGGGCTCTACTTCCGTAGCAGAGACCTCAGATTTGAGGGCAAAAGAACCATTACACAGCCTGTGTGTATTTATGTTTTAGTTCTTCAAAACAACTTACGTGTTGCTATACTATTTCCCTAGGGGATGGGATTCCTGCTATAACGTAGGGATATCTCTTCCTACAGTTGATGTCAGCAGTGGGATTCCGTATTTGCTGAAGAAATACCAGCACATGCTGACATTGCAAAGAGGGCACAGTACTTGTGCTTTCATTCAGCATCACTGTAAGCAATTTCCCTATCCTGCCAGTTAATGTTTGCAAGTGCAGCTGGAACCCAGGGGCCAGTGGGCTGTAGATGACAAATTTGTTATGATCCAAGGAAGGGAAGGTTCTTTTGAAATCAAAGTCATTGGTGTTGAAATCTAAATTAAAATGACCCAATTGCCAAGGCTTCCTCAATGCTGAAGGAGGTTAATTAGGCAGCCATCCTTCTCCTTAGCAGTCCCTGCTTTGAGAGAATAAGTAACAACATGAGCTGGAGTCTATACTACATAACAGCATTAGGTTTATTACTCTGCTTTTACATCTCACAGTAAAGAGAACTGTTGCAATTAATGAATGAATACAATGCTGCAGTCGAGATCTGAGTGAGGTATAAAATACAGAGCCTAGTTCTGCCAGTCACATACTGGCGGAAGAAAGCACCATCGTTTGTCAGGAAAGGAAAATGGGACCAGCTCATCTTTTCAGTGAAAAGAAATGTCTCACTCACATGTATCTGACAGCATCCTACCGAAACTCTCCAGGAATGATAGCTGGGAGCAGAGAGGAAGTTAATGAAGGCTCAGAGTCCAGGAAGAAAGAGACCATTCAGCCAATTAGCCAGAAACTGGAGACACTCCTCTGCAGATTGCTGACTGCAGCAGGCAGGTTATATGTGGTGTTATGACAAAAAAAAGACGTTTCCAGTTCCAAGTTTCACACTCTTGCACCAGTGTAACTCCCAAACAGTCACTGCTGACAGTTCACTGTTGTGCAGCAGAGAGGTAGATTGTGTTCCCCTTCTCAAGCATTAAACTCGTGCTTGACTGAAAATAAAGCCAGCTAACCCCAAAAGGCACTAACAATATATATTTCTCTCTTTTCGTTCCTTTTTCACTGGTTATACACCCAGTTTAAAAGCAAACAGCCACATATGCCAATCACGTTACAATTCCTTACATTTTCTTGTATTCTGTTTCCCAGTCAATCAGCTCTCATCTGTTTTGCCTTTACCCTCTAAACTCTTCAGGACATGGAATATCACTTTTCAGCTTGTACAGCAGAGAGAAGAAAAATAGATCTTTGATTATTACTGTAATATAAATGCGTATTTGTGATCACAATGATTGCAACTGCATAAAATGAAAATTGTAAAGATTATTTCTCAAAGCTCCTGTTAAAGGCCCTGAGATGATTGCTAGCTAATGATAGAAACACATTGCTTTTGGGGCAAGCTAGGCCATCATAAAGGCTTAATATCTTCCACTGGAGCAGCTAGGTTTGTTGGAAACCAGACACCATTGCCAGATGGAGCACAGGTCTGTGTGTTTACGTTCTGTTGCAAAAAGCCTCATGAGTTCGGGTCCCCCAGGATGAGGCAAGAGAGTTCATATGATCTAGTTTGCAAAAGGAATGACTGATGCATTCAGAAAGCAAGTTTCTTCAGGCATGTTTTTTTTCCATTAGAAAGGGACACACTTTGCCAACCAGAGAACAGGGCAGGCAGCAGTCACTGAGCAGCATGGACTGTTTGTGCCAGGAGACCTTACACTGAGCAACACTGGGGAAATAAAAAACCACGCTGGCATAACTCTAAAAGAAACATTATATTTTATAGAACTGATTATATGTGTATATATATATACATACATACATATATATNTATATATATCTATCTATCCCTCTCAACCATGTACAGATGTTCCCCATGGGATAATTTTCAGTATGTTCTAATGGTGGGAGTGGGGGTGAGGGGCAGAAGGGATGTGAGGGGGGTCTAAAGCTTCCTTCTGCCCTTTGAAAAACATTCGTCCTCTGGGTTGTGTACGTGTGCTTGATCTGCACTCTGTTCTTCCTCCTTATTTCTCCCTCAGTACCATGATGTTGCGAATTTGTTGCGAGTCAAGCATCAGCAAATCCCTCTCTCAGTGGAACTATTTCAGAGCAATGCTGTGCTTGAATTCAGTGTGAGGGGATCACCTGTGGTTTCTGGGTTGTGCAATAATAGAGATCACTTACAGAGCTCTCTGTTGATATTGTTTTCTTGGCTTCCCTTTGATGTTGACACGTGCAGCCATATAAATAAGTGATAAAGTGAAAAATAAGCTCTGGAAAGACCACAGCTCTGATGACCAGATGTGTTCCAAGTGGTAAATAAGAGATATGTCAGAAAGGAAGTGAAATGTATGGAAGGAAGAAAATAAAAACATTTATATGTTTCTGTCTCAGCCCCTGCAACTTTGCAGGTTTGGTTCCAGTTTGCAGAGGGAATGTATGCCGACGATGCTTGTCAATACGCTGGCAACTTTCTTGAGGGATAAAAAATGTGAGTTGGTGTGAACCTCCTGCTCCCTAGTCAGACTCATCACCTTCACTTGCCTTCTTGCTGTGTAATGTGGTGTGTTCCTAGTCTTTCCTGAAGAGTAGTGGGACAAATGAGCTTCACAAGGGTCCAGCCTGGCGGCACAGACAAATTCTGACACAGATCTTTGACTTTCTGCTGCCTTCAATTTGCCATACTCTATTATCACAGTGTACAGCCATGCTGTTTTAGTCATTTACTCCCACAGCAGCAGGTATGCTGTCTTCTTTCTACATGGAAATGTGTTTCCCAACCCTGTCTTCTGATAACCAAAGGTTGTCATCCTCTGTCCATAGTGCTAGGGGACAACTTGAGTTATGGAGTGCCTGTGAGGGATGGTCAATTCTGTGACCATAGGAAAACTCATTACAAAAAAATCTCAGTACCAAAGCTTACAAGTGACCGAGTGACTATCTCCTCTAGCTCCTGTGGAGTAGCGAGTCCCCCACAAGATGCACAGGCATCCGTGGTGGGTGCAGTGGGTAGAGTTTACAAGCAGTGTGAAGAATGTCTCAGTTGTGCTTTCTGTCCTCACAACTGAAGCTGAGCTTCATACGTGTGCATGAGCACCATACCTCAGCTTCCCCCTTCACTTCCTTTTTCCATTTCTCGTCTCCTCAAGCAAGGACTGGCGCATCACTCCTGTGTGTGTCACATGTATATTCTCTATATGTCACAAGTCCAGTGTCTAGCCCATCCTAGTGCCAGCCCTAGTGCTTTCCAGATGATACCCTAGCAGAGATGAAACATGGAGAGGCCAGGCAGGATGAGCCAGCTGGCTTCAGCTGGGGGAGGAGGGACATTACAGTGCAAGCCAGTGTCACAGTGATGATGAGTCACCCAGGTATGCACAGTAACTACAGTGGTGGCCCTTCCAACAGCCACAACATCCTTTGCACTGCCTCTTGGTTTCCTGTTGCCAGCACAAAACCAGGTTGCCTTTAGCAAGTAAAACCCTTTGTTTCTCTGTATTTTCCCGCTGTCTTGGATTATTTAGAATTTTGCTGTGTCTTTGCAATCTATATGCATATGAGATGCTAAACTTGGAGGGATTACAGTGTGGACTCAATCCTAAGGGATCTGAGAGTGCTACTCAGCTGCTAGTGCTCATATCATTCAACAAGAGGCAGCACTGAATTGATCAGTCCCTCAAATTTCACAGGTTTTTGGTTCTGATATTTTTCTTCTGCTCTTCTATAGTCAAAAGTGCTAAACATTAGTTTGTTGACCCAGATTGCAACCCAGCATTTACATGAGGGAAGGAAGACACTCCCACAGCAAGTTGCACAGATGTGCAACTTCCTCACACAACTAATGATACATCAACTGGATTCCTTCCCTCAGTAAACGGGCACAAGAAGTTGTTTGCAAGAACAAGGAATTAATCTTTATTGACCAAGCATTCATTATGGCAGCTATCAAGAACAAGTGAGTTTAATTTTTATAAAGAGGTCTGTTTAGTGGGGAAGGTGAATGCCTTATTTTGCACTTGGACAAGAAGGGTTAGTCAAGACGTTTTTTTTCCTGGACTGTAGCTGGGGCACAAGAAGAGTGCAACATTCACTCTTGATAATTAGAATAGCTGTAGCAGAGCCACAGGGAATCCACTCTGATCTGAAGTCAAAAAGGAGTGGTCATCAGTGTTCTCACTGGGCTTAGTGGTAAAAGTCTTATGAATATATCTCAAGTCCAGGGCTAGAACAAATTACAGCAAATTTGGAGGCGTAGGAAAATCTTACTTCTAAATACGGATAGTCTGAATTTATAATTTTTCTGATACTCCTTATATCTCAGTGGCTGGTAAGTTGACCCAGACAAGTCAGCACATAGCCAAGTCAAACATTATTAATCTAGAGACAGCTTAGACGCAGTGAGCATACTGTGCTTGATGTGCAATCCAAGACGTATGCTCACTTTGTTGGGTTTGGGTTTTTTAATTTTATATTTACATATATACATAATAATGGAGAGGAAATACCAAAGCTTGCATCTGTGTTTGTACAGTTGTTTACATGCCATATGTGTAGTATCCCTCAGCGTCCAATGTAGGAGATGCCTTTGCTTTAAATCTTTCTCAAAAGTAGTGATTTCTGTGCAATGTATGCAGCAAGCAGTGTTTAACTGTGTGCAGAGGTTCATTCTGTCACATATATAAACATGCAAGGACAGAAAAACCACATATTCAACATGGATGCTAACACTTGTGTCATGAACCCAGGGCTTCCAGTTTCTGCTAGCATGCATCAATAGCATACTAAACAAAATGTTATTCTGTAAATTGATTGCACAGCAGATAGCTTTTCTTGTTGCAAATCTCCATAGTTCAGCAGATCGGAGGAGGGGGGAGGGAAAATCAAACTCCATGCCCTGGGAGCTAGGCTATCTTAGTGATTTACAAATGACCTCAGTGATTGAAGTCATTCTGGATGGTTAATATTGCTCAAGTCTCTCTGGCTCCCTCTCTCTTGCACTCTCCCTCAGCATAATAAAGCTAAGGAAATCCAGGAGACTAAATTCAGTGCTGCAGATTAGTGACAGGAAGGAAACTGGATATGCATGAATTAAACAAGACCATTTGCCTTTTCGGATCTGCAGATGTTTTTCTCTCAGAAATGCAACTTCTTTTTTTTTGCAGGTGACACCCACACATCTCCTTCACTTACTGGCGATGATAAAAAAGGCGATAAACAACTGGAGCTCGTGCAGTTAGGCTTAATCTTTGTATGTCATCATCGCCAAGCAAAGCCACCGCAGTAGGAAAATAGAGCTGGTTTCTGCTGCTCGTTTCTAACTGACATTTCTTCACCAGGTTGCTCATGTAACCTGTGGACTCTTTGAACTCCACTTTGTACCTGCTGTCTTCTCACAGCATGTGGATACTGCCATGCTGGGACTGGACTGAGCTGCAGTCCATATATACTCTGCCTATACCCCAGTCCCCATTTCGCCTCTGCCTTAGTGATTTGAAACCAGATTGCAGAACTACAACATAAACGTCTTAATAAATTTTTTTTTTAATAATAATTTTTAAAAAAGGGTCAACAAAGGAACACTGATTAGAAACCTCATATTGCAGGTTAAATGTAGGATTTGTAATTAAGTAATCTTTTCATACAGAAAGGAGAAAAGGCAAAAATAAGGGTATTTTTAAAATCTTTTTTGTATATGTATGGTTATTTTGACTTGTGTCCTGAAATAACCACAGAACCTTCATCCTTCCAAGAGCTGCTTTTACTGGAGGAAATCCACTAGAGCTGCAGTTCGAACTAATGCATTTCTCTAGTTGCTGGAGGAAAGCTCTGGAGTTGCTTAACTTCACTTTTCCTGCAGTCAGCCATTCATCCATCCTACCTTTCCAGCCAGTTTTCTTGTCCATTGCCTTTTGAACATAATTGTGCTTTCATCTCAAGAGTTTCTTGGGAGTCGACTGTGCACCCAAGTCCACACACAGGACCTAACCTGGCTTTCACCATCAATGCAGCTTATGTCTCAATGATGCGGAGCAGCCTAAGCAGTAGAAAGCACTTCTTGAGGCAAGAAGGACTAGGAAGTTTTTAAGAGTTATTTCTAGGATATGGCTAGGGAGAGGCAAAAGTCTGGGTTGTGTAGTACATCCTGCAGCTGGTTTGTTCATTTCCATTCCCTGAGGGACTGTTCCAGAATTTCACTGAAGAGGTTTCAGAGTGATTTCTCCTTTAACCCCTTTTGTTTCTCCCATCCCTACTGGGGAATTGTTCCCTTACAGGGCTGGACTTGAAGGCAGTGTCAACTGTGTGTGTTTGCAGGAGGGAGAGAGGTTATTCCCCTGCTGTCCAATTCTGTATCTTCATAGTCTCATACTGTTTTGTTGTTAAGATAAAACATCGGCATTGCTTCAACAATCAGCTAATGAGAGAAAGAGCAACAAGGAGGAGATAATGCTCCCAAAGGCCTCATTCCACCCTGGACTTCAGCCTCTGTCCCTAAGTATCAGGAGCTGATGAGCTATGCAAACAGGGAAACAATTTCCTTTCTGCAGCCAGTTTTGATTTGTCTGGGAAAGGTTGAGAAGCCCAGGAAGAAATGTGAGCAACCTACTTAATCATTTTCATGAGGAAAAAAAATAAATCAACTCTCGTCTTGACCACGAGTGTTTGAAGATTAAAGTAGCCCAAGGGCTGTCACAGGCAGCGAGCATAGCAGGAAAATTAGTTCATTCTGACTCACGACAGAGTGATCTAATTTAATGGGGCACTGACGAGGCTGTCGGGCATTAATTTAGCTATTATCTAAGCTAGCCTGATTGCCTGTAGTGCCCTGCTGCAGCCCTCCGTGTGAAGGGCTTGAGCTGCACCGGGAATCTGTCGCTCGCTGAGCGCCGGCTCTGGCCCTACCCGGAGCCTCCCTGCAGCGCTGCGAGGGAGCGGGGCCGGCCCCGCTCAGCGTGGGCTCGGCTGACAAGGGGGAAATGCACGGTGCTTAAAGAGCCGCTCCGGTCACACAAGGGGGCAGAAGGGAGGCTGGATAGGAAAGCTTCCTTCTGGCATTTCCTGCCTTTGATTTCTTAATTTCGCAACCTGATCTCTTGTCTTTTAAGGTACTTTAGTATATAATTTCTTAAGCTTCTTTATTTTAGAGGAAAAGGATATTATAAAAAGGCCATTTGATCCTCCTACCAGATTGAAACCACTACGTTAATTTCCACAGAACTGTTACTAATTGCTTGCTTGCATCTTTGATTTTGCTGGTTAGGTAGTAATCTTTCCTGTCTGAAAAAGATAGATTTGTTCCAATCCATGAGAACATTTCAACCTATCCAGAACAGTTCCCTTGAAGGAATAAGAAGACAACGAGGAAAAGGAATGATGTAGCCACATTATACAATGCCTATGAAAACTGTGGCATTTGAAAACTGCTTACAATTTCAATGGTCGGATAAATGAAACTGAAGAGCTCCTGGTAAGTTTATGTGACCGAAAAATAAAGTTACATTTAATTTTTATTAAAACAACAAAAACAACAACAAAAAAGCAGGAGGGGCAGGTAACAAGAATCAGTGCCTTGATCCTAAAGATCCAGTAAGAAAATAAAAAAGCAAGCAAACAAACAAAAAACACCATGAATTTGAGATCATTCAACTTTTTGTTTCTTTGCAAATGAGTTTATATGAAATTGGCAGCCTTCTAATACTTTGTCAGCCAAATTGGCCACATCATACTATCTGCATGCCCTTGAGGCTGCAATAGTAACATACTGTAATGTGATGCTCTAACAAAAGCACCTAATTGGGAAGAACAGTCCATTTGCATCAAGATAAGCAGCTAGTTTCCCTCTCACAGCCACTTAAAGACACAGACTTTGGCTACAAATTACTGCCTAGTGCTGTTTTCAGCCTTTCCCAGTCTTTACTGGACCTTAACAAAGCTGATCCTGTTCTCATCACCCTAACCTGTTTTCTGGGTAATATGAATGACTAACAAAATTATGTCTTGCCCTGTGATTCATCTTGCATAACGCATTTTCCAGCCACACAGCAAAAGCCTTGCTGAAAGTGGAAAGATTTGATCTTTAACGCTGAAGCCTTTGCCTGTGTGCTCTTAAAACTCAAGCTTTTTGTACCAGGTTTTTATTAGTCAAACATACCATTAGCAGCCAAAGTTTCTTCTGCTGCAGGCATAATGAACTTCGCAATAGCAAAGAGCCTGCTATGCACAGGAAATGAAATGTACAGAAATTAAATGCACTGTGGGAAGCATGCAGTGTGTGGGATCCCCACGTGGCTGTTTGGCACAACTGAAAATCTGAAGATGATGCAAAAAATCAAATGGATGAAAGACCCCCAAAATCAAATGGATGAAAGACCCCCAAATCCTTCAAACAGAAAACATGTAGCTATCCAATCACCACATGGCTTCCATCTCCTATGGCAACTCCCTACCCCAAGCTGAAGAGGAATGTAGCATACAAGACAGTCTTTGTGAAGCAAGTAACTAGTCAGGCAGGGGTACATGTGGAAGGCTGCACAATGGTGTTAGAGATTAACAAATAGGATGGGTTCCTGAAAGGCTGAGTCTGGAACAGAAATGAAAGGAAAAAGATGATGCACAAAGAAGGAAGATATGATATTGTTTGGCAGACATGCAGGGTTCACATTTATAGCTACAGAAGAAATAAGAGGCATTTTGGAAAAAATGTTATACAGGAGGACGATACTGGAATTTGGAATATTCAGACTAGAAGTAATGTCCGAGACTTTTGACTTTAGTAAGCCTGACCACCCCAACGGGGAAGGTTCAAGACACTGCAGAATAACACAAGCTACCTCCTCGGCATTTGTCTTCTAGGACTTTGGTTCCTGAAAGCTAAGAAGAGCCAGGCTGTGCCGTGCTGTGCCGGAGACGTGCAGAACAGGAATCAGCATGCAGGGGGCTTGAGCTGCACAACCCTTGGTTGACCCCTTGCAACATATGTTGATTGCTGTTCAGATGTGATGACTGCAGATCAGATGTTCATTTGACACTGAGACCCAAAAGTGGGGGAAAGGAGGATGAAAAATTAAATCACTCTTTGGCAGGATTATATTTGCATTTGAATTAAAACCTGTGTGTAAGGCAGAAAACCCTACTGATCTACCTCTGCCCTCCATGAAGGACAGTTTCCAAGTTCAGAGCTGCAGCAGAGGGAGGTTTCTTTTTACATCATCCCATAAACAGCATATAGACCCCAAAGGCAGGGCCAGGGAGGGACAGGGCTGTCCTGGCATGTTTTGCATTGCCTAAAACCAGATGGAATAAATTAGGATTGCTGTTTGTCGAGTATCCTAATCCACATATCCAGAGCTAGGCTCCAGGCTTAACTGCCTTGCTTCTCTGCAAACACTTTTAGTCCTTTACAGTGGTGGATAAAAGGAATTTACTGGTATCCCATCTCCGACAGTCTGTAATTTATGTACCTACAGAGTTTTAATATAACAGCAATGTCCATTTTAACACAGTGCTGGGGCTTCTCATGTCCTGATTCTCCCAGTTTTTTCATTTTATGTTTAGGATATTTCCCTGTATCCCCCTTCCTTTTTGGTCAGTCAAACAAATTAATATTTGTTGCAGATGTTCCAGGACTTACCTTCCATTATCATGTCCTGGGAGCTATCAGTATGTTTTAAATATGGAAAGTACAAAAGTGTTAGGGGAAAGAATGCAAATTATACCAATATTTGCTTTAGAAAGTAATCCTGTCCTCTGACTAGCTTCAGGCCTAATACATTCATTCAAGATCTAATTTACTATATCTATTTAATAATTTTAAAAGGAGATTGCAAAAAGTATAATAAAACTCTAGGGAATATAGATGCAATGAAATAGTTGCATCTATCCCTAAATATGTGTATATGCCATTTACGCAAAGAATATTTATCCTGTTTCGTGGGTTTGATAGACATTTGCCATCTCACCTCATACTTGCACTAGAAGTTGTGTTTTCAACAGCACACTGCGATCATACAATGGCAGACTGGAGCTTGGTGAGACAGTGCCATACCCTGACAGAGAGCTGTGCTCAGCCTGCTGCTCTCTGCTGGTAGTGCCTGCATGCCCCAGCACAGGACCATTCATATCTCCCCTCCAAGTGAGGAGGGACGTGACAAGGCATTAGCATCCCCCTGTCAGTGCCAGCGAGGAGGGCCAGGCTGGGGCCATGCGGCGACTGCCGTGTGTCCTGCCTGGCTCCCTCCCCTCTGCTCTGTGCATGTGTTCCTTGCTGCCTCTGCTGCAGTACAGAGGTGCAGTGAGGGCTTTTCAGGAAGAGACAGTAAAAATTGTATGTGGAAAAATGTCAGCCTTGGAGTGTTTGTGCATGTGGTGGGGGAAAGGAGAAGAAATAAGTAAGACTTTGTTTTGAAGTTGTTTAGTTCAATCATAAGCTTTTGAGTTTGCTGAACTGAACCAGACCAATGCTCTAAGGGCCTGCTGGATCCATGACTGGATTCCCATGCTGAAGGCCCAGCACTGCCTCTTGGGCCTTGCTTACCATTGCCATCGGGGCTCTGCTGTCCCTGGCTGGGGCAGGGGGCACATCACTGCTGCTCATGGGTGGCACAGCACCCTCCAGGAACATGGTTCATGGTGATAAAAGATTCAAAGTGGAGGGTTTGGGGTCCAGTCAGCAAACTCAAATAAAACTTCCAATTTGGAGGTGCCAAAGTCGTCTTCTTGGGTTAAGACGTCAAAGCAGATTGTTGTCAGGCTTCCACATCTCTACTTTTGTCCTGTCTCCTCAAAGAGACAAAAAATCTTTTTATCCCAGTTTGAAGAACATGAAATGTTGTACAATCCAAATTTTATTTCAAGGTGGGGATGTGGGGTTTTTTTCTTTTAATTGTTTATTCAGTAGTCTTTATAAAATAAACATTGTCTCCTCAGTATCAAAAGGGATTTTATGTCAAGGCAACTCCAATTACAATTTAGAATATCCTGTTATTGTAAACATTCTAGATTGAAAGACTAGATCATGTTTTGCTAAAGACTTTGTCCTACTCTGGCATGGAGCAGCCCTGAAGGACATCTGTAGAGTGAAAAGTAACTTCCAGATAGCACAAAGTTCCTCAAAGTGCCCAGAGCAGATCCTGCAGATGTCTGAGAACTTGCAGATCCAATTTACTATGCTGGGAATGAAGATTCCTCTCACACTCCAAAAACCGGGCACTTACGGGAAAGAAAAGTCAAGTGGTCTTTAGTTGCTCATAAGTCAACCGATATTTTTGAAAGAGCTCTGGTACAACATAGGTGTGAGAAGATGTGCACAAATTTTCAGGAGGACTCAAGAGAATACCTTCTGAATTCTCAAATTCAAAAATAAAAGTAAAAATCTTCTCAAAAGCTGAGCTCTCTGTCTTCTAATGCTTCATCTATGACTGTGCATTCCCTTGATGCAGAAGGCAAACAAAAGAGAAATGGGGTTGTTTATGCTGAAGACAGATCTTTCTTCCTCTCCCACTTGTCTTGGTTTTGTCTTCGAGTTGCTTGCTTTTTCAGTTTGTGGAGTTGCTTGGTCATGACTGCAGATGGCCTTATGAACATTTACAAAGTGTCCAGCCTAAGGACTCACATGTTGAAGGTTTATTAGTTTTCTATTAGCTTGATTTGTCCTGGCAGATCATTTGTTCCATAGCCTAATAGCTTGGATGACTTCTGACTGACCTTTTCCTCTTTCTTTTAAGCAGGTGTTTTGAACTTCAAACTGTGTCTTTGTCTTGTAGAGAAAAAAAGATTATTTTTTACATTTTGCCAGGTTTAACAGCAATGATCTGAGGATTATACATACAGGGAAGGAAATTAAGGGTTAAATCTAAGACAGTAGTTATTGGAAAAGATCAGAAGTTCTGCTTCTTCCGACAGCTGAGCAAAACCACAAGTGTTAGGAAGAGACCAGCTCTGAGGTCTGACACCATCTTTCCATCTTATCCACTGACAACCCTCAACACAAGCTGGGCCTCATTTTCAGCCATCATGAAGAAAAAATTCTTTTTTTACTTCCCCCCCCTCCGCCCCTACTTTTTATATTGGTTTGCTGGTCTGGATTTTCTTTTAGTAGATGAAAGTTTAGCTAACACTTGCTATGGTGTAGGTGTCCGTGATCAACAGCAACAAACACGATGCGAAAATGAGAGGCTGTCCTTCCGTGCCCCAGAGCAAGTGGCTGCCCGGAAGCACACGAGGCTCCTGGTGGGTGTGCTGCTGGGGTCAGGGCTGCCAGGACCGATACGCGGTGTAGTCTCGCGTTGGCGCGTAGGACGGGTAACCCTTGTTCTTCTGGTATGGTGGGTGCCGGGGAGTCATGTTCATGTAGTCACTCTGATGGTACATATTCTTTTTGGATTTTTGCTGTGGGAGAAGGATGAAGAGAACTGTGAAAACTCTCATATTAACTGCTGACAGTTCTGGCCCTAGGTCCTTGTTCAGGGAAGCAGGCATATTTGTAAGGCAGCTTCAGGTTTAAATACATTAACAAAAGAATTAGAACACAGGCTCTCATCAAATAATCTGTGGAATTTGCCCAACCTGAAAGTAAGTCTCCAGCTTATCTGGCGAGAGATTTACAGTGTTAGTTCTTCAGGTAAAGGAATGCTACATGCCAAGGATACAAACTGATGCCTCTCACCATCATCTGGCCTCTCTCATCTATGGAATGATTCAGCAGAAACAACAGAGTTTGAGCTGTGAAGGCTGTCTTCATTTATTAGGAGGAAAAAAGAAATTACCTAAACTCAAACAGAATAAGCACATGAAAAATCAGCCTAAACTATGTGTATAATGGTCTTCCTAGCATTTACAGCAGTAGGACACAATGCATATGTTGTTCTGAACCTTCCTTCAAGGAGTGAAAGAATCAGAGCTGATGTTAATCTTTTATGTCTCTTCATCTGGGCCTCAAAAATCTTATTTCCACTGTTGGATTCCTGCTTATAATGCCCCTGTGAGATAGGGGGAGCATCGGCTCTTTCAGAAATAAGAGTAGCAGAAGATGAAATAATTTGCCTAAAATCACAGAGGAAATCTGTGGCTACAGCAGCATTTCAGCCTCTGACTCTGCAGGCTATGCACAAGGTTGGTGTTTTATATATAGTTTAAGGCTTTATGGTGTTTTATACATAGCTTAAGGTTTTATTGATCAGGGTAAGTAAAGTGCTTCCATGCTTTTTCCTTAATAGTGACCATATCCTCTTTTGCAATCTCCTTTTTACTGTAATTTCCTTCCCATGTACAGAAATAGCTGCATATGCTGCAGCATACATGCATATGATACTGTGGAATTGGAGGAGATTAGAAAATCTGATGGCTGAATTATGTTGTATGTACAGAGTGGGGCAGTTACTATGAAATATTTTAAGCTTTTTTATATTAATGTTATATATATGCAAAGTGTTGAATGTAAGTTACATACTGCTTAAGCCATGTAATGCAGTCAATGCATGTGAAGCATTAGATACAAAAGCTTTATCTCTGTGTGTTCATCTTCATAATACAGGTTTTCTAATTCACCTAAGTGTTAGTTTTACATGGGAGAAAGGCATTTTGCTAGCATGAGTGAATGTTGGGCTGTTACAGGATCAAAGACTGCTACTTTTGCAAGGGAAAGCAGTTTTCCTTCAGGGAAGGCAGAACTATAAGAAAATAGACAAATCTTTAGCCGCTTTCAGGAACTGATCTGGCTTGGCATGGCTGTCAAGTATCACAATTAGGATCTCTTTTTTACAATTCACAATGTCTTCTAGGCAGCTGGATTTACATTCAACAACACTCTAAATACGTGCACAATCAGAATACATATTATCTGAAGAATACTACCAGCAGCAAGAACAGCAGGTAAAATCTGATGCAGCAAACAACTCACATGGCAATGCAGCCTTGTCACTCTTGCTGGGGGCAGACATGTTAGTAGCAAAGTGTGAAGCCATTAGGAAGCAAATGAATATAGCACAGAGAAAATGGTTCAGATTGTAAATTATGGATTTGAAGCTACAGCATCTCATCTGTGGCACAGCCACAGCTGCACAGCACTGTAACACCAGCAGCTGTTCACGTAATCCTCTCAGCTCTCCTCGGAGTCAGCCTCTACAATAGGGCACAAAGAAGAACACTTAACCTGCCTTTGCATTTTCCTGCCGCAGTGGCTGCTTTGATTGTTTTCCATTAGAAATAGCCACATATTGAGAAACCGTCTTTTTGTGAAACATTTAGCAGATCTCAAGCATCAGCTAGCAGTGACGGTGGCTTTCTGTATATATGCAACATTTAACCTGGCAGGGACTCTGGACCCTTTATACAGGCTATCTCATTTCAATTTTCAACATGTTGTGTTGAAAATTGCTATTTAACAACAAAGATAAAGGGGAAAGTCAGAGTGCAAGGAACTGAGTTCTCTCTGTTCAAGTCTTTCTCACATGGAGTAAGTAGCGTAAATTGGCTCTGGAGATCACAGTCCTAAGACTTGTCAAGGAAAATGTCCTTCTGCTGCCCCTGTATCACGCATCTCTTTTTTTACTCTAGGAGGAGAACTGGATGTGACTTGGGCCAGTCAACTTTCCAGAGAGATTAGAAAGCAAAAATTATGTATGAGCCATAAGGCTGTCTCAGCTTTCTTACTGTTGATGTACAGACAAGAGACTACTGAGATCCAGGTGCTCCTATTCCCTTGTAGTCACGCTACCAGAAATAGTGGTTGCTCAAGGGAATTGGTGGATAGGCACAAGACACCAGTGCAGATGGTCCTGGGCTAACTGAGGGCTCCCTATAGATTATTTTATTGTAAGTGAGCTCCTGTCAGTATAGTCTCAAAGGGTTTTGCCAGAAATGCTTGTAGTTCTAGATTTCCCTGACAGGTTCAGTTGGCAGAGGTAGAGACAGTGTCCAGACAGTATTGCTGGTGTGCAGGGCACTGCCAACACTGTGCCATTACTATTTGCTTTAAGACTCTACTGCAGAGGCCTGACTGCCCACCTGGAGAGCATCTAGTGTTTCAGCTCTTTTGGGGTACACCATGGGTGTGCACACATGGCTGGGATGATAAACACTGTCATCCGGTACTGAAGGGGTATCAGTGAGTTAGTGGTAAACATGGCAAGTATAGCTGGAGAAATGAACTACTAGAGCATACAGAGCAAAGGAAAATACAAGTTTCTTACCCAGTAGTTAATAAAAACTGCAGTTATTAGCATACTGTAGAGTGCAAGAATTCCAGTCACTGTTGCCAGAATCCACAAAGGAATCTCAGACTGAGGCTCTTGTATTTGGGTGGGTGTCTCTTTAAGGAAAGAGCAAAGAAAACTTTAAGTACATGAAATTAAAAACATCGATCTCTGCTTATTTACTCCTTTTTCCAATGTGTCATTTTATTAATCATTTTAAGATCTCTTCTTCAGGAAGTCCAGAGCAGGAATGTAGTTTTACCAGGCAATCCAACTTTTTATTTTTAGGGAAAGAAACTGCCTCCAGCCATTATGTAGGGAGTGTGTATAGGGAGGATACTGGCCTGCAGAGATTTCTCAGCTTACCTTTCACGTGAATGACAGTTCCGTTGCTCTTCTCATTGTAGACATATGGGGGTGGATACATGACCTCAATTTTGCAGAAGTAGATGTCAGTTTGGTTGGCATTCATGTTCCAAAGATTGAAGATGACTTTGTCTTTATCATGATCCCCCTGGCAGTTGAATTCTTTATTTGAATTGCTGCTAATTTTGGTTGTATTCCATGAAATAAAGCAAACTTCAACTGAACTGTCCGTTCCCTTGTGTAGCGAAGCTCGAAATTCCTTCCCTGTCCCATTGTATGTGTAGTTGCAAACTAGAGTTGCAGTTTGGTTAGCTACAATGAGCAAAGGATGCTGAGCCACTAAAATCTTGTTTTCTGGAAGGGAGGGGAGAAAGTGAGAAAAGCACTTGTTTATAAAATATAGTATGAGACTTCAGAACCACACATCCTCCCATGCAACTCTTCTCCATATCTCCTCTCCCCTGCTGACACTCCCTACTACGGAGTAAGAAACCACCCATCTGCAGAAGCAGTTTCTCACAGGAACTATTGTTGCAGCAATCCACTTGTATGTAAATAATTACATAGTCTCTAGCGGAGACTATGAGATCAAGAGTGTTTTTCTTCAGAGTCAGAACACTAGCAGAGACAGTGGCCCATGATTAAGATTTAACATCAGAGCTCAGAAAGCCTGGTCTGCATCTGTGTGCATGTGTGTATATGTAAGGCCATCTGAGTCTATCCTTTACTTAGCAAGCAGTTTCCCAGGGAACACTATGGAGTGAAAATACTACAAATTGACACTGCAGTCAGATAAGAGAATATTATTTATACATTTGCTTTTTAATTCAAGGACTCCTGAAGAGTTTGCAGGTGGGTTTGCTGAATCATTTCAAGGGTTTGGACCTTGGGCAATGAACACTAAAAGCATGAACTATAATTTTAATGTAAAATAAGTAATTTCTCTAGCTAGCAGCTGTAGTAGATTCTTAATCTCTCAAAGGACTCAGGAGCTGACTAATTTGACACTGCCTTGGCGCTTAGCACTTGAATGGCCTGAAAAAAGCATGTCACATGAATGTACAATTGAATTTGAATTGACCAGACTGATACATAAACAGGAAATGTTTTCTGACATGTAGACCTCTGTGCTATCATCTGCCAAACAATGAAACACTGCAAGGACTATGCAGAAAGACAACTTCTTCCAAGAAAAGTCATCCTGTACAAATGAGGCCCTTCTGTTCAAATGATGACCCCTAAGTAAGAAAAAGGGAGTTTTGGCTTCTAAGCTAGAGACTTGCCAAAGCTTTTGTATGACTCCTGAAGTCTTTCTGCACGCTTAGCTCATATGAGGTCTGGATAGTCTTTTACAGATCCCTGAGAATCACTGTGGCTGTTAGAATGACAATTGTACCTCTTGTCCTCAAAATGTGGTGCAAACCTAGATTCTTTCTACTTAATCCATGTGGCGAAACGTCAAAAAGGCTGTTAAGAGAAATGAAGTGGTAAGGAGGCCAGATCCAGAATGCCCAGAAAATTAGTGTTTAAAACTGTGTTTAACAACATTTAGGACCAAATGATGCTTAGTGTATTCACGCCTGCACAAGAAGATGAAGTACGCCAGCCTCTTGAGTAGGATACTCCTTTGGGATGAATGTGGTCCAGGGAGTAAAGTAAACATGAAGAGATGCATGAGATGGCCGGGACTAGTGGTAGGGTGTGGGCAGTAAAAACAACCTTTGACTAGCAGGTTCTCCAGTTACCAGCAGAACTTGTGAAACTGCTGAAGTTGTTAATTTTCTCATTGAAAGTCTCATTTACCAGCCCTTGCTTCAAATGAGAGGAGGAGATGTGAGACCAGGAATGCTCTACTGCCTCATCTTTAGCAAAGAAAGATTATAGACTATCCTCTTTGTGTCTCTTTGCTAAACATTGTTAGTGGGGGGGTGGAGGAGAGCTCATAACAGCTGACATCCCATGTTCGCAGGCAACTTAAACACTGTGAAACTTTGGATGAAGGATAGCATTTCCAGGCTTTCCAGCAGAAAGAGACAAGGATCGTTGAATCCTAGGACAGAGGGGCCAAATAAGAACAGACAAGGCAAGTCTTTACTCAAGATGGTGCCTGTGGTGACTTTTCATTGAAATGAAGACATTTCAGCAAAACAATTCCGTTTCCTTGAATCAGCATTTTCCGACAAAAGCTCTCACATAGGCTTATAAGGCATTCTAGTAAGGGGTGAGGTTTGGATTCCACCCCTTTAGACAAGGCATTTGATCATATTTTTGTTGGCCAGAAAATTGATCTTTGGCCTATGTGGCAATTTGAAAGTCTGCGGTAGGATTGTTCCACCTTTAGCACAGCAGAATTCTACACATCTCACTTGAGACAGAGCTATTCTACTGCTTTGCAGTATTTGTGCACCACTACAACCCTGATAGTCACAGGGACTGAATACACCTTCAGGGGAGACCTTTTCTGTCTCAGAGTTGACAACTGAAATAGGGACCCAGAACAGACAGAAGCGTTACACTTCAAAAAGTGCTTGCCTGTTTTCATTGCAAGTACTTACAGGAAGCTAATTAATATTTATTGCTCAGCCTGATCATATTTTCACTGCGGCCAGAGGAAAGTCAAAGAACGCTGAAAATCTCATCACTGAGGGACTCCCTTCAGATGTTATTTAGATTCTTCTGCAGACCCCAATGACTTACCCCATCTCTTTTGCTGTCATCAGCTAACCTGGATTCCTGGTATTTAGACCTGAGCTGCATGCCTTGAGCTCCACTATTTAACTACAGCTCTGGACTATTTATGTCCCTGCCATGATACGGTGCTAATTGGCAGCCAGTCTCTTTTGATACGCCCACCTAAAATGATAAATTCCTTCAACTTATTTTCACCTCTTGGATTTGTAGTCCAATCTGTTTGCCTTGTCTTGCAGGCTGGGCTTGATAACCCAGCTTCATGCTGCTGATGTTGGGATGCAGACTGGCTGAGCAGTGGGAAAAAGCTCACTTGTGGATCATTAAATGAAGACAGCTCCTACATGACTGAAGCTAAGCAAAATCCAAATCCATTTTCACAAAGTGGCTCTACTAGTTCAAATCTAAATTAAAAGAGATATTTTTGTTTTCGTTTGTAGGAACTCATTAGCACCACATGAATTGGTTGGGCTGCAGTGCCAACAGGGGCAAGGCAAGCTTACCCCGCTGGCATGTTGGACAAGCCCTGCTGTCATCCTCCTCCTCTGGACTTGGAGGGTTTTTTGAATTGAGGAAAGTCAGTCATACTAAAATGTGTGTTAGTTTCATGAGGAAGATAGAGTAACGCCACATATCCCTCACTTCACTTGTGATCTGAATGGGATTTGACTACATTCTTAGTAGGATGTAGACCATTCTGAGCAAACATGGGCTGAGGCTGCTTTTGCATTCACAGAGACAGTTTTTCCTCATTAAGTGTTACTTTGGATTTGTTAAATGGTGAAACTCTGAAACATTTAGTAGGTGTTTCCATTCCCCTAAATAGGATTCTGATTGCCACTTCAGAGCTGTGTTCAGTCATGTTCTGTAGTGATAATTATCTATATCTTGGCCTTAGCCAGCCAAGAAAATAGCAGTTATGAAAAATCATTGTTTACAGTTTCAAAAAGCAGTGACGTTTAAAAATGTAAAATCATTTCAGTCAGTGTGCACAGGCTACAAGCCTTCTCAGGAGCTTAGGATTTATATGCAATATGTAAGATCTCTGAAAGTTTGTTAAGCTTTTTTATAGTTTATTTGTAATGTTGGACATTTCTTATAATCACATGTGAGGGGGTTTTGCATCATGAAACAAAGTGCCATCCTCTATAATATCTGTAAAATATGGACTCTGTGATCATCAAACCCTGATGCAAGCACAACTTCATTGAAGTTTTTTATTTTTTCTAGTCACCAAGAAAGCGAAATAGAGTTGACAAAGTATGGAAAATAACTATTTTGAGGTTTTGGTTGTTTTTCTTTTTCCTCCAGAACTCTGCATGAATCATCATCAGCTATTGGAAAAAAATATTCTGCTAAAATATTTAGTACTCTTCTTCTTTTTTTATGCCAGTGGACTTCAAGGAGCTATTTTCCAGAGCAAGGTATCTAAGATAAGCTGGGATTTCTGTAAGCACAGGAAACAAATGGCCCACCTAATTCCCTGAGCGGATAGGGAAAACCTAACCGAAAAAACCGAAAGGAATTTATTTTAGCCACAGGCAGAAAGGCACAGAGCTATGTTATAAACGAAGCTATTTTATTTTTGCTGCTGCTGGTCTGTCGTTCAATTATGTTTACTCTTCTTTCCTAGGGTACAAGGGTCCTTCTCTTTTACTTTGGTTTGAGGCCACCCAGCTGTGTGTCTGATGTGCAGCTGGGGGCATCCTCTCCTTCTGGCCCTCGCAGACCTGCTTGCTGCTAAACTTCCCTGCTTTGCTGCGAGTACTGCAGGCAGCGGAGTACTCCAGAAAGCCCAGGTGACGCACTTGCTTTAATCAAACCCAGTGCGAGCACAGGGGTTTTTCTTGGCAGTTTGTGATTTGTTTTTTTAAAACAAAAATTAGTTGGTGTCATCCTACTCTCGGCTAACCTTGCCCCATCCATCTTTTGTGTTCTGGTAACCTTGGTGGATTAGAGGTTGATTTTAACCCCCAGAGACCATAAGCCAGAAGGTTATGTGGATAGTAAAAAGATGAGGTCAGTTGTGGTACACTGCAGTGGGAACCTGCTTATATTACTTATTTCACAAAATACCAGGCACTTGATCTGGCTGTGTCTCTGACAGACCACAGCAAGGTAATTATTTAGCCAACAAAAAGGAGAGGAGGACAAACTTTGTAAATGTTACTGTTTCTGCAAAAGGGAAATGACTAAACTAGTATTTTAAGTCTCTTTTTATTATTTAAATTCAACCTGCCACCAATACAGTCTAACAAATTCTGTTGATTTTCCCAAACCAAAATACCTGAGGCTTATAATGCACTTCATAGCTTGAGGAAGTCCTGCAGGGTTTTGACCTGCCTTAATGTTTTCCATTTACTAAGGATCAATCATCTTGAAAATGAAGAGCGAAGAAAATAGATGGGGAAAGGATGAGAGCCCTGAGAAGCAAATGACCTCATGTGCTTCTCTTTAAGCAGCTGAACAATCTTGGTGAGTTTGTTGGAGAAACACAAGTTCTTCACGCAAAGCAAGTGTATATATGTCTATAAAGCTGTGTTGTAACACCTGTGTCTGAGAACCACACACTGTAATTTATTTTGTTGCAATTCAAAAGCACTGCTTAAAAGCTGTTCACACCTCATGGAAATGTGTTCAGAACTGTTAACCTACTGCTGATACTTATCCCCTCCTGGAATTAGTGTCTTCTTTGACAACCCAGGGGCCTGCTGTGGAAATAATTATGATATTGCAAACACAGAATTATAAACATGGGAAAAGACAAGGAAGAAAAAACCTATGATTTCTTAAAGAAATGTAGATCACAGTGTCATGCAAACTACAATGCCTTCACTGAGGAAAAGAACTATGGAAAAATAATGTAGAAATAAGAAAAAAATAGATTCAATTGCATCTCTCATGCTAGAAAAAGTGACTTTTTTAAGATGTTCTCTATGTTAAAAATTTTGTACAGGAAAACAGATTTTTATTCCTATCTGTAACTTCTCTGGAAAATACAAAACACTGATATTTGGAGAAGACGTAATAACAACAGTTCACAGCCAGCAGTCTGAAAAATTGTCTGTCTCAAGATTATCCTAGCAAAAGCCAGCATCTCCTGCCTTGCTTCGCATTTTAATGTACCCGTTGGAAAGACATGTTAGGTCTGAACATCCGAACATTGCATCAGCAAGACAGCACTAAGATAAATACCCTCAGCCACAACTGAAGAGTCAGGAAAATTCACTAAGACTCAGGATTTCAAAATCACAAAAAGATTTTTTTTTCCTGAAGATCTCCAGAAAGAAAACAGGTGTCTAGTAAGTATCAGTAAACCACTAAACTATGCAAAAAATCAGAAACTTGGCAAGTCCCATCCTCCCATCTTTGAGCTCAGTAAGCAGCTCTGCTTTTTGGCATTTATTTGCTAGTCCTGTGAAGATGTTGTTGCACTCAGTGCCAGAGCCCATCACACCAAGCCAAGCCATGGGGGAACCTAAAGCTTCACAAGTAGATTTGGGGATGTGGAGAGTCTGCCCCAAGACAGGCGCTGGCACCAGGTCTGCTCAGACCCGCTGTCCCCAAGAAAAGGCACTTATGAGCACAACTTGTAAAGCCCGGGGGTGGGTGAAATAAACACCCCTCTACCTATGCATGCAATTTCCAAATGGATCTAGAGAAAAATCAAATTAAAAGAAAGCTCTTGGGTCTCATCTTGGAGGGATACTTGTGGCAGGAGAAAAATTGGCCTCTCGGTTATACCAAGTTGATCCATTTGCAGACTTAGCAGCATGCTGTCTCTCCCCTCATGCAAACAAGAACAATTTGTGCAAAATTAATTCAGAAGTATACCAGACCTTCTACCCCTTGATGATCAAAGTGAGGAAAAATAGGGGAAAGGATTGAAATGCGGGGGGGGTTTTGTTACCTGTAACATCAGCAGTGGGGATGAAGCAGAGCACCACGAGGATTCCCAGGAGCATGGTGCTAATGGTGGGCCTGTTAGCCTTGTCCCCACCCCCTGCAGGCACTGCCACGACTCCCAGGGCCACACAGCACCAGCCTTCCTGCTCTGTGGGGCCAGGCTGCACCCTCAGGTGCTCACACAACTTCTCTCCTCCTCCTCCCTCTGCAGCACACGTTACACTGGCAAGTGAAACTACTGTGATGGCAATGCTTGAACAGGAAGTTAAATTGTTTGATGATTTTAGTCTTAGGAAATTGCCTCTGAAAAGCTCAATAATGCTTAAAAGGTGCTGGAAGTCTGCATTTCAAGATAGGGACTGTCAGCCCTGTATTGCAAGGTGTGGTTATGTTTGGGGCTCTGCAAGGCTGCTCCTGTCAGGGAGGAATGGACTTCCCTAGGGACGCGGTGCTCTTTATTTACCAAGAGTACATACACATGTACACTGGTTCCATCATCATGGGAGATGCAGTTTCCAAGTTCCTGGTGGCCACACCTGGCCCCTCAGGAAGTTGTGTGCTCAGGAACCTTCATCTTTCCTCACTCCTAGCAGCAGAAATCTTCTTCTCTTGGCCTGCCGTGTTGCTTCTGCCTGTTTTCCCAGCCCCTGGGAGCACTGACATATTTTGGCAATAGTTTGTTCATACTCATTTCTCTGCATCTGCTTGTTGCCTGAGTGCAGAGCCAAGAGTGCAGGAAATAGTGATCTGGTATACCTTCACATTTTGAAAAATATCCCAATTTATGAATGAGTGCAACTGTAATCCAATTAACATCTAAGTAAACACAGCATGCAGCAAGCACTTTGCTCAGTCAGTGCTTTCATGGAGGCCTTCTTATGTAAAGTTTTTTCTTCAGCTCATCTGGTAAATGCTCTCTCTTCTTTTGCTTTGCAAGCTCAATGTCACCTCTTCCCTTACAAGAGCAGGCTGTGAGAGCCAGGTGATGGCATTTATAACTGTGAGGAGCTCTGCTTATTAAATATTTGTTTTGGTCCTCCAAAGTGAAATATTTAAGTGTATCAATGCCTGACATTATCTTTGATTTATTTAAGAGAAAAGGGAAGGTATTTAGCAGGAAGACTTTCAAGAAAATTGGGCACTTATAGAAAGGGATGAAGGACCATGCTTTCATATCCCTTAGTATCTGAAGCCTTTAGGCCATGTTTTATCAGAAATTACAAATGCTTTTTATGAGCAGCCTTAGCTGGTATATCCATTTGCAGTCAAGGAATTTAAACAATATTCTTTTATTTCGTAATCAGTGTAAGTTGCCTGCAATACTGAAAGTTTTGGAATTTTCTTAAATTAATTAAAAAGTACAAAAGAGAAAAAAATCAGATTCTCTCTTTCTTAGCTCACTTTTGTGGTATCTAGATAAATGTCCTGACATATTTTTTTGAGTCATATGAGTGTACCTGCAGTTACCAGTGAAATGGTCTCAGCTTAATTTGTAGCAAGAATCCCTCAAAAAAGTTACAAAATTCAGTACCTTTTTGCTGAATCGCTGTCACAGAGATGAAAACCCTCTGCTGGCTGTGGTAACATCTGGCTTTGCTAACTCAACTTACACAATCTGCATCTTGGCAGTCAGATCCTTTCTGTATTTGGGATATAGACTGGAATTGCACAAGGAGTATATTTTACCCTCATCACAGAATTAGCAGAATATATTGCAGAGAGAGAGATACTGCCATTAATTCCACTGGCATACATTGGCAAAAGGGCACCATTCAGGTGGAAACCAGATTATGGAAACAGCTGTGCAGGAAGAGATCCTGCTCTAAGAATACCACTAACAAAAACCTAAGGGAACAGTGTGCACTCTCTGGATGAGGTCCCAGTTATTCCCTTCCATCCCTTATTGCTCCTCATATGCCTCTCCCATTGTGAGGACAGACCACGGCACTGATTGCAAACAGGGACTGGACTGGTGGAATGGAGGAGAGGAAAGAGGGGCCACTGGACAATTATCCACTGTGGCTCTAGAGACCAAGCTGTGAAGGGTCATCTCTCTCTGTGTTGATGAATAGAGGTACCAGTACTGCCCTTTTCAGAGCGTCTTCTTTTCAGTTGTGATTTTAGTTTTGCCTGATTGTTTCTTGTTTGATCTCTGGAGTAAGGAGGGATGCTTTTCTTCCCCCAGATAGCTTTTGGCTCATCTGCACTTCTTGGTTTTCTAGGATTTCAAAACCATTGTGTTCCTGAGGGTATGGCTCCTTTCCTTCTCAAAATTGCATCTCTTCCTCTAATTTAAACAGTTCATTTCCAATCAATTACATACTTGGCTTCGCCACTTCCCATGTGTGATCTTTTTGTTTTGCCAAAGTTACCACGAGGGCAGGGGAAGAAGATATTTTAGCTTTCCGCAAGCCATCTTGTACTGAGGACAAACCACATAAAAGTTTATCTAGGAAAAAAGAATGTGTGAAAATGTCTGTATGCCCTTACTCTTAACTTTTCATTATTCTCCCACCTCTCTAAGTATCTCTTCTTCTATAATCTGAGCATTACCCAAGGGCGTTCTGCAGTAACATTAATTTAGACAGTATTGAGTTCTATTCTTACCCCATTTTCCATTCATATTTCAGTCTGTTGAGTCTGCCTGTACACTGGCAGACAGGATCTGCTTGTTGTCACAGCAATGGAAATCCAGACTAACACTGTAATTTCAGTAGAACTAGAGCTGTGAGAGCACTGAAAGAGCTAAAAATGCCATTTGGCCATGTTTGGGAAAAAGAATGTTTCCATCCCATCACAAAATGGCTGAAATTGCAGTCCAAGAGAAGTAAATTAAAGGTTTGTAAATAGTTTTCCAGGGTACACAAGAATCTAGAGTATAGCTTTGGGCTTTTAACTCATCACCATGTGTAAATAAAACAACAGTCTGGTATTTGGTCATAGCTTTTCATGCCTACTGTTCAAAAACCAAGCATTGACAGGAGCTATGACCTCAGTTCTAGAGAAATCTAACAGGATCTAGTATAGTTTCTGAAGGATTTTCTTTGTATCTTTAAGAGTTCCAAGAAATCTCAAGCAGGATACCACTTTGCCTTTACATTAAAGAGTGAGGAAGTAATGACCCACATATCCTCAGCCAAGTGTTCAGCAGTTAAAGTCTAGAAAGACATTCCAGATTTGTTATGATTAAACAAGTGGATAGTTTAGAAAGTAATTTTAAAATAAATGAAGCCTCCCTTCAGTCACTGGAAGTTGTATAGTGCTGTAATTGTTCCCAGCACATACTCCTGTTCTCAAGCAAATAAAAATGTATATGCATACTAGAACAATAATTTCGTCAATATACTATCATTCACTTATTTCTGAAGACTCCAGTCTGATGGGAGACAGTAGGTTACTAAAATTCCCTTTTAACTACTATAGACAATTAACTTTTATGTCCCTGTACTGTCCTGCAACTACATAGTACGATTAAATTTAACAGTTGTCTGAGAGAATCTTCTTCTGCTTCCCTGCCATAAAGAATCATGACACAGACCTTGAGTGAGTAGTCTAGGTAGGCGTGCTTTTGCTTGCTCTGCATGCTTGTGTGTTGTCAGCTGCTAAAGTAAATGCTTTCTTTCTTACAACTGCAATTCTTAAAACATCTTGATTCTTCCATTGCTGCTCCAAGTAATGATTTGTTTTGAACAGTGCTATGCACCCTTGGTACAGATGGAAGGTTGATTCTTTCACATCTTGCTTACAAGCAAGTGTGCTTTAACCAGCTGCTGTAGAGGTGCACGAATGGAGTGGCAGAAAGAGTGTAACAAACTGACATGCTGTTCTTAACTAGAAGACAATAAACTATGCATGTTATTCACCTCCTACTATGTCCAGTAAGTTGGCCCAAGGAGTTCTGTTGTATTTGTCGCCTGAAGCTGTTCATAAAGTGACATGTTGTTATCTTCACTTTACAGATGGAGAACGGAATCACAGCAAGGTGAAGAGACATGCCCAAGGACGTGCCTTAGATTAATGGCAGAGCTAGGAACCTCTACGAGTAGCCCTGGTAAGCTCTGTACCTTGCAAGGTCTGACCAGTTTGCTGATGGCCTCCATTCCATGTTGTCATTTCCTGTGCACACTGATGAATTTTCACCATGTACTGAGTGGTTTTATATCCTTCTTTTTATGAGTCTAGGTACCCTCATATCACAAGTGCAACCATTACCCTTAGAAGGAAATATCAATATACTCCTTCAGAGGGAGTTTTAAGTTGTTTTTCTGCAACTCCAAGTGTTACAACTAATGTCTGCTACATAGGAACCTTCCAGGGCCAGAACTAAATATGATGTGTCACGGTGGAAAGGGAACTTTCTCTTTTGGAAAGACGTGAAATTTTTGTTTCCAGCCCTCAAGATAGCAGTCCAGATGTGTCACTAAAGTAGGACTAAGCACTGCCATCAAACACATACAAACCTGAAAGAGAGCTTGACAGACACCTTCCCTGTTTGGGGAAAGAAACATTTCCTTGACAGACTGAATATTTTTAATGCTAATGGATGAATCTGTTCATTAGTGTTTGTTGGGAAAGGGGCAGGAGTTCACACATGTACGTTCCTGGCTCTTTTCAAGTTAAAAACCTCATCCAAGTTTCTAAGTTGTAACCATTTCTTCTGGCTGTACCTATTCCTGGTTTGAAATGTTAGAACAAGTCTTAAAGGAGGCAGATTAATGAGTAGGGGGAGAATGGCTCAAAGCTGCATGATTAACTCCATCTGTCACCTGCCTGTAATCTGACATATGGCTGCTGCTTCATTAGAGGCCACTGTTTAGGTAGGAACACCTGAAATAAGGCCCACAGGTGAGTACATATATATGCTTAATGTTCTGCAATAAAAGCATTTAGAAATTAGGGCTAGAAGGAGAAGGATTTCTGTTGACTGCACTGCCTGGTGCTTTTTACTCTTGGGTAGAGAAGATGGAGGACCCTACATATTACCACGGAAGATATGGCGACAAAGCAGTGTTGTCCTATATAGGAAGGAGTTTAGCATGTCTCATTCGTTCAAAGGAAGATAATTCATTTCCTTCTCCTTTGTCCTGCTGAAGACAAAAGATATGGATAAGCACTGCAGATATATTACAAGCAATTTTAAATAAGAGGAAGCAGCTTCCAAATAACTTAAGACCTAGAAATCTTGTGCAGAGAAATTCAAAATTCATCTTTGTGCAAAAAGACAGCTTCCAGACCTGTCTGTCTATATCTTCTCCAGAGAAGTTACACAGATCTCTAAATACCAGTAGAAAGATTTCTGTCTGCTAAGACTGTGTCTTCATATCTGAGGGCAAGGTGGAGTGTTGTGGGAGGTCCTGCAAGGTCTGAAGGTTTGTAGAGGGCTGCTGAGGGAGGAAGGCTTTCTGGGGTTGTGCTGAATGGCAGTCCCGTGGAACAGGAGCCCAAGCCTGGGAATTACACATCCAGTATGATCTGACTGGACTTAGCTTCTCTGCCATCTGTGCCAGCATTTCCTTTTGGGGGTAAGTAATTGACTAAAATTTTTGCTGCCAAAAGCAGCACATGAATACTATGGATAATCAGGAATCCTGAGCCCTGGGGCAAAGTAAGAATGAAATCAAACTGGGGTTGTAGACACTTGAGTCACTTGGCAAATGTTACCCATAGTAAGGGAATGCTGTAGCTGAGGCTTCCAAGGAATTGCCTTTATTTGTAGAGAGCAGTCTATATAGCCTGTATTTATGGGTAAAGCCTTAGCTCGAGAATACACTTCCACCTCCTCTGGGTTTGTCAGAACCAGCACAGCCCAGGCTCTGCTCTGCAAATTAGGTTTTAAGACTGTCATGTTCAAGCTCATTTTAAAAGCTTTAACTCTTTCACTTCCTCATTGTTGTGTTACTTTTTGTCTTGGCCTGCATTTCACAATGATGGTAATAGTGCTGTCAGCACAGTACATGGATGGTGAAGCACTGCACTTTTACAGTTCTTCGCATTTACACAAACTTGGAAGGAAGCATTACTCATGTTTATGAACAATTGAAACTAGAATAGAGCACTCCACACAATGAGGAAGTGCCGAAGGGCTGCCCAGCAACCTCGCTCATCCAATGGAATATATTCTTTGAGATTACTTCATTCTGAGTAGCCCTTACAGGAAATAATTATTTTGGTAGACACTAACACACTAACTTGTAGGATAAGCATTTCTAAATTACTCCTTTCCCTGAAGACAGTGGCTTCTTTACGCCTAGGCAAACCCAGCTGATGTCCAAATTCAACAACTTTCTGCCTGAGAAATGCCCTATTCTTAGACTGTGGTGTTGCCAACACCAACCCACAGAGTTGTTTTCTGCCAAAATACTATGAGAAACAGACTTTTCATTGTATTTCTGCTACTTCAAAAAAGTACTGAGTCATAGCACACTGGAAATATTTGTGCAGGGCTGCATAGGAAAACATCATAAATACATTAGAAAGAGTTTTAAATATTTCCACATAGGAACTGAGGACCAATATTCCTGATTCTTAACTATGAAAAGTGCTGAAAGCAGAGAGAAGTCCTTTTCAAATCACAATAGGAAGGATCCGCTTACTCATTTGGGTATGCACATGAATTCTGATAAGTGCTCATTAATTTTATAATGGATTTATTTTTAGAAAATAAATTCTGCATTTTTTCAGCATGTCAGCATTCCCTTAAACTATTCCTTTAAACAGGAAATTGAAAACAATCGCTTTGCTGTTTACAAAGACCTCCTGGGTTCAAAGGGTAGGAATCCTTGCTGATTTAAAGAGGAGGACAAAAAAAAAATCGTATGATGATTTCTTAGAAGTCACATCCACACAATAAGCAGAGAAAATTTCCATCCTTTATTTCAGAGGTGTCGAGTCTGCCTACTGATGCAAGCCCTAGGGTCCAGTAGGGAGCCACCTGAATGTTTAAGTGTCTCCCCCGACATATCTTGAGCCCAGGAGGTATTGGTCCCTCAGAGATGCCAGCGGCGCATCCCTCAGCACACGAGCAGCAGGTGCACAAACGTTGTAGCGCAAAGGGCCACTCGCTGTCCTTGGCGTGGCCACCGCTCAGGGGCTCCCAGCAGACACCTCTGCTTGCTCTTACAAGCTAAACTTTACACCAGAGATCATCCCAAACTGCCTGACAAGCAAGGACCGTGTGCCAGAACTACCCAGGAAATCTGAGCCCATAGGCGGCTATTAGGATTGGAAAGCTTCTGCTTCACGTTGCTGCTGCCTCTTATGCATACATCTTCCTTTCTAATAAAACCAGAATAATCTCATCTCTTCCTATACACAAAGTTTGACCCTGAAGAGGTCCTGCTACATATTGCTTATTGCAGCTGTTGGATAATCTTTCAGATGATATTAAAATACAATCAAATTCTAATATCTCACTAAGCTTTGGAGGTTATTAAAAGCAATGTAAAACCTCCGTTTTTGCTGATTTCAGAGTCAGAGTTTATAAAAATTGAAGTACATTTTTGTAGCCAACTCTATTAAGGTTTTATGATAAAATTAGAGTTCATGATTAAACTTCTGAGATTTTAGTTTTAAGCCTCAGAAACCTGAAGTTTTCTGCTTTCATTTTTCTTTGGCTTCAGCAGATTATTGTTGATGACTCTGTTAACCCTAATTCTACATCCTACTTGCACATGCTTTTTTTAAAAGAAATATTCTCACAAGTCTCCAAAGTGTCCGTGTGGTTCATAAAAAGGCAATAATTAATTCAGTCCTCCTTTCATAATTGGAAGTAATTTTGTAAATGTTTTTTACAAAACAAATTATTCTATATAACATTTTGCCTGTTCAACCAAATTTTCCTTAGTTAGTATTACTTAAATTTCCGTGATTAGTTGCATGTGAGTTTTCTATTGTATGTAGTATCCTTGGAGGTTTTCACAGAGCAGCACTGTAGGATAATAGACAAATTAGAAGTAGCAGAGCTTTTGGAAATAGAAGAAAGTGATTCATGACTACTCTCATGATCCCATCTCACTTCAGATTTCCAGGGGTCATGTTTATTTAAACTGTTAGTTTAATGATGTATTTGAGAGTCCTAAACATTTTGTAAACAATCTTTAATACAGATTAGTATTAATAATTATTATCTGTTCAGTAACTGATATGCTTCCATGATTATTCTCCTAATTTAAGGTTTTCACTTCCTCTGTCAGAAAACGATGGCATGTGAATTAGGCAAACAGTCACATACCCTTGGGGGCATAAAAAGTAATTTGAGTATTTTCAGAGACATTGGTCTGCAAACAACTCATCAATTGAAATGTGTTTGTATAATCTGTTTGGTGAATATTTATGATTAGTCCTACAAACACAGGAGTCAGGATAATGTGATGGTCAAGTCACACGTAGAAAAAATGTACTAAATTAAACGAATCACTTATTACCATAAACAATTCATCCAGCTCTGAGTCTGGGAACTAATAGAACTAGTAGAAATAGTTTCTCTTTTTCTGAATGCCTAGAGGGGATTAACTGTGTGAGGACGTACCTGTATAAAGAAAGTAAATATCTTTGATTGTAGTAGGGAAACTATTTGAAAAAGCTCAATCTCTAGTAGTACTGTAATGATGGGAAGGAGAAAGTGTTTAGCTCTTTATTTGATCTTTACTGGTGTAAAAGAGTAACCTTCCTTTTTAGTCTTTCCACTTGACTGTTTTGTAAAGAGGTTTAACTGACATTATCACTTTGATATTTCTTGGCTCTTGGCTCTTCCTTTCATCCCTGGGAATAGGTTATACTAGTTTTCATTTGTTCATTAGCCTAAAATAATGCATTGAACTTAAGCTAATATCAGAGCACTAGAGCCAACATTGGTTCTGGACAGGCAGAAGCCCACAAAGGTGTGGAGAGCCAGAGCCAGCACGGGAGCTCTTGAATTCTCTCAGCAGCCTGGCTGTAAACACTGGCAGGAAGTGCGAAGAGCACACACTGTGCACAAGTCAGGCATGAGCAGACAGCCTGCAGGCAGGTGGAGAGCACTGTTCAGCTGTAAGCAGCTGAAGTGGGGAAGCATTGTTTTAAGACCTCAGTGTAGATTTCAAAGCGGAAGGGACAACTGCACAGTCGTGACCCAGGCTGCCCCCTTGCTAGGAGTGCCTGTTTGTTATGGTCCCGTCCCTTGAGGAAGAGCAGTGATTGTGGGCAAAGCCACTAGGAGAGAGCAAACCATGTGGGGCCCGGCTGCCAGTGTGTTGGGGTTCCAGAAAACCCCACTCAGCTCTTGCAAACAGCATTGGCCTCTTTTAATCTGTGCAACAGGGAGACCTCTTCTATTGCTGAGTAGCATTTGAGTTCATTGCATCTTGCTGAGAATAATATAACTCGCATGGATCTAGGGAGTTACGGACTTTCAGAACAAAATCCATAGCTCTAAAGAGCACCCTCCTTGGCCACTGTCTGTCTGCACTGCAGTGTGTTTCTTTGTCCATGCTTTCATCTACAGCGTGTGTACTGGAGCAGCAACCCATTTTGACCTGACAGCAAAGTCACCTGTGTATATTTCCTTGCCCAAAAACATTTCAATTTGTCTGAATATGAATGTATAAATGTCTAAAACACTGTATGATTGCGGCTTTTTAATAAAGGTCAGCATTTGGACACAGTGTGACCAGACTGACATCCTGGTCCCAGAAAAATCGATGGGATTTTTGCCATATATTTAATTTGGTCAAGATTTCATACCCACTCATTATTTGTCCTATTGAATTCTGTTAAACAGGTAAGCCTGGAGTGCAGACCGTGTGAGAAGACTGTCTTCCCGCATTTTGACATTTTGTTTTCTGCAATATTCCATCCTAGTCAGAAATGTTCTGAAGCTTTTCTGCTTTCTCACCCTCTCCCCCCCACTTTGTAATAACCAACTAATCTTGATTCTAGTTCAGTTCTAGGACAGGACATGAAAGCAAGAAGAGATGTACGGTTTCTTCAGTTAATGTAAAGATGCAAATTTTTACTTTAGGTCTGCCCTCCCTAATGTTTGCAGGTACTCAGGTTTTGTGTGAGACATATAGGCTGTGGTATTATTGTGTGGTTACATCACACTTTAGGAAGTATGCTGGAAGGATGTAGATTAACTTGTTGATTTGCTACTCAGTTTTGGTTGTTCCGTCAGCATTTCATTGTTCGAGTAAGACATATATGGGCCAAATTTTGATGACTTCAGATATATCATCTCACAGGCTGTAGATACAGGCACCAGCTGAAAGGCTTGAGATCGGTTTCTAATCCAAACAGATCAGATCTTGAAAACTGTGCAGAGTTCAGCTCTTGAAACCATAAGGTCTAATGCCTTCTAAATGTGCTCTCTCACCACAGAGCAAATACACAAGTCTTCTCTAGTTTGTCCTCTAAATTTTCAAAGCCATTATTGCTATCAGGTAGCAGATGTGTTTAAATGAAATACAGTTCCAGGAAGATACAGTTGTGCTACTTTGTGGGCAGTTGACATTGGTGATTTATATACTTGGGCAAAAACACTTTAATGGATATAGCTAAAAACCCATGGAGACAGTTGTATGTCTTCCAGCAAGACCAAATGTGACTGAGAGTGACATAGTCAGCTGTCTCTGTAGCATTTGTGAAAACTCTGATGATACGAGGCTATTTTCTGTGATGGGGACTAGAAGCACAAGATACTTTTGCATACTGGAGATGCTGCCATTTGGGGACTAGAAGCACAAGATACTTTTGCATACTGGAGATGCTGCCATTTGGGGACTAGAAGCACAAGATACTTTTGCATACTGGAGATGCTGCCATTTTTTTTAAATTTTCACAAAGCACTGTCTGCACCTTGCATCAGATACCATGCACAGATAAGAATGCGTGAGAGGCATCCGCACTTTAGTGCAGTCTGGCAGAAAATATCTCTACGTGCTGAAGAAACATGAGGCTAAGAGCTCTTCTTGCTGTACAGTTAAAATGCTGGCCTTGTGATCAGAATAATAAAACCACCGTCAACATCTTATTTTCAGAGCAAGTAAGTGCTTCTGGCTTCCATGGCCTCGTTTTGGAAATTGAAAGAGAAGGAAGACAACAAAATAAAGAGTATAGACCTCCAGAATGCATATTTTAAAATGTTCAGAGATTTGGTTGGGAAGATCCTGCTCTGGACACATGTAAGGGAAAGGCTGCTAAGAAAGAGAAGACAGGTAATAAGAAACTAGAGGATTGCTGAAGATGAGTATACAAGCGTGGCACTAACATACAGGATTGAAACAATTGTAAGAGCACAAAATGAAGTAACATGAGCAAATTATGTAAAGACTAAGAAGAAACACTTCTGCAGGTACACAAAAGAAATATACAGTAAAACAAATCCCAGGGAAATGGCTCATTACTGAACAGAAAGGGGAAATGTTGCTCAGAAAGCCATGTGCTGTTTTCAACTCGGGGGCTTCAGGAACCAGCTGCAGGCAAATAACCAGCACAACAGAAACCACAGCAGAGCAGGATGAGCTGCAGCGAGGATAAGGAGAGAAGTGGTTGGAAAGGGCATAAAGAAGCCAACTATATTCAAATTAACTAGTCTTGATGAATTATAGCTGAGAATACTTTGAGAATTATGTGATGTAATTTCAGAACCATTTATGATTTTTTCAAGGAAGGTGAGATATCAAGAAGGAAAGAGCGCAAACATATACTTGTTTTTCTCTCTTTTTAAAGAAAAGTCAGAGCATAATAGAGAGCTCAGCTTATTTCAGTTCCTGAAAAAATACTGGAAAAATTAGTCAAGCCATTAATCATAAGTACCAAGAGGAAAAATCATGGCTCTCTGAAGAACCAATTGCATCAAACCTTCTAATTTCATCATTTGATGAGGTAATCCTTACTGTGCTGACAGGGAGAAGCAGTAAATGCCACAGGCTTCTGGCAGAGCTTTTTGTAAGCAAGAAAGAGAAACATGGTCAGATGAAAGTATCAAACTGATTGGCAGCAAGGCTCAGTAGTTACAGGCAATTTGCTGTCAAAATAGAAGAATAAACTGAGCTCCTTGGTTCTGAGTTCCACAGGAGTCTGGTCTGGCCTGGCACTGTTCATTACTTTCATTAATAACTTGGATGATGAATAGAGTCTGCTTTTCAAATCTGCACACAGCGCTGGGTGGGAGGGAACTGCAGGCTTCTTGGGGGGTGGGATTCAAATGGGAAAAACTGAACAAACTGTAGAACTGGTCTTACACAAAACCAGTAAAGTGCAAGGTTTACCAGCCATGCAGGAGCTGTCTGCAGCACAAGTACACAGTGAGGAAAAACAGGCGAGAGAACAGCTCTGCGGTGGGAAAAAAAGGTCTGTGAGGATCTGCGTCCGCAGTGCCTTTAGCTAGAGCAGCAAGTGGTGGCTGGGGCACTGTGTAGACAGAAAGCTGTGCCCAGCTGGAAGGAGATGAGAGAAGTGCAGTAAGATCAGTCAGAAGTCTGGAAAGGATTGAAGAGTGTGTGTTCACTCACAGAAGAGGGGACTGATGGGAGAATAGCAGTCATTGAATACACAAAAGGCTGCTGCAAAGAGGAAGGAAATTGTGCATCCTCCATGTCTGTCATAGGAAGGCAAGAACTGAGGGCATTGCACTGCAGCAAGCCAGATGTCAGCATTAGGAAAAACTCTCTAAAGGGCAAGAATACCCCAGCAGAGCAGCAGACTGGCCACAGGTTTCCATCTCTAGTGCTGGAGTCTTTTAACTGGTTAGTCATCCCTCTGGAGTGGTTTAGATGTCGTACAAATTCTGTTTTGGATCACAATCCCCTCATGCCCCTTTTTCTATAGCCATTGGAAAGTGTATAATACACCACAGTGCGCAGATACAGCACTTGTAAAGCTTTATGACTCTTTTGTAGATGAAGTCTGTTCATTTTACTGCAAGATCATAAATGTAGGGAGAATATATGCACACAGCATCCTGCCACACGTGGAACAAATGGCCTGGTTTTCTTTGAAATACTTCACATAAAAAGAGGTTCCTTGACTGACTCTTAAAATTAACACAGTACACATCACATGTAGTTTTGAGCAACAGAGCAATTGTTCACTAGCTTGTTGAGCCCATTACATTTTTAGTAAGGACTGCTCTCAGTTTTGGAATTTTTAATTCAAGAACAATCTATCCAGGGAAGAAACTCTGATAAAATATGCAGTCAGGTAGATGGTGGCAAGTTATTACATATTTATTATAAATCTAATCACAAGTTGTAGACATCAAAAGGGAAAGCTCACTAGCTAAACATTGCTTGTTCACAAACACTCATGGCTCATGCATCTGGAAGTTTCTTTTATGGGGAAGAGATTTATTTGAAGATTTCCAGTACTCCTGGGCTTCCGTTCCATAAAATCCAACAAAACAGCTGTTGATGTCGTATTTTTCTGTTATTCCTGCTTGCAGCCTGAGCTGAGACTGGATGTGTACATAATAGCACAAGAATGGGAGCACACAGATGCAAGGCATTTGACACTGCCTCATTCCGCCAAGTCACCCCGGAGAACAGGCTGGCCAGTGGCCTCACTGTCACTGTGTGATCACAGGGTGTTCCTTATGGGCTGAACTTTTTTTCCTGGAAAGGGAGGCACTGCTTCAAGCAGTAAATGTCTTATTACAAGTAGTCTTTACTCAGAACAGAAAATACCCATCCCAACCCAAGGGGCAGTCTTAAACTCTCACATAACCTGTGATGGGAAGCTTTGGGAAAAGAAACAGAGCCTTAGCAAAGCCAGACAACTGCAGCTATTGATGATTTAGTGACCTAGCAACCTAGCAGGCTTCACCCTGCTTCTTTCTGCCCCCAATGGTTTCCTAAATTAATTCCTAAATTTTGCCCACACTACAGAATTAGTATCTTCAGCTTACAGCTCTGTGGTCCCTGCTTCTCTTGCAGCTGGTACCATCTCTCAGGAGAACCTGCACTTCTCCAAAACCATGGGCCTGGTAACCTTCTGAGAGGTTCTCTGCGAATATGCCCATGCTTGTGTTCACACGACACGTAAGGCAGTGCAGTTCTCATCTGCAATATAATATGTATCCTGTTCTTCTTCATGCGTGGGGAGCACCATTCACCTCTTTGTTTTCTTATTCCCTTCTGCCTTTCCTCACTGTACAGAGTTGTACACCATGGGACACTTTTTTCCAGCCACTGCCCTGCCTTGCTCCTTTTATGAATGTTTATGTTATTTGCCTCATACTCTTTCCTCTAGACTTTGTAGAGGCCCTTAGAAAATGGGCACATCTCTACCAGTTTCTGTGGTTTCTTTTGCAAGGGACAGCCTGTCCTCAAGTCCAGCCAGATCTTTGCAGACGTGTATTCAAGCTGCCAAAATCCTTGAGGTTTGCCCATTTAATTTCTAGCCAGTGTGCTGGAGTTGTTTGCAAAATGCCATGGTAACGGTGGAAAACACTGCTGTGTCATTTCATGGTAAGGAACAGTCTGAGGAGCTGGGTCTGACAGTCTCACTGGTCTTCTTCACTCTCTTTTTGTCCATTTCTCATAACCCTTTGGGCAAGGATGTTTCTGTGTCAAGAACTGGCCAGCCCAGACAACACAATCTTTTCAGGTCAACTAGACATGATTGCAATACAAGTAATAGGACATGTCAAGATAATCACAGGTAGCAGATGTATTATAGCAATTCTGCAACTTCTGGAAGCTACATGGAAACAATATTGCCCAATGGGAATGTTGAGGAAGATTTTTCTGGGTGACCAGTAGGATAAAAATTATTGTTAAATCTGCAAGCATAAATAATATTCACTGGCTTTTATATACAAAGTTAATAATCAAATGTCTTTTAAAAGAATGGGATTGTGCTACTAAGGTGTAAAATTAAAACCCCCCAGGAAATTATCTCTGTTCTTCATGTCTATTTGGTGCTGCACCAAACAGCAGTAACTTTACCAGAGGAATGAATGCTTGTCAGAGTGCAGTGGAGCTTTTCAAGGTACTATTTTCTACCAGTTTTGAACCAGATACAGCTTGACCTTTTCTCACTACTCGATGTTACCTCTGAGCTGAGTATACTGATGTGTTCTGCTACAATGTAATCATTCTCTTGGTGCAAGTGCAGACCCGTGAAGCAAAAGAGTCCCTTTGACTTTTTAACACCTTAGTGATTTGAGTCACAGCACCACAACATCAAAGAGCATATCCCTTAATGCTGTCAACATAAACCATTCTTAGTATGCCTTTAGTCTCTTCCTTATTGTCAATTCAGGTTGGTTTCATTGTAGTGGGTTTTGAAGACACTGAATTTTATCTATAAGACAGAGACAAATACAACTGCTTAGAAAACCTGCCCTGTACTGTTCTTTTCCTAATTAAAAACAGATAACATATGACAAAGCTTGTTTCAGGTTTGCAATGGGTTTTGTGTAAAGGTTCAACCTCATGTTAGTTTTATCTGGGCAGATTACTTCTCTGTACGAATTACTGCTATCAGTTTCATGGAGCATCTCATTAGTAAATCCAGTAATTTGTGTTGCCATTAGACTGCAAGGGATCCTAGCTTAGAGGTTCACCTGCTCATGGGACTGTAATGAGCATCAAGCTGGAAGGTATGAACGATTTTGAGCAGAGAAAAGGTACTATTTTCTAACCTGCATCCCACAGGATAATCATAACTAGGGTACAGCCCTCAAATCACACAGTGTTGTCTCAGGATGCGGCTTTGGAAAACGACAAAATTTCAGAAGTCAGTGATAAAGTAATTTACTTTTTCTTGGCTGCTGAATTTCTCTGAGTGTGCATTTTCTCTTTAATATAAATTACCCTCAGCTGTCTGTCGGCATAGCACAGTTTAGTTCTGATCTGAAAATTAATCTAACCCATCCCACAGCAAATCCCCAGACGCTCTGTTCCTGTACAACTGGAAAACCCCAATGAAGCAATATAAACTCAGTAATAATAACAAATAATGACCACGGCTTAATGAAGGGTGGCAATTCTGCTCTGGGGAGATATGTAATGGATATGGCTGTTCTGGTAGCTTGATCTTCTGCCAGTTCTCTTCCCTTCATGTTCGTTCATCCCTGTCTTGTATAGATAAAGTCAGGAGCTGCTCCAGTGTGTGGAGGAATTCCAGCATCCAGATGCTATGCTTGGCCTGGAACTCCCATGCCAGCTTGGCTTAAGGTCTCCTTTCCTTTGGAATGAGGGAAAAAGGTAGGTCTGTCTTTATCCCTGTATGAAAAAAATAGCTTTTTTGTGCATATCTGAGCTGGAGCACTGCTTTCAAAGTGTTGGTGTGTTGTTTAATTTGGTGTTTCTGTTGCTGAGTGCAATAGACTGCTCGCTAAGTGAGCTGAGCAATTGAAAGGAATCTGTTATGTGTTTTCAAAACAGCGCTGAAAAACAGTGAGGCTAGAAATCAGGACACAGAACACACATGCATTCAGGCTAATAGGTCTTTAATGCCAGAGCTAGAAAACAACACGAAACTGAAAAGCAAGCTATCTCTCATTCTCCTCTTCATCTCAATTTACGGTTACTTGTCCTTGCTCAAGACTAACCACTTAGGGGAGGCAAATATTTTCTGTCTCTCCTTGCTTTTGAGACTAATGCCTTCGAACCAAATTAACAGTACTGGATATACAGCTGTCTTGGAATTCAGATATCTCAGTAAAGAGCACATACCAGCCTCTGTGGAGGGCCTTGTTTCAGACCAGAAGTAAAAAGCCAGTGTCACACAAACCTGCATAGTGACCAAACACTGGAAAACATAACTAGATTTTTTTCCTTAGTCATGAAAGGTTAGACTTGTTAAAATTGCCTTCTTTGTATGATGCTTTAAGTCAGTGAATTGAACCCAGAGAGAGATTTTAAGCATTAACCGGTGAAAACACAAGCAACTCTTTGTTTTAGAAATCTTTCTTGAGAGTAGCATTTCCTGTTTAATACTGTTAATAATATTGTTAATAATTCACCTACAGTTCAGAAGTAGGTGATCTTTGCTGCCATATCCATTCAAACATGATAATAAGCAACAATCTTTACAGCCTTATTTGTTGTTTCTTTTGTTAGAATTTAATATATTTTTTAAACCCTGCAGAAGCTTTTACTGCAGATAACGAAGTTCAACTTTGCTCCTTCATCCTCCTTGTAGCATCATCTTTGTCAGAGCAAAATACTTAAGTATAATTAATTATTTATTTATTTATTTGTAAATATCTGATTGATTGACCTTAGAAAGGTCCAGGTCAACAAACATGCACTAACTGTCCTCTCCTAACTCCATTTCCTGAGATCCTTTCCCAGCTAGGAACAAGAATGAACTTAGAGTCCTACTTCAGCAACACACCAAGAAAAAAAACAAATTTGCCATTTATGCTACACTTACTACGTAATGCCTGAGATAATTATCTCTTCCTGTCTATGCATATACTATTTTAGGTATATACTAACTAAACCTAAGGCAAGCATCGCTCAGGTCTTTGACTTGTTGATGCTGTGTAGATTTCAACTTCTTGAATATTTAAGGGAAGAATGACTTGGTGGTTAAATACAAGTCTAGGAGTCAAGAGGTCTGGATTCTATTTCTGTGCTGTTCCAAGGCTTCCTGTATGGCTTTCGACCACTCACGTGACCCCTTTGCATTTTTATACCCCTTTTTATTCCCCATCTACTAAAAGGGGAATAGTCATTGCTTCATACATGCTGCTGCTGTGAGACTTAATTCATGTTTCTCTGAAAGTGTTTCAGGTTCCTCAGAAGCAAAGCACTTCAGAAATAGAACCTCATCTCAGATTTAATATTGTTTGAGCTGTCTAGTTTAAATGTAACCTTGCCCAAAGGGAATGGTATTTGTAAATGTCATCCTTAAAATGAAAAATCTGTTCTCCTTTTTCTGCACCTCCATGCCTTTTCCACTTCCCTTCTTTCTCTTCCAACAAGCTGCAGCATTGTTAAAATACCTCCTCATCCTCTGGGACACCCAGCTGATCACAGACCTGGGTGTGGGGTTTGTTTTACATGGAGATGTCCATTCATTTACATTGCAACTTTCTTTTCTCTGTGTCTGAGCAGGCAAACAGCTCTGCAGAAAAGCGTAGAGCATATCTGTATTTGATTTAAACATGCATTCAGAACAAGCTGAGCATTTCAGGGAAATGATTTGTCTTTAGTTTCACTTAAAACAAAAGGATTCCTGGACATTTCTGTGGATTTGGGGCATTTTAATCATCTCTTGAGGGTTTCTGAATCTGCAGAGATGAGATACTACAATGCTCTTGGACATGAATGTTTCAGTTAATGACTGATTACTGAATGATCCACTACTGAAACAGCATAATATAAAATGTACAGTGTTTTCGTGTGTACAAGAGAAGAGAGTGCTTGGTGGGAGCTGTATATGTTGTCTAGGCCTGATAAACTAATCAGCAGCTTTTATTATTGGTATAACTGTTTACTTAGTGTCATCTTTGTGCTAGCTGGGCCAAGTGTGGCCCTGCCCAAAGGCTCCATCAGTTGTAAGGCTGGGCAAGGACTGCAGATATTCATGTGAGCTGTGAGATCCAGGCCCTGACTGTGAGCGTGCTGGATGTCCCAGAGGCAGAGGTATGTCACCCTCGCAGCAACTGCTCGGGCTGACCCTATGGAGTACAGCACGGTGGTGATCAGGGTGATCCTGCTGGTCCCCAGGATGCAAAAATAGCATCGGGAGTGCGTGGGAGAGGAAGGCCTTTGCACCCAGAATGCCATTGCACCCTGATTGCTCTGGACTAATTGAGTAGCCCAGAGGACACCGCAGTGATGCACTGGTGAAGTCACTATAGAGTTGCTCACTTGTTCTCCGGAAAGCCCTATTGTGCATTGCTCAGGAAGGGGATCCTTGCATTTAATCTGCACATATGCAGCGGTCAGTACCTCAGACAGACAGTCAGTTCACTAAGCTGCATGAGATAACTGCTGATTTTCAAATTTGTAAGATCCTTCCATATATAACAGAATGGCTACTGAGACACTCAGTGTATTTTAAGGGAGCATCATTGTTGTAAATGCTTTGTAAAAGAGAGACTGTCAAGCAGAATAAGCATAAAAAAAGAGTTTGGCATAAAATCTGACATGTAGAGAAGAAAGGAAGAGCAAGTTGCTACCAGTAGCATAAGTGCTGGTGCTAAAAAGACTTGACATTGCTTACAAGACCTAAAGGAGCCCTCATCAGAAATAAGAAAAGAGAAACAGAGGAGCAATGTTTGAAACACTGAGAGCCATGAAAACAAGGAGAGGAAGTTGCAGCTTGCTGCAAAAGGGAGAGGAAGCAGGAGGCAGAGGAAGCAGGAAGCCAGGATTAAGAGAGGACACACACTCACTGTGGGGATGCCAGAGTGTGACAAGTTCAGGGTCTCATATTCCCATGCATTGGGTGCCAAGTATCAGCTATCAATGGTTTATGTGTGGGTGGGCCGGTTATCAGATGAAGAACCTTTGCTTTCTGCCCATTTCTCCTTTTTTCTGTCAATTAGGAAGGGGAGGTGTTGAGGGAGTCACTTTATACATTCTGTGGATATAAGTACTCTAACCTTTCAGCATTGTCAGGGAGCACAGGGCTTCTTTATCAGTAACTTTAGGAAGTTGCATTGATCAGTGGAAAATTTATTAAAAGGCTAAATGGATAAATTTATTATATTTGGCCTGCCATAAATTGTCTTACACCAAACATTTTCATTTTCCATTCAGTGTTCTCCTGAGGATTAAAACATAAAGCTCTCAAAGTGACAGACTTGGGAGAGCCTGGGAAAGCAGTGATATTGCAAAAACTATGTGGCCCTCCTACACCTTCAGTACATTCTTCTCATTTCCACAAACTGTCCCCAGGAACACTTGATCTGAATTAAGTACTAGCTCTGCAATATTTTAAAGATCTCTCTAGGCTATTTCCTGCCCTCCCCATGCTCCCTTACTTGGGCAGATATCCCAGTGAAGGGCCATGGGAGTTTTGCTTGAGACATCTGTTCAGATTTCTATTTCTTCTCTCTTCTTTTCAGCCAATATTTTGCTCCTTCCCTTTGATTCCTTGTTATTCTCCCTTTGTTGCTTAGTGCAAAGTGAGGAGAAGCTATGACTAGATGATACAAAGAGAAGAGACGAAGAAACCTGTCAGAAAGGAACCGTAAGGGCTCAGAGAAATGGGAAAAACTGGAAACTGGTAAAAATTAATTTCCTAATACCTCTCAGCAATGCTGGACACAGATGGTTTGGTGTATACACTTTGAGTTTGGCTATTCAATTCCTGTCCCACTAAACACATCCCTTTGGCTTGTAGATGTAATTACCAAGTCTAAACTAGCTTAATTAAGTGTGATGAAAAAGGCAATCTGTTGAACGGGCAGCTGCCCCTTGCATTATTCCAGGTCTGGGAAGGTTTGGTCTTAAAGCAACACTAGGGAGAAATTGGATTTCTGTAAGTCTGAGCTACCTTTTTAGTGTCCTCTCAGAAAGTGCCTATGCCTTTGTACATCATCAACCTACTGCATCATCTCACTAGGTTAAACAGCTGCTCAAATAGAAATAGCAGGCAAAATGAAGATACAATTAATTCTTCTTGATGATTTGAACCACCAGAGAAACTTGTTTTCCTCATCAGAAGAGACACATTGCAGCACTTCAGCCAGGAAGCAGGTGAAAGTTAGAGATGTAGTTCTGCTTATTTCCTTTTCTGTGATGAGTTACATGTCCTTGTACACACACGTAGGTGGCTGTATACATTTTTTTTCTCATTTAAACATATCTAGCAGCCACTTGGAACTATTTTCCAAGATGAGTTTAGGTTTATTTCATTTTTCAATTCCAACATGAGAAATTCTGAACTGGCTTCTTGTCACAAATATTCTACTTCATGTTTGTACTGTGGGGTAAGTGTTGCTTAAATATTTTAGGGATTCAATTGCTTCACTTAAGAATTTCTGTCTCCATGACAACCCCTTTATGCTTTTTAATATGTTTGGCGAACACAGTGGAACTGACTATTATTTATTTCAAACTATGTAATGTTTAGCAGTGAAGACACAAGGGGAAATGGAATTAAAACCAAAATATCCAAAGGGCTAATTCACACCATTTCCTTTGAAAGTAATTTTCAAAATGACCACATCATTTACTGAATGGAAAGCCTGGTTATGTTAAAAATGCCTATTTTTTTCTCAAAAATCACTTCTATGTCTGTTCTTTTTTCTCCATTGTGTCCTGATACAGACAGGCTGCTGATTCTGGCCTTCAGTGTCATCTCCATGACCATTAGTGTTCTGTGAAAGAAAGTTAACTTCCTGTTGAAAGTGCTTCTCAAGCATTATATAATATTTTTTTCATAGGCATCCAACTCAACTGCTCCCACACTGCAAAAAAACAGAAGTCTGTTCCTGCCTGAGATGATGGATCTGCCACCTCATGGAAGGTGTGGCAGGGTCACAGAGTTCTTGTGAATCTCAAAAAAGATCCCATACTTCCATCATTTGGAAATTCAGATATGCAAATAATATCCTGTGTATGGAATTTCAGTTCTGTGGTCTCTAGCTCTCTTGGGATTCTAATATAAAATACCACTTAAACTAATTTGGCTAGGATTTTTCCACTCCATTCTCAGACACATTTCTACATTTATACCTTTCTTTTTCTTCCTGATGCTGTTCTGTATCTGCCTCAGTTTTCTAGTTTATCTCTGGTTCATATATGCAGGCTAACTTGCACACCTGCCAGATGTCAGACTTCTGACAGTTGCAGTTAGCATGAGTTCTTTGTGAATAAAGCTCTTAACAAGGACGTGTTTGAATAGTGCCTTGACTTGTGGGTGCACCTGGAGATGCACCAAAACAAGGCCTTATCTTCACGTGATGTTAAATGCCAGGGTCTTTATAAATCAGACTTCACAAAAGTGCTTCAAGTTGGCTGTGCTGTATCCGCAGTCCCTGCTGAGGGATCTCCTGTGGAATGTCTTACCACCCTCATACCTCTGAGGAGCAGCAATAATGGGCAAAGACTGCGTTACTGACCTGCTCACGTATCATACTGGAACTTTCACAGAAAAATGAGGAGCCAGAAATGACATGTGGCCCAGGCATTTAGATAAGACATCCGTAACAGCAGTGTTGCTTGTATTAAAAATACCACCTACCTGAGAAACCGTTCCCTTTTCCCTCTCTGTTATGAAAATGAAGGCACATTTAGAGCTTAAAACTTTGTGCTGAGCACATAAATCAGAAACACTGTTCATGTAGATGCTTTGTGTTGTCTAAGTTACCCTCTTATTCTTAATACATAATGCTGTTTCATAAAACCCACTACGATGGAGCCTCAGAAGCCTCCCATGTTCTCCTGATTCCTTCTATCTTGATTTCTAAAGCCACACATCTCTGTCTCTCTGTCTCCTTCTATTTATCAAGCACTGTAGTGCTCTGTCATGAGAGAACTACTATAATTTAGAGTTTTAATGACTCCAGGTGGTGCCACCTTAAATATAAAAGCAATCTAATTAGGCCACCTTCTGGCTGAGTCTGCTTTAGTCTTTGACTCCAGAGAGACAAAGAAGACAAGTGAGCCTGTGTATATAATACTGACTCTAAAAGAGCAGACGTTACTGAACACATTTCTCTTTTGTTTTCATTGTTTCCTTGTGCTTGAAGCATCTACAGAAAATCTTGGTGTAATATGATATAGCACTTAGGACAAGCAGGATGATTATAAATGGCTCTTGCCTCACTTCTGGATCCAACAGATGTTACTACATGAGGTTTGGTTCTCCCTGATTCTATAATTTGATTTTAATGGCTAGATACCATTGAAGCATGCAAGTCCTACAGACAATAGTGTCCTTTTACATTCAGAAACATCTGTTAGCTAAGTGCTCTCCTACAGCCTGAACTCTAAATGAGCAAATCTGTGTTTGAACACCAGCATTTATACCAACCTGGCAGACAGCATTCTTGGGAGAAACAAAGTCTAATATGTCTTTTCTCATTTACTAGAGCTCTTTTCTTTTCCCTGTCCTCGATGTTTTGCTTTTTATCATCCACTGCTTTAAGAGATATGAAGTTTGAGTGCCTTTTCTAAGGACTTAGAGCAGCCTGAGGACCAAATGTGTAATTCCAATAATGGTGTTTCACTATTCCCTCCAAGGACAGGATAGAACTGGCGCTGCTCAGAGTAATATTTTGGGCTGTCAGTATTTGATCAAAGAATTTGGACTGCATCTGCCAGTGTTAATGCTTTTAAGATGGATGACTTCTTTGCTTTAGAAGGAGTTTCTAGTAACCGAGGGCAACACATAACATCTTTGAAATTTCAGTATTTACAGAGCAGTGAACTCTCCATGGTAGTGCGTTTCAAGCCCCCTCTGGGGAAGAAACAGGTTAGAGAGCTCACTGGCACATCCCTCCTTTTCTTTTTCTAATTTGTGCTTCTTCCAGTTTGGTCTTGTTTCTGTAGATGCCTGTAGCTTCCCATAGCATGCAGCGTGGGGAGCAAGCCTGAACTCAGGCCCAGAGAACAGTTTACTCATAGCCATAGGCTGTAAGTTTTAAAGGTGCCTGAGTTCTTTGTCATTGGAAGCACAGCACTGCTTTGTCAGTTGAGTATATTTTATACCTTAAGCGCTGTACAATAAGTGTTCTTTATAAAACAGCATATCACATGTGCCATTAATGCCTGCAGACTAAAACAGCTGCCAGGAAGTAAAACTATTGCATGCAGGAAAATCAAGCAGACACTCAAATTTGAAGCTTCAATTAGTGCTCTGTTTGGGAGCTGTGAATCCTAAGGGAACGTCAAACAAAGAATCTTACAGGGATTTAGAAATTAAAATCACACCAATTGTTCTCAACCTGTGTTTAGTGTTGAGGGCAGGCACTTTTATTCTAAACTTCAAGAAACTTGCCCGATTTTCCAGTTATATTGGTCTAATAAAAGTCATTACTGCGCCTTAAAAACACTGCCTCACGTGAAGAATAGTTAGGTCATAATAAAGCCACTACCACGTGTGCTTGAAACAAAGCCATTTAACACTTTCTTCTTTGTATTCAGAGTATCTCCCTGTGAAATAGCAACAGTTACAGCTTTCCAGGGAGGTTAGCAATTACTGGGAAGGCACATTTGCTTCTTGTACACCAGCCAGTTGCCCACTTACTTTTCAAGTAAACCATTGCAGTCAGTTACCAGATTTCAGGGCTATTTAGAGTATTTACAAAGAAAATAATTGGACTTACTAACTTTACAATTTGTCTATTTAACCATTTATGTAAATTGTACTAATTGAAATTTAGGTTCTTAACAAAAGTATATGTTCAGTAGAGCTAATTCTGAAAATCATATGTAAAATTCATACAAAGATCCAACAAAGTTAACTTCCCTGTCATCATGCTCAGGATTATTTCTTAGTATCACCTGCTCTCTGTATTGACAAAAAAAAAATTTGCTTCTCCACTGGGCAACAGATAGGAACATTTGGCAAACAAAACACATTAAGAGCTCTACAAAGTGTAAAACACAAGGAAAAAAAAAAGAGATTGGTATTCTCCAGAAGAACTTCTCTTTGCAAAATTTCATTTCCATTTGTCACATTTGAATTTTAAACACAACCTTGTATGTGTTGCCACTACACTTTGTTTTACTTTAGATTCTCACTGTCACTTAGTCCATAGACAGTTCCCAAAGTATCAATATCGTGTTTCTTCCTTGTTTCTCAACAGATTGAACTGACCTGCTCCCACCTGCCTTCCTGAGACATAAGTTATTTCATCTATGGCTGACATACATTTCCCAGATAACATTTTAATGTAGTCCCACTGGTCATGACTTTCGTAAACTTGATTTACTGTCTGGTTTATTGACCTCACTTTGCAAGGCTTTGCCTCCCTTTCTAACAGCTGTGAACACATTGCCACAACAGGAGTTTGCCTTCTGTACAGCAGCAATTTGCCCTTTCATGTACTGCAATCTCCAGAGAAACGCTGGTGGTGTTACTCTTTAATTTCTGGGAGCCTACCTCATTTAAGACACTGAGCATCTTAACATTAAAAATGTAACAAAGGAAATAATTTAAGATAACTGAGCAATGTTCACTAAACCACCAAGAATACAAATTATATTTTCCAAGCAAATTGTTTCTTGAGAGTAATATCCTTGGTCTCCAAATGAGTTGGAATTTAAAATATACAAGAATATATTTGGGGCCATACAGGTGCAATGTCACCTGTGACTAGTTTGCTTATGCCAATCTGCACCTTCATATTCTCCCATGTCAATGGGTTTCTATTCCATGTGCCCATTGGAGTATAGAGCTACTGAGATCTCTGCAGCTGAACAGCCACTCAAGAGCTGATTGAATCAATATATGTATATATTTGTAAACTCCCACTGTATATGTGGAAATAGCAATAGGAGTCTACTGCATATGCAGGGAAATAGAGAGCTGGCAGCTAGGGAATGAAGGGAAATGGGATTTCAAGGGGCAGGAGGAAATGACTAAGAACTGTAGCAGAGGTGAGATCACACTAGTACACAGGCTGAGCAGCAGAAGCCCAGAAAGGCAAATCAAAGGTGGAGAGGAAGTGGGAAGATAAGGACAAGGCCATAGGATGTACAGAAGTAGAAGGCAGGGAATATTCTTGTGGCTTAAATAGCTTTTTTTATTGAAAAGCACTTCTGCTTGTTGAAAGTTGGGAAAGCCAAGGCAAAGATGCAAAAATACATAGAAAAGGGGAAAAAATGGACAGGAAATAGTCATTTGCGATGCCAGTAGAGAGTGAGACTAAGTAGCTTCTGTATAAAAAAGAAAGATACGTGGATATCAAGCACAAATTCCCACATCCAGTGGTGCCCCTCTCAAAGATCTCCTTTTCTGAAGAAAGGCCGTGATTTTGTCCTAGACAACAAAAATTAATCAAAACAAGGAAAATTACAGGCATGAGTATTATTTGGAATGCCCAGGAAGAAAGAGTTAGTAGCAGGCTCGGTGGGAGGGAGGCTGAGTGGTTAGGGGCAGAGCGAGGGGCAGACACGACGTAGGCAGCAGCCTCACCGTCTGCAGCTCCCTGCCTGCTGCTCACTCCGCTCAGCAGTGCGCTGAACAGCCCCTTAGCAGAAGTTCGCAAACTTATTTTCTGTTGCTTCTTTATCAGCATTTTGATAAGATAGCTTGTTGGCACTCCTGAACTGACGAGTGTTTCCATGAAGTGCCTCTTTCTGTGTTACTAAAGGTTACAGCCTTCCTTTGCTGTGCAATTAACATATGGACTTTCAAAGGCCAATTATAAGAAATATCTCGGAGTCACTTCTTATCCCAGCCCTGCTGCTCTGTCATGTGTGCACAGCAGGACTACTCATGCAGAGTGCACTATCCCCTAGTTTGGTGTGCAGGGTAAAATATTCTAAGATGATACTATTTGACTGGGTCATGACAAGAGGTTTGTGGTTGAAAAAAAAATCTTCAATTATTCATATCCTGTCAGGGGAAAAAAAGCCATATAATATTGGATTATGCATATTTTATCATCAAGTTGTATAAGTGAGCTATTAAACTGCATACAATTCTTCCAAGTCTTTGTTTTATAGATTAGTTCTACAAAGCATTTTGTGTTCCTGCTGAACATAAACAGCCTCTCACATCTCCACCTACTACACCAAGTATTCTTCTGATTAATTCATGAAGTCTATAATAATCCAAAGGAACCAGGGAGCAGAAATTAGATTTTAAGCCCTCTCCTAGCTTTGGCAGGGCAAACTATCTGTGTTCAAGTCAGGAAAGCAGATTATTTGATTGTTTTCATTCAAGACAGCGTGCGTTTTTCTATCATTAGCACCATGTCTGGTCCTCTGTCTTTGCAAGGAACACACAGTAGTTCTGCAGCCACACAGGGGCCGTGGTGATGGCTCTCACAGGTTATCATCATTAGGCCAATGCTAGAAATGGAGAAAGCATCAGGAAAAAATCAGCCTGCCTTGAACCTTCATTGCACAACTAGGTGAAACCCCAAACTTCTGCTCTTCCCAGATGGGAGGGCGCTGACACCCCTCAGTGCAGTGGCTTACAAGAACTGGTCAGGGCATCACGCAGAAGCAAGTTCTGTAGGCTCTTCTGGACACAGCTACGATCACCCACAGCCACATCATGGCAGAGGGAAAGGACACGCTCAGTGAGGAGGTTTAGAGGCTCCTCAAGCAGGTGAGTAGAGCACCATGGCAGACGGAGCTTCCTGAGTGTTCATTGCTCTGATCTCTCTTGGGCTTTTGCCTCAGAGTCCCTCCACCTTGGAGAGTGTTGGGTGACTGTAAGTTAATGCCCAGGTATAGAAAATAGCTCTGAGAGTTCAAGGATGGGACGTCAGAAAGAGAAAACTTCCCCAGGAGCAAGGACAGCTGCTTCACAACCACTTTATGACCAAATATAATGTAATCTCAAATAGGTATTCTCCTATCCATGGATGTCTTCCAGGGCCTGGAGCAAAGGATACTTGATGTGTAGTACCTTGTTTTTACAAAACTGATTATCACAGGCTGAGCCTGGCTGGCCACAGGCACGAAAGAAAGCCAAAAGAGTAATCCCAGTATTTCTGACCAATGCACTTAAGGGAAGTATCAGCAGAAATGAGGGGAAAGCCCACTCTCCTGAGGCTTTGCAGGCCTCAGATTGCTGGCTGTTTCACAAAAAGTTGAGTATTGAACTCAGCCAAACACCCCTTGGAATTTCACTGCTTATTGGACAGCTCTCTGTCTGAAGAAGAAGGTGGAACACCAGTACCTCATTCTGCATGTTTGTTTGTCTGATAGGCTGTAGGTCTAATGCAGCAGCAGGACATCAGTGTAAGAGATATTGCTTTACAAAGTATCTGGGGAACAATGTTGTGATGTCTTTATATTGTCTGTAGTCTGGCAGGAATGGGGAGGAGGCAGGGAAAGTTGGTGCAAGGTGCTAGCTATTGTATCCTCATCTACACATTGATTTCCGTAAGAAACTGGGTATCTGTGCTCTTGCACTGAGGATAAGCTGGGCTTACTCAATGTTTTAAGAGCTCAGTTCAAAGCAGATGTTCTGCTAAAGGAAGGAGACATTAAAAAATAAATCACATGACTATTATTGGTATTTATATCCTTAGCCCTCAGAGGTTCCAGGGGCTCCTAATTCTCACTGGAGTGCTAAATACTCAAGTCCTTCAAAAAAAAAAAAAAAAAACAACATAACAAATAAAGGTCAAGCATGTTCAGCTCATAATTTTTGGCAATGTCCCTTTAACTCAGGTGTCAGTTGGAGAGGTTCTTTTCTTGCCACTGTTTCTTCTGTTAGTCTCTTAAAATCCCACTAGATACCATAGCAACAGCTGGATCACATGCTCCTCGGTGTGCTCCCTGTAAGCAGATGTGAACAATGCTGGCTAACAAAGGCTCAGCAAGTATTGGACAGGGAAAGGACTAAATTCAGCCTCTACATTTTTTAATAACTCACAGCAAAGGCCTTCCATCATTTCTTATGGCACAGGTAAATCCAGATCTGAATGAAAACCAAAATCAAGTTACTTCATTGCCTAATAAAAAGACCATCAAGGTAGCTGACTTTTTACAGCCATTTTCTCCCCATCCTATGTAAGGAATTCATGGAAGTCTGAGGCCGAAATACATTTCCATATTCAAAAGTGATTGCAGTGCCTGGATGAATACTACATCTGCTTTATTGATGGGTTATTCCTGCTATTAAATTGATTACATTATTTGGTATTTTTTGAAACTTTATTCAAAGAAGGAATTTAGAATTATATATCTGTCAATGAATGATCTATATTCAATTGTGCTCTAACATTGCAAGTAATACAGGTCTGTTTGGCCTAATAACGATGTCATTGTTTTTTAAAATCACAGAATAAAGCTTCTCACATGTCAAATGAACATTTAATAATGCCATCGCTTAGAGGAAGTGTTTGTAATCCTTTTCCTTGACTAATGCGGAAAATCTATGTACAGCCTTATTTATGTTCATATTTAGGAGAGCAAAAAATGATAATTCTCTCCTTTAATCTGATTTCTGCTTCCAAGTATCTCTCATAAATTCCTCCCATGTAACACCAAACCATATGCAGTCTCAGCTGTGTCACATTCCCTAGATTCAAAACCCACTTGCAGTGCACAGAGTCTGTAGCTATGTCAGACATTGTGTAATCAATGTGTACTTTAATTATGGGTTCTTACAAGGACAAATAAATCATACCTCCTTGCAGCATCATGGAAGGGCTAAAATCCAAAACAGGGAAAGAGAATATTAAATTCATTCTGTTATGCAACTAGATTGAGGGTTATTAAGAAATCAATGCTAATACTTCTGATGAAAATCTAGACTAGATTCTGCGATTTGTAAAATATGAAGTGTCTCTGAAATTGAAGATGCCTATGGAGCTCTTAGACTAATACTTGTTTATAGTGTCTGCGTCAATTTAGATGCAAAAACTGAAGAGATCTAATTATTTTCCTTCTCTTTTACAAAATCACTTTTCATTAAATACCATCAAGTTAGAAATCCAGGGAGGAAATATTAAGCAGTAAAGTCTACTGCTGATTTTAGCTCTCTTCCATGTGAAGACTAACGAATGTGTGTATGTGTATGCAAGCCTTACAGGGGTCAACTTCTGCTACCCCCTTGGAGGTGGTACAGAAGATTTTTGGTAATTACTGAATGTGCTCACTGTGAAGGTCAGAGTAAGGGAAGCAGCCTCCAGTCAAGTAAAATGACAGCCCCTGCTCCAAAGCCTGAGATCGTTGCATAGTACACTGCCTGACAGCCACTTTCATGCATGGCTTCCATAGGTCTGGAACAGGCTCTGAGCTGTGTAGAAAGGCACTGGTGCTTAAACAGGGTGGGCACGAAGGGCGGAAGGAACACAGGGTATTAATAGCATCATAATGTTTACTTGGCTGGGCAGGTGAAGGTTTAGATGGGATAGTATCTGGCATACACGAGGTCTGTGTCTGAGCCTCTCCCGCATGTCTCTGGGACTACAGGGACCTTCCTGGCAGACAACGAGGAGACACCAAAGGCACAGAGTATCCCAACGGCTCAGAACAGCTCAAGTGTACTGCCACTCTCCTCCTGGACTGCCTGCCACTGCCGCAGGCTGCTGCCTAGCTCTTCACAGCAAGCGGTCTGGAGGGTGACCCACACTGTCTGGCTGCAGGGCAAATCAGCCAGGCCAGGTGGGCCAAGGGTGCTCTTACTGCTCCTGCCCCTTGTGGGAAGACACAAGTCTGTGCTCCCTAGACTGTTGGTTCAGTATTTCTCCCAGGAACAGCAGATGAGGCTGGAACGATGACTTAATGAAAAACCAGAGCAGTTCAGGCTAGGGAGGTGAGCTCTTCCATACAAGCTGGAGTGGCTGTTAGCCCCTGCCCTGCCACCAGGGACTGGTCTTCCCTGCCAAACCATTCAGCTCCAGGGAGGACACAGGCACAGGCCTTTAAATTGATACTGCACTGAAGTGATTACAGACTCTTCACCTTCAGCCTGATTGCAGCTGACTTGAGGAAAAGCAAGTTCAGAAATCTAGTTCTGTCTGTCTAAGGGTTGCTGAATAACTGGGCTAGTTAAACCAGGCTAAATTAGAAATTAACAGGCATTGCCCTGGGGATGGTCTTATAACCCATAAGTGAAGGAAGCAGGCAAGCAATCATCAGCAAAGCCTAGGAGGATGAATTACATGCAGATAGGTTTAAACTCAGGAATAGCAATTGTGTGATTAAGTGGAAATTATTTGTTGTTTTATCTGTAGTCATTGTACACAAGAATTTTTGCTCAAAACTTCTAGACAGACTGGATATGTCATGTTTGTGGAAGGACAAAATGATTCTTAAAGCATAACCATAACCACAAAGAGATTGTTTTATCTCAGATATGTTTACTGACCTTTCACCACCAGAAAAAGCTTTTTTACTGCAGTCTGTGGCAAGAGAAATTCCAGAGAATTGTAATGTGTGCAATTAACAGTGGGTCAACACTGTAGCTGGCATAATTCAGGGTGACTACAGCTTGGAGATACAGTTACTTACATCAACTGAGTGTCTGGCCCCAAGAACGTAAAATAAGATCTGCTCTGCAGAATGAGACCACTGTTACTGAGGACCCCATGACTAGCCTTTGTATGGTGAGAAAATGCACAGTTAATAGGATTTTGCTATTAGTGAATTTTATCTGATACTGTGCTTTATTTTATTCCAGATCAGCCTGGCAGATATTTGGCCCCAACAAAGCCAGGACTGTCAGAACATTTTTTTATCTATTGCAGACATTTTCCTACGTGTCCTGTTACTCCCCAGGAAGCAGGAGCTCCAGGCGCAAGGACCCTGCAAGTGGCTGGGCTGCAGGCAGTATCACAGGATGGCCCTGGGCAGCCTCACTCCATCAAGAGTGACCTGGACTTGAGGCTGCCAATTCAGCTCTGGCACAATCGCACTCCTCGAAAATGTTGAAATGCAAACCAGAAAAACCAAGCTGCACCTCTTTATTCCTTGACAAGTACTTTAAATAGAAATACTCTGACCTATTTTTTTTAACACTACTCCTGTCTTGATATTCCCATGCAGAAAAAAGCTGTGTGTCGCTCTTTGCAGCAGCCCTGTTCTCGAAGGCTTAGGTCTGGATTCGGCCCAGCAGCCCTATACTGGGGAACAGCCACCCAGCTGCACCGAAAGCAAGGGTTATTTGACAATGGCTCAGAGCAACCCTTTTCAAGCCTTGAAGAGCACAACAACTCAAATAATAGTCACTGCCTGCTTTGCTCTTTTCATGCTCTCTCCTACCTTGGCACTGTAATAATAAAAAGCCTCCTTTAGAAGATAATGCACATTCTGTGCTGCTCACCCTTCCTGTAATTTATAGGAGCTAAGGACACCAGGAAAATCCAAGAATAACAGGCATTTCTGCTGCATTTGAAGATACCTTGGCAAAGTCTTCTGATAGATTAGAAGAAAAAATAAGCAGTTTTAATGCAGTCCCCAAGCACCATCACCCACGTCTGGCTTAGAATGTCAGTGCAGCCAGTCTTGAAGAAGGCTTTGCCTGTACGATGGCTGGTGCCTCTGTGCCTCTGGGCAGCAAAGCAGAGAAGGGAAACTCCACAGGGGTAAATGCCTGAGGGTCAGTGCTCAGCTGGGCAAGAGCCTGGCCCACGAGTACCCTCGATGCTGGCTGTGGGTGGGCAAAGCTCTCTCCTCATGTAACAGTCTGAGGACTGGGTACAGCATCCAGCAGAGCAGAGCATCTCTCATATTTATGGAGCCTCTGTTCTTGCTTCCCACCAGCTGCTGCATCCCCTCACACACAGTGCTTTTCTTGTTCCTCTGAAGCAAGGACAAGCTTTTCCTTCTCCTCCTACTAATGGTGGAAAATCCATAAGCCAACATTGTAACACTCATCATTACAAGATAGAATTTTTTCTCCTGGCTGAATTTCTTTATATCTCTCTGAGGTGTTTAGAGATGGGAAGAGAGCTGCCTTTTACTGATACCTCGTCTGATGATGTGACAACCTGGACTATCCTCACAGGGCAGATGTTTTCTGCAGCAGCTGGGCAAAAATTATTAGTACAGCAGAGGTATAAGCAATCCTGCATTTTCTGTTCCTCAGCAACAGAGGCCTTAGGTTTTGGTTGCCTGAGCAGCAACAGGAAAAGTAAGGTGGTTCAAGAGATCTATTACACCAGCCTGAATTTATCTTGAAGCACAGTTTGGTCATTGAGCTGATTGAAAACACCCATCTTTGACCTCACTTGCTTCTCAGTTAAATGCCTTCTGCTCCTCCTTTGTACCAGCATGAGTTAAACAGAAGCCTTCTGGAGGGGAAAAGAGAGGTTCTTAATCTGCTGTGCAGACTGTAGTAGCTGGACTCAGAGGGGCAGCCCCTTGTCAGAGTGGATTTTGTTTTGCTTTTCATGGGTTACAGCTGCTACTGAGCAAACTTTTCTCTCCTCTTATTTGCATAGCAGATTGCAAACTTTTCAGGCTACTTCAAATAGCAGTCTGGTTGAACATGAAATCCTTGCCACCAAGAGATCTGTCATTTGGCAGATGAATAGCATCATTGCTAAAGTTATAAAAGAAATAATAAATCTTCCACCCTCTGTGTCTTACAGCTATCCTGAGTCTGTGGAGCTCACAGCTGTTTTCCAGGAGGGAGACAAATTTATATAGAAAACTAATGTACATGTAAATCTCTTCACTATATATGCTGCCTCCTCCAGTGTTGAATCTTGGACTTGGTATGAACTGACATAATACTCAGAACTTTTTAGCATTGATGGAAGTGACTGTCCACTGTGAAGCCACTCCTCTGTTGGGTCTCCCTTAATTGGGAGAGGAATAAAAACTAATTCAAAGGTAGCATTACAATCAGTAATAGATTCATACTGGTCAGGTTCAGAAACATTCATACGGAAAGGCTGCAGACTGTTCCTCTCTCTCTGCCTAACTGTTGTTACATAAATTGATAGAGGATAAGGACTTTTTATCTGTATGGGATCTTCCAAACAGAGTCCTTATAATTCTGCCAGGCTCTCATCTCACTCTTTTGAATATTGCCCCTTGTCTTGAGAAGAAGCTTAAATTTCCATTTGCTGCATAGACTTACTCCTATCCCACAGAGAATTTTCATTACATGTGATACAGAGGCTGTTCCAGGTTTACAGTCGGGGTTTCAAGATTTCAGAACAGTCTGTAAGTGCTAAGAGAAGCAACTTCATGATAGAACACAGGTCTAGCAAAAAAAAGGAATCATTGAGCCACATAAGGGTATAAACGCAGAGACTACCAGGCAGGCTACTGTCTGAATCTTGTGGTTACTTTCAGCCTGGATGGTATCACCCTGCCCACAAGGCTTGCCGTAGAGGAGCTGCCACTCCCTGCTTCTTGTAAAAGCAGAGAGAGGAAGGACTGGATCTGTCTTCTACTGCCTATCAGAGCCCAGCTTATCAAATCTGGGGCTGCTGGCACTGCAGCAGAGCTCATGAGTGGATGCCCAGTTTGCACTGACCGTGATACAGGATGCATCTGGTAGCATATGCATCTTCCAGGAAGACCATGGAAATCTGGGAATGCTCAGTGACTTCAGTCTTGGGTGTCCGGGAAGGATGACAGAAGGTGAGAGGTGTTGTGCAGTGTGGCTGCCATTCCTTTAACTCAGCCATGCAGAGGCTGGCCATTTATAGAACAGCACCATTCCTCTCTCATGTGTGCCGATTCAGGGGATGAAATTTCTCCCAGTACAAAAGGACCTGTTGCCTGTTCACTTTTTCCTTCTGTGCTGAATGAATCCAAATGCAGTGCTCACTTAGACTAATGCCTTGAATGTAAACTTTATTTCACTTTCATGAATGCGTCAAAAACTTGATCTGTTCTCCTGTAAGCCATCATCATAGGCAGCCTATTTCCAGTATCAGCACATCCCAAGAGTGGCAAATACCTGCAGTTGGTTTACCAGCCTGTAACACTGACAAATCAGAAACGATGTCCAACTTCCAATCCACTACAGATTACTCGGGGCCTAAGACCAAGCAGTATACCCTGTCTCAAGCACCAAAGCAAGAGAGGAGCTCCACCCTCCAAAACCAATTTAGCCTGTTATGACCTACATACTGAAAAGCATCCGCTGGCACTTGCATGCGGATTTAAATGAAATCAAGATGTTGATTAATTAAAATTAAGATGCATAGGGCACAGAAGAGTCCCGTTCTACTTCCTGCTTTATATTGCACAAAAAAAAGAGAATGAGGAGAGATGCCTTTTGTTTTCTTTTTGTTGTTTTTTGTTTTGTTATCACAGTATTACATAGAAAAAACTAATCCCTTTCATTTAGCAAATCCATTTTGTTTCTTGGAGGGTTAAATCCTGCTTGCCTCAAACAAATGAGTAATCCAATTGGCTTCAATGTGACAACTCCCAAAAGGCAAATAGGATTTGACTCCCTCCAGAATGCAGTACACAGATTTTTGTGAATGAGCTGTTTGAAATGCTGGATACTTTGTGTGCTAGCTCTGGTGCTGCCCTATAAACCCATGACTCTGTCAGCCAGTTTTTCTTGCGCTAAATGTTTAAATGGCTTCCTATGGCTCTAAATTTAAAATTGGGCTTCTAACTGCAAATCAGAAGTTTGACCATGTTGGTTTTGTCAGAAGGAGACAAGAGGGAGGAGAAGGAAGCAGTCTCTGAAAGCAGTAGTTAGGACTAATTTACTGGATGTTTTAATTTGTTGAGAATCACATAATCTCCTAGGACTCTTGCAAAACTATAAGCTCTCTATCTCTAACATGAGAGATCAAGAGTGACTGAGGCACACCGTATAAACCTCCCTGGTTTGCTGACACCAGGGGTGCTCTCAGCTCCTCACTCACTGATTTTCTATATTCTTACTAAGACCTTTCACTAGAAAGCAGACAATTGACCTTGCATTTGTCTCACATTTGCTACTGACAGTGCAGGCTGTTTTCAGAGTTTTCTCTTTTTTGACACTTCTGGTTACTTTACAAAAGACAACTAGACACCTCCCAGCACCCACCTGCAATGCCTGCACCACAACAGAAGGGAGATCCTTTGGCAAAAATATTCACACTGGCAGGAGACCAGATCAAGAAGGTAGTCAACAGTCCATATGCATGAAACCCATCCAAGGAAAATAGCTTCAGTGATCTTACTTTGAGAGCTGAAAAAATGTGGAAAAATCACCCATTGGCTCTCTAAAAATGGTCAGATGCATAGAGGCACCGAATCTAAATAGCAAGGAAAAGGAGAGAAAATCACAACAAATACTGTGCCAAACACGTTTCATGTTGGTTTAACTAAGCCAAAAGACAGACCTAGTGCCATCAGACAGAATTACATGCCCTAACTCCCATTCACTTGCTCTGATTGCTGGAAGTGCGGTCTCCCACTGCCCCATATCCCTTAAAAGGTAGCAAGGATCAGACAACTTGCATTTTTAAGAGAATATTTGTACCCTCTAATTTTCTTTCTTTTGTCAGAGTAAAGCTTACAGAAGGAGAGGGGGAGCGGAGAAAGTCATTATATAAGCAGTGAGGATAGGGAGTTCTGGTTAGGCTTGTACTCTGGGCTGCAAAATAAATAATCAGATAAAATGAGGATGCAAGTGCTGACACCAGGACTGAATATAGCTCAGGGTTTTGTTTCCTGGGCACTTCTTCCCTGATAATACAGGTACAGGGAGGGTATTGCAAACTGGCACAGTCATTTTTAACATGTGCTGTTCATTACTGAATTTAAATACTGTATTTTAAAGAAAAATCTTTGTATTCAGGATGGGCCTCAAACCAAAATGCTGGATGTGAATATCTCCTGTCTGCTGTACAAATCTTGATTTAGGACCACTTTGGAGCAAAGAACTCTGTATTCCAGTGCTCTGCCCAGGCTATGGGCGTGACGGCAACTACAGCCTTATGGCAGGAGGAGGGCCCTGTGGCCAATCTTGTCCTGCCCTTGGCAGAATAAAATGGAAATTTAGGGCAAGTTTGCAGGTTGTGCCATTCTCTCCAGAGAAATTTCACAGGCAGGACCATGCAATCCACGACCATTTGAAGAAGACTGTTGCTCACCTTCTTGAATTACTTACTAGGACTTTGATTTCAGTAATATAATAGCTTTCACTTTGGTAAACATGAAACAGACTCCCAAGCCTTCAGAGAGCAAATATCATTGGAAAAGAAGACAGAAGTCATCCAGGAGCTAATTTGAGATAATTCCCTGGAGTCTGTTTTTCTAAGATTTTTTTTCCTCCAGTCTAGTCAGATGTGCTAATAAATAGATCTCAGTAGGAAAAAAACCCCACAAAATTAAAATAATCCAAATCTCATGGTATCATCTGAAGTGCTTTCCAGTTCCACTGTATGAAATTTGCCTCCCAAGAGCACGTGGGAAGCCCTTCGAGCTTGACTCCTGCAGGGGCTGTCCCCTGCAGGGGCAGTGTAGAGGTGGGCTGGGGTAAGGTGAAGCTCTATGAAGTTCTGCAAACCTCATCCATGCGAGTCTCCCAGATCTGGGGGGGGAGGTTCTCTGTCACGTGGAGGGCATTTCCAAGCTACCTTCTGGGAAATTACTGTCTCAAATCTTGTTCATTGGAACTAGGTATTTCAAATCCCTACTGAGCCCTACAAATCTTTAATCTTATAAAAACTTTTAAAATCTTTGTCTTAAAGGCTGTAAACCACAAAACAGTGCTCAGCCACTCTCTCCTGAAGTCCTGTTGAAATTGGAGTGAGATACCAGGCTGAAGGTAATTTACAGGGAAAGGAAGAAGACAGGACATTTACAGTTACAATCATGACTTAAAGGTTAAAAACTTTTGCTTTGAGAATTTGCAGTGTAGGAGGAGTGCAACAGGGTTGTAACCATGAACCCAGCTTGTCAGCCAACAGGCTGCACTTACAGAAGATTCAGTCCAGTAAAAAACTACTGATTTCTTTCCTGTGAAAAACAAAGGCAAATATTTCAGTAAAAACTTCCCTCTTTTCAACAAATACAAGTCTAGAAGTACGGGGTTTTTTTCCAATGTCAACTGCCAGTAAGTACGGTAAACATACGTGAGAACAAATAGAGTTAGAGGAACAAAAAACAATCTTTTTGCTCGAAGATACCAAGAGTTCAGCTGAGATGTCTGAGCACATTTGGTGGCCAGTGGTGCTGCTGGATTCTAATCCTTTCCAGATAACTCTTGGAAGAAAGAAAGCTTGACCCCATTTGACCTATGCTTACTCAGGGTGTCTTTTCCACTCCAGCAGCTTGAGCCACATAAAAAGGACTTTGTTTTTGCAATGATTTTGATAGATTTTCAGGGAAACAAATATGTCTGATTCTGAGGGAAGGCCGATGTGGTTTGTGCCTGTGGAAGTTGACTTGCAGTTCATTAACCCTAGTTGCAGCTGTTGAAGTCTGTTGTTGCAAAATAATGAAATGCAGCCCTGATTTCCTTTCTTCTGGGTCAGGTCTTGACAGCGAGTGACGTTCTCAGCTCTGAGAGCAGCTGGGGTCACTGGCTCTCAGAGAATTAGGCTCTCTGCCTCCTATGGAAAGTCTTTGGTAGGTTGTGGTTGTTGCTTTGATTTTCTAGTGATGTGTATTTTTATACATGTCTGTAAAAACAGAGTTTACCCTACTGCCACACAAGATCTCTTGCAATCCCTCATCAACAATGTCAAGCCAAAGTTACACTCAAGCCCAGGAATGACTCATTTTTTACAACTGTGGCCTTCTGAAAACATTACAAAGGCTGCAGCAGAATGGTTTAATTCAGAAGTATTTCCTGCATCACCATCAGTGGCTTATTTTTCCTGGGTCTCCATTTCCTTTGCTTTTCCAATAGTTTGGGTGTTCTATATTTAGCCAGTTACTGAAGCACACGTGGGTAACTGAACTAAGTGCTTATACAAAGGCTTTTCCCCCGAATTTTTGCCTTCATAGTAGAACCCCCTGTAATTTTACTGTCTTGTTACTCCCACTCATCTCTGCTGAATACAGCTGTATAAGATTTTAGCAGTGCATGTTGCATTCTTAATTTACTGTGTGCCTTTCCCTCAAACGAGAAGCAGATGACATCTGCTGCCAGGGTGACTCAGCACGCGAAGAACTGCAATCGCAACCTATCAGCCTATGCTAAATGACCTGACCCATTTACACTTTGAAAGTCAGTCAAATCTAAATGCCAGATACTAGATTAAGGTGCGGGTGGGTGGGGATTGGAATGAGCCTAGGAGAGGTGAGGGAAGGGACAGATGGTGTCCCTGAGCTACACAGGCAAGCACTGGAATAGGGATGGATGCAGGGTGATGCCTGGACCCCAGCCCTGCCATCCTGGGCAGGGGGTGCACTGGTTTGTAGCCCACCCAAACAAACACAGCAGGGAAAGGTATTACTGCAGTTGGAGGGGGAGAGAGAGATATGCAGGGACGGACTGGGGGAGCCTGTACGAGCCTGCCTTGTGCTGCAGGAAGTATAAGGGAAGGTAAAATGACTGGTTTCACAGGTGGTTCAGAGAGGATGGCCTGCGGGCAGCAGAAGCTTGCAGGGAGCAGTTGCTTGCTTTATCTTCAGCAATATTTTGGGAGGGAGAAGAGAGGGCACAATGCAGCACAGTCTGTGGCATATGAATGAAAGACATTAGGCAGTCAGCAGTTAATCCAGTGAAAAGGTGCTTCCTTGCCTTGGTAACAATGGGCTTTCATTTCTAAGTGGACAAGATCTTTTGAAGGGATAAGAGATTAACAATCTAATGCTTCTCAGTCTGCCGGATCAAGTGTAATTTTCCAGTACTGCTTATCAGTGTCCAGACTTGTTTTTCATAGGAATGTAATGTTTTTACAAGGTCATGTTTGGCAGCTGAGCCTCGAAAGGACCTGTATGTGTGAAGATGTGATTGATTTTAGCATATTCACTGGAAGGTGCTGATTGTTTACAAGACAGTTACAGGGAAGCTGGGCTTAGTGCTGCATTTTTTGTGTGTGTCACAACATTGTCATATACTTGTCATATTTTCCTTCAGAGTAGAAAGAGCTTTTCCGTGGATCTCTAAGCTAAACCCCTCTCTGCAAAAAGATCTCCTTATTCAGAGATGAGGAAACTAAACCAAGAAATGATTCAGTGGTTTTCTCAAGTTCACAGAATGATCTGGAACCTATTCCGTGTCTCTGGTGGAAGATAGCAGGTTTTGTGGCTGAACAGTGGCAGGAGTCCTTTACCCTTTCTGTGACCTAGGAGTTATATTACAGCTATGTACTTCCATGTGCCTATCTTTTTGTTTAAAGCAATCAGGATGAGTTCTAAATTTGCATTGATTGTGTTTGGAAGAATTAATGGCTGAAGTGAAATGCCGAGGAGCTCCTTCAGGAGTGAGAGCATAAAGAATTTTCAGGTTTTGTTCTTCATTTAAAAGGCTTTCTTGTCCTCTAGTAATGTGAGTCCAGTTTCAGGGGTCTCTTTTTTTTAGGAGCAAGAGGTCCTAGATTACTTTCCCCTGAGATCATTTGCAGAGCTCTCTGCAAGTCCTGGTGGCTTTGACTGTACAGCGTTTCGATGTGTGAGCGAGAAGACATGGAGGCAGCTGGCATTCATTCCAGAAATACGTGGGCACTGGACTTTGCCAGGGCCACGCCTGGGAATGTCTCAGCTCTTCCGCTGCAGTGATGCAAAAACACAGGCTGTTTCTTCCTTAAAGCTAGTTAGTTCAATCTGCCAAACTCACTTTATTTTCTTCTTGGAAAACGGTTTTGTGCTTTAAAGGTCCTTACCCCTCAAAGGTGTCTGAGTCTCAGTGCAGACTCGGTCAGAGAATGCTCTGGGAAAGGAGGGCTCTTGCCATGATGTACGTGACAAAAGACAGCCATAAAAAGGGTTTTAATTTCAAAATGCCACATCATATGCATTACGAAATGATATAAAAAGCTACAGCTGCTCTGCTAATAATACTCTACATGCTTTAAAATGAAACACTTTATGAACTTGCTATCTTTCTTAGACATCCTTTATCACAATCTCAGTGTAGCAGCCTCAAGCATGCTACATTATCATATCAACAAACAAAGTGTCCATCTTGCTGTCTCTTCCACACAGATAGCCTTTATGAAACTAGCAGCCCCTCTGAAGTCAACTAAGCCACTTGCATGCGTGAAAATATTTGCAGTGAAATTTCAAGGGTCAGTCCCAGCTTTCATTTTGTTTGATTATGTTTCATGGACACACACATTCAGCCATTTCCCAGCCCTTATCTATAAAGCATCCGCCCCTCTATTTACATGGGAAGGAATAAAGAAAAGAGCAAACTGCAACATGAGGGCGCTTCAAAGGCAGGGAACAGTGCTATCTGCAGAGAAACACATACCCACAGCCTGCTGCCCATAAGGAGCAGTCTGAAAAGACTAAAGCAGCACAGAGGGGAAAAGTAATACAGAGAAGGCCAGCTGTGTCTTGAGGCATGGTTTCCGTTGTGGTGTCTACTGTAGTATAGAAGATACACCTTATTTTCATTAGGATGAAGTGAAGCTGAGCTGACAGACAGTGCCTTTAGATCCTGAGTGCACTCGCCAAACTCAACATGTAATGAATGCATGAAACTTGAATTCACTTGAATGGTGCAGCCGTTTACAGCGTACACTGTGATTACCCTGTGGTTTCATGGCCAGCTCTGATGCAGCTCTCATGTCTGAGCCTGTGTCATTGGGGACTGGAAGGGATGTTGGCCACTGCCCAGCCCTTCCAAGCAGTATATAAGGACAACTGAGGACAAGAAGTGTGTCAGAGCTCTAAGCTGCCCATCGGATCATTGCAACTTGAGATCTTTAAAGAAGAGTGAAAATACAAACTGTGTTAATTCAGTAGTATACTACAAAAACACTGTGTGAGCTGTGTTGTAAGTAATCAATACTTAATGTCACAATGAGCCCTTCACGGTTTCAGAAATACCATCTTAAATGTACAAAGCACTCAAAGGATTAAAAATAATCTTTATGTGTCCTGCTAAGATAAACGGGGGACATTTGCAGTAGGTTTATCCTGTTGTGTTACACTCACAGTGTAGCACACAACAGTGTTCTATTGTCTTATCCTTCAAAAACCATCTTCTCCTCTACTAAAACAGGAATAATTCTAATTTGAAGTTAACAACATCATTTTAAGGTGAAAAAAAAAAAAGGAGTCAAGCCACAGATTCCTTTGTCTTCAAGTAACAACTTCCTGTATTTATCCCTGAAGTTCTCACACGTAGTTGATCTGCTGGGGAATAAACTGTACATCAGCACTGGAAAGCCAGGCATAAGGCACACATGAACTGATCACATTAACGCACAATTAGCACATAATTTTCTGGAGATCCCATATGCCTCCAATCATATCATTACCAGCAGCAGCACATCATGTCATCCAGAACAAGCAGGTCAAGCCCTGACCTTTTTCTAGGATACATGTTTTGATAATAATAGATATTATTTTAGGCTAGAAATAGATTTATGCTGTAATTTATGACCCAGTTTTGTTTTTTTTTTTCCTTAACAGTGAATGTTCTCTTTGATGATCTTGGTGGTGATGTCTGGTATCTTGCTGCTGTGGCTGACAATAACATAACAAAGCTGACTAGATCACCAGCTCAGTCTTACCACTGAGTAAGAGTCTGGCATTTTACCAGCTCAAATAGTGCTGCACTGGCTGCAGGGCACAGGAAAAAAATGCAAATATTTCAGCTGTGTAGACGGCTATACAAATAGCTAAGCAGACAAGGCAGCCCCATCTGGGAAGACAAAAGATGTGTGTGATGACCTCCTTCCTTCAAGTTAAACAAGTAAAATCTTATCCTTGGTTATTGTCACAAGTTCCTCTCCTCTCTGAATGTGCACAAAGGGCAGTGCACTATATCTTCAGCTTGGCAGCATGACGCGAGCCCAGAGAGGATGTTCTGCAGTTGGGTCTCACTGTGCTGTGTCTGTGTGCCTGCTGTGTCTGTGTGGTCAAAGTGCCAATGGCTGACTGAGGACACGAGGCAGCAAATGCCAGTTCAAGCTGTCACATTTTCTTCCGTTCTGCCTCTGCTCCTCAAACAGCATCTTTGATGTTGCCATTCCATGTTGACATTCCATGTGTTTGCTCTACCTCCCTGTTGTGCCCTGCTTTTCTTGCACTCTCCTTTGTTCTTGAAGGAGCACTGAAGTTTGTCAGGACAAGTGGAAGCTGCCTACTCTCTGCTGCATGTCCAGTATTTTGGTCATTCTCCCTTTTTGGCAAGGTAGACTTGGATGTTGGGGTGTGATAGAGGTTTCTTTGCCCATTTCCGTCTGTCAGGTCTGGCACAATGAGCAGTCTGAGCTGAGCTATTTTTGGCTGACAGTGTTCCAACGTGCAATGGCGCAATTTACTTGGCTTTGCTTCTTCCCACAGAAATTAACAAAATCCATATGATGCTTCTTGCCTGTCAGGAAGCTCTACTCTTGCATTAATCTCTCATTCGGGAGACAGGCTATGTGACAGAGAAGATTAATCCTAACCACAGATAACACTTCCTGTCTTTAAATAGTTTCGGTAGATAAGTAACTTCTATAATGAAACACTATCCCACAGAGGGGTTTTGGTCTAAGCCAGGAACTTCTGAGTTTTAATTCTGGCTTTCAGACAAAATCTCTTTGTGGATAAAAGTAAATAGAAGCCTGGTTTTGGGTTTTTTGTGCTTTTTGACAAAGAAGGTACACCCTCAGCTTTTTTCACACTCGTCAAAAGTTCCAGCTCTTCAGCACCTACAAACGCCTCTCTGCTTCTCTTGCTACCTCTTTTCCTAATAACCTAGTAATAGAGATTTCCCTGCAGATGTATTGGAAGAATAAATTACCCAATGTCAGAAAGATTTCTGAAGATGCAGGTCATGGCTTGAGGCAGATTCAGTCATGCAGAGTGCTCAGAGGTTGCTCTAGGGAGCCTGCATTGTCATCATGCTCCCCACCAGTACTCAGTATTTACCTGTGAAATGTACCCAGCAGACCTCATTCTTGAATCTGGGTCACACCGGCATCACTACTACTCATGGGTAAGATCTGCTCCAAAACCCATTAAAATCAGAAAGAGTCTTTCCTATGTGAAGTGGGTTGGAGTCAGGGCTTTGCAGGATGCATGAACACCAGCCTTCCCCGCTTCTGAACAGCACAATGATGACCTAACACACAGCAGCTTTCTAAGAGCTTTTTTTTACACAACTGGGGAAGTTTTGGTCTCTAGAACATAAAGGACCTTACCATAGGCACTGTCCAAATGATATTTAAAAAAATAGGCTTCAGACTCCTGCAATCTCTTGGCAGTACTTGCCATTTAAATCCTTTTTCAAACCCTGCAGAAATAGACTCTGCATTGCAGTGCTTTTCCTTGATTTCCTTCCACCAGACAAATCAGGGAAAGGGGGCTGTGACCACCAGGTCTTGGAGCTGAGGCAGAAATAAACAAAAATGGAAAATACTGTGGGTAGGAATCTCATGCTTACCAGGACATTTCAAAATAAGGATTAGTGATGAGATAAATTCTTTGAAAGAACTTGTATTTAAGGGACCTTTTCTATTCTAGCATGTGGAAATAAATGGGCTACATGCTGGAAGTTCATACTAAAGATAGTTGTGCAGGTGCAGGAGTATCACTGAGACTCCAGAAACACCATGACTGCGATTTTAACTTTAAACTAGCGCCAAATGACAATCTCCACATCTCTATGGCTGTGCTCCTGCTTCTGCTGGGCCCTAAGCCAGCTACACAGCACTGCAGACACTTGCCTGGGACCACTGGTACCTACACTACCTTATTAAACACAGGCCAAAGTATCGAGCAAAGATTGGTTTCTGCATCCATAAAACTGGTAGGCATGAGCAGAGCTGTGTGTGATGCTCTGATTAGTGTTTGAAGTAATAACCCAATGTTCTTCCTCAGTGGTGAGAGAATGGACTCTATGGTGGTGACTGCGAAGTAGTGCCGTGACTACTAGCACTGTCTTCCAATGCACCATGTGACAAATCGAAAGATGAAGCCAAGTTCCGCCCTGTGTTATAATGATTTTTCCTGGTGCAAATGCAGGCACGAAGATCTCAATGACTGAAGCAAAGTGGCCCTTGACCCTTTTTCAGAACTGAGTTGGAAATATGAACCAGTACCTCTGTACCCTCAAGAGGAGCCAATCGCTATAGTAATGGTTAACCAAAAAAAGCAGATCACCTGTTTAGCCTCCCAGGCCAAGCAGTGAGAAGCAAATAAGGTTTTTATTTCATGGATTAGAAGCAGGGAAACTCTTTTATCTGTGTTTGCTTTTGGCTAGGCCTTTACCGGCAAAGGACTTGGGCAATGTGATTGAATGACTATGCCAGTTCAGTCCTGCCTGTGAGCAGCTGTTTGAGGTGATTTCCCCCAAACCCTCAGCCTTCCCCCACGTGGAAGTCCAGACAGCAGGGCTTCAGAGCACTGAGGCTCCAGGGCTTCAGAGCACTGATGCTCCAGGCACCCAGCTCTTTGCAGAGGGCAATGGTACCTCTGCCCAGGATGGAAGCTGGGCAGCTACTTTTTCTGCTTTTTTGGATTATTTCCTTTAAACCAAATGGACCAAATAGCACTTTGATAACAATTGCATTCAAACTGAATGAAAATACTGACTGTTAGGGCTAATATCCATGAAGAACATTGTTGTAGAAAGGGTTTCCAAGAAGAGTTCTCAAACTAAGTCTCTCGGTTAGCGGCCTACAGCTAAGATATCTCAGTGTAAGGGTAATGTTTTCGGAGGCAGTGAGGGGTCAGCATAGGAACCATTTATCTTAGTTAACTGTAACCTCTAGCACTAGATCAGACATCCTTCTTAAAAATAGGCTTTAGATACTCTGACTTTTAACTCGAGAAGCTGACATTTAAACTCCAAATATTTAAACTCCTAAATATAAGTGGCCTGGTTTTCCAGGGTGTTAAGCATATGCAATGCCTGTTGATTTCAATGAGAATATGGATGCCTGTCAACCATTTTGGAAAACCAGGCCATTGCATTTAGTCATTGATACATAGATTGCTAACTTTAGGCAGCCAGTTTTGAGATCTTTTCTAGCTTCATGCAGTTCTGCTTCAGCTTTAGCAGAAACTCACTTCCATGAAGTGAACCCTTAAGTACCCTTGGCTTACCCCCTTCCAGCCCTGTCTTCCATGCTGTGGTAAGTATTCACCTAAGGCTGATTTTGCAGAAGCAAACAACAACACCACATAAATTTAAAATATTACTTGAGTGACCTCACTTTTATACAACAATTAATACTGAAACAGAATGGAATTTGTGCTGCAGAAGTATTCTCTTTAGTACAGATTACATATTTCAGTGGGAAAGGCAAAGTCAAATACATAGTAAAGTTGAACACAAAAACTGGGTTCCTGCTATATTCGGACTTTATCACAAATTAAATAATACTAGAAAAATTAAAATGAGCACCGCTTCTCTGCTGTAATCTAGATTTATTGTGCTAATCCCACATGACGCTTGATCCAAAATGAACAGGAAAGAATGTAGCAGGAAACTATGTGCCAGGTCTATGCTAGATTGAATCTAGCAACTGTTCAAACACAGTCCTACTGCACGGACAACTAATGCAAGGGAAAATAAATATGCTTTAACCTGTGTAGCCTAAGCTAGCTCAGCATTAGCCACAGTAACAAAAATACTTTCCTCTAAGGACACTCACTTATATGTTAGAGCTATAAATGACGTCAAAATTTCCTTTCGCTGACTGATACTCATATAATGGCACATGCTTTCAGTGGACTTAGCCTTAATGTTAGATTTTCAGAGAAAATTAGCGGCATGTGTTGCTTGCGTACATCTCGTTGCCATCTGTGGCTTCTTTAGGTTCAAAGGAGGCAGCAAATACATCAACACTTAGGGAGCCATTTGGATCTTGAAATCCTAAAGTGGGAAGCACTTATAGAAGGTTGCAAATAGGCTGAACCTTCACACTGGGGTGAATGATGTATATTAAACTGTCCAAAAATGGGTCAACAGAAACAGCAAATTGATGAGACATACCTTACAGAGAGCAAGGGTAAGATGGGGACAGAGCAGGTGGGGTTACGGATGTTTTGGAGACCAAAGGATGTGGCAGAAGGAGAATTATTTTTTGAAAGGAGGACATTTGTTTCCAAGGGATAAGTCTGAGCTCCAATACATGCACTATTCTACACACAACTTTCTGACTAGCAGTCATTCAGGCTCTGGGTACATTCTCATCTGGAAGAGAAGTTATGCTTCTTCCTTCAGCATGCCCAGGATTCTTGCGGGTCCACTGTCATACACTGAAAGGTGGAACTGCATAGGAGCAGTCAGATGAGCAGGGAGTAGATAACAGAAGTTCTGCTATCGGCTGCTTAGCACAAGGCACTGCCAGGTTACTCAGTGAAAGGGAAGTCTAGAACAACAGTGATGTGGGCTTGGCATGCTGAGAATCTGGTTGCAATCTGACACTTGTATTTAGTGGCAGGATTTCTATTTAGCTAGCTAAAATTGTTTACAGTGATGTAAGAATAGCTCAGAATGCCCATTTTTCCAACTTTTCAGACACAGCCATAATGTTTTAAACACAGGTGTTGGGCTCGGTCTCATGTCTTTGACAATGTACACGAATCCATGACATAGTCATAGCTAGATCCTAAGTAAACCTGTACAATAAACATGCCCAAGCAAACAAAAGACAAGGAACATATGGGATGCTGCTGGGGCTGGTTTCTGGTTGGTTGTAAAACAAAACCCAAAGTGAGCACCACTTATAAACTATTTAAAGGAGACGCAGCTGCAGTCTGAATCTTCACTTCCCCAGCCTGCCCAGCTGCACAGACCCTACTCACCACCGTTTTTTGGCTGTGGTAGAGGAGAGTTTCTCAGGAAGCAGCCATTGTGTTGAGAGCCTTGCCACATCCAGTGCATTAAGAGCCTTCCACATCCTCCTGCAGATGCAAAGGGCCTGGCACGGCCCTCAATCCCCTGCTCCGCAGTCCTAGCAGAGGAGCAGGCAGGGCAGGATACCTGCCTGCTGCAGCAGACATGCAGCCCAGCTCACAGAGCTGTGACCTCCACTGCCACCATAACACAACCTGCCTTGGGAACGGGCCTGCAGCTGCAGCCCAGATCCCATTTCTGGTGAGGCTTGAGCACAGCCTGTCACCTTGAATGTTCTCCAATGCATTTGTAAATCAGCAGGGGTAAGTGCCTAAATGATCAGGCTTCTTTTGTACCATTTATTGTTGTACTGTAACAGAACTCAGGCTCCTGTGCAAAAATTTTATCCTGATGGAATAAAATGGATTGAGCTATTTGTCTGGAGCTGCTGAAGCAGCCCTGTGGGAGCTGTCACTCTGGCCAGGTAGCTCAGTAGCTGAGAGTCTCCAGGCCGGCCACTTTAACCAGCCCACTGTGTCCGAGGGCACCAGGTGTACTGCTCGCACACTGGCTGTTAGGGCAGACAGTCTGTTGTACAGCTGGTGCAGCCTGCATCTGTGGGATTTGCTGCCTGCTGCCTGAGTCAGTATTGACATCGCAGGCAGCAGTAGGGGTGTGGTAACCGAGGTCCTGCCTCTGCTCTCAGTGCTCGTTTATGCCAGATACTCACACATATGTGACAGGGGACATATGTTTTACTAAAGAGCTGAAATGAGTTTTGACACGATGAAAAAAGTGGAAAAATATCCTGTGGAGGAAATGGGAAAGGAAGGACAAGAATAGCAAAAATAAAAACATGCAGTCGCACACAGAGATTTTGTGCACTGTAAGCATTGGCAGATTGCTATTCTGAGACATTTGTATTCCTGCTGCTTGCTTTGGTGGTGCTGTCAATTTTACAGATGCCAAAATGGAGTGCATATGGAAGAGGTTTGTGAGGGACCACGCAGTGGCTTCATAGATTGGTCCAAAGAGCTTATTTGAGGACACAAACGAGAAGATAGCTAGTAGTTATGGGAGGACAACTAATCGGTAGAAGTGGAAGAGATGGTGAGATTTTGATGAGTTTTACAAGGGTTTGAAGCATACGTGAAAAGGGTGTCCTGGGCTGGGCAAACTGGTTAACATTAATGGCCCTCTGGGAGGATCTGGAGGCCCTGGAGGAAGTAGGACAGCAGAATCACCTAGCATACAAACATACAGCTTGAGAAAGAGAAGTGCCAGTAAGGTGCGTCTAAGCTGAAAAAACCTTCTTCTTCTTCCGGAAGAACTCACTGAGGTGGGTAAGCATGAACTGGGCTTCACTAGCTAAGTACAAAAGCATAGAGTTCCTGGGGAACCCTGGGCTCTGTCCTTTGATCCTAATTTCACACTGTCATACAGTTTGTTACTAGTTGGCATATACAGTAGATGTTGCAAGTTTTTTTACATCTGTTTTAAGCTTAGTTGTCAGGTAAATAATCAGGAAAATCATGGGGTTTAAATCTAATTTTGCCAATAACTTCTTAAAATAAATGTATAGATTTTTCTGATTGAAAATCTGTCGCTTCAGTGTAGGCGTATGAGCTTTCCAGTCTCATTTAGAAAAAGATGTTTAATAAGAAGGCAGCATGCAGTTATGACCGTAGTCTGATTTACAGAAAACCTACCTGAGATAACATGAGTCTAAAGAATCCACTGGGTCTTTTCTTTCTCTACATGTACACATTGACACAGTACAAGTGAAAAATGAGTTTCAAGATTTGAACAGAGGACAAAGTACCTTTCACGTAGACCATATAATTTTGCAGGATTTGTCTCATAACCTGTGAAACTTTATGCCTGTCAGTTCCTTCCTCAGAAAGCTTGTCCACACAGACTTAGAAGTAATCCCCTAATGAGCAATATAAGTGTGGTAGAGTAAGATGGAGGGGGATTTTATTTTCAGCTTTCTTAACACCATATGTTCACTTAATCCCACTCTTCATTTAGTTAAAGGTAATCCCTGAGTACTTGAGAACAAATTACATGCAAACATACATTATGTGTATGGGTGATCTGTACATAACACTGCACATGTGTCTCAGACTAAGAGAAATCCCACCGATAGCTAAGGCAGTTGAATTTTCCTATACGGATGCTCCCGAGTCATCTACCTCAAAAGTACACATCAAGATTCAAGAAGGAAATTTTCTCTGAAGGAATTAGTAATGAGGATTGCTTGGATTTTTGCTCATCAAATCTTGAATAAAAATCGTCAAAGTTATTCTGAAGTGCCATTTAATTTTTCCTACCTCATCACTAAAATTATTCAAAAAATCTTGACAGCTCTCTCTGATAAGTCCAGGAACATCACACAGACCACACTAAACATGCCAAAATGTTTATTTTCCACTTTTCAATTCAGAATGGGAGTTTTAAAATAAATTGTAGAAGTTTCAAAGTACAATGATAAAAATGCTGAAATTTACTGTTCAAAAATCTACCGTCCAGTTACCTACAGCTGTTCAAAAAAAGAATCTGAAACTTCTCACAACTATTTTCAGTCACTCACTGAAAGAACAACTGCACCAGTTTAAACTACTTTTAAAAAATGTTTGCAGTCCAGCCAGTGTCACTTAAGCGGTCAAGAAAGAAATTCCAGTAAATCCTAATGTATGATTTGCAAGATATATGTCAAATATTTCACATAGGCATAAAAATGACAGGAAAAAAATAGTTCTGCTCTGTAAACATTTGGTACAATTAAATAACAGAACTTCTGGAGAAAGCTGTAGTTTCTACCTAGTCTTGCAACTTAATTAGTGCCAGCTGTCTCCTGAAATGAAAAGTCCATTTGAGCAGGTCACTTTCTAGAATGAGATCTGAGGACAAGATGTAGCTGAAGATATTTGGGAAAGAACAGTTAAGAGTAACTGGAAAAACAAACCACTGCCAGTACTGAATATACCAGAGATGTGTCAATCTATCTGTGCAGCTCCAGAAACTGTCACATTGCTGCAGTACATCCACACAAAGGTCCCCTTGCAATTATGGCCAGTGCATAAATGGGTTTGACCGAATTTCCCTAAAGAAAGGAAACTAAATGTAGTCTTCTGGATTTTCACAATGATCTTTTTTGAAGATTCAAAATTCGGATCTCTCTCAGACAGCAATGTAACCGATAACTGTTTTATTGCACGTTGATAAAATCATTTACACTTTAAGAATTACTAAATCAGATCCAGCAGGTAATTATTCTGTAATGAGCATTAACCGCATATAAAGTATTTGGTCTGGAAGGACATTTCAACATTTTCAACATTTACATTAAAATTCCCTTTTTCTACCTCAGTAAGCAAAGATATTGCTCCTGAAGTGAACAGAAAGTATTTTCAGTGTAAAATGAGAAATGTTGTCATGGAGGAAGTAAAAATAGGTTAAGAGTAATCTGAAAGGTAAATGACTACTTGATGCTTTTTTCATGCCTTACTCTGTAATGGTAACGTAGATAACATGAACTCCAAAGATCTTCTGAGAAGTGCTTTCCAGCCTGACCCAGAGAAATGCCTAATGCAGGCTCCTGCATTATCCCGGGGCTCGTGCAGTTTGGTATCAAGCACAGCTTTTATACCTAAAAAGTCAGTAAAGTCATATCAAGAAGGTCATTGCAAGAAGAGAACTTTTCAGGAAAAATGTGAATCACAAAGTAGAAGTAGCAAGTAGAAACAAGTGAGTTTCTTTTCCCACCCCACTCTGCCACTCACATTCCTCAGTATTTTAAACATATTGTGGACTCAATTCTTTTATGGAAAGCAGGGGTTCTCAAGACTGCAAAACTTCTGTTATTCTTCTGTCATTTCACTGTGATTTTAATGACCAAGCTTCTGCCATTACACTATAGCACTGGGGTCTTTTGAAGTGGTGATGTTTGCCACTATGCTTAAAATTCTAGTGTTGTTTGAATAAATGTATAAAAAAGAATCACTGTTTGTATTTTAACTGAATTACGTGCCAGAACTGCAGCATTTTTATGAATGAGTAATCTCATAGTTTTCAGAGACATCACTCAAAGAAATCAAAGCTGAAGACTGTGTTTATTTGCAGAGTTGTTTGCAAAATTGTTGCCATAGCTTTGGTTTCTTTTTTAGACCACATTTACCCTGTAGTGACCTCTCCAAAAACTGACCGTAACAGAGACAATGTCTTCTACTTTAGCATTTGTTGACATCATCCCCCTTCCTGTTGTTGGCACCTCATTCCAGTTCATGTCACCTTTTCTCCCCCATGTTAATGGCCATTTTCCAATTCATCTTCACCACCGAAATGTCTTTCTCTTGGTTTTAAAGGTACAGTCAGATAGAAAAGTATTGGTTCTCTTGTTTCCAGGAAGATGATGAGAAACTTTGCTTTACAAATAGCCACTGCATCTGCTGTGATTGGGACCCACACTGACATTATTTTCCCTTGTAATCATATTAAGTCAGCTGAAGGAAAAAGAAGGGCAGCAGGAGAGTATTAATAGCTTCTTGGGGGGTGTGATAGATCTTAAGTCCTGTAACTGTGCTGCAGAAAATCACTCATTTATTTGCCTTTCAGTAAGAGTCTCTAGGAATAGAAGAATTTTATATTATTTTGTTCCTAAGGATATAAAAATACATACATTCTAATTGCACTTTGGAGAAGGAAAATTAATAAAGACAACTGCGCCATTCCCCATTAGTGGAAATGCCTGCAGTTAACCTGCCTCAAGCACTTTCAATATCACTGAATCCCTTGGGTGGGATTTTCCAAAGTGCCAGCATTAGCTCAGCCCTGCTCCCATTAAAATCAATTACCGACTTCAGCCTGGGAGGAGAGTCCGGAGAGTCCCTGTGGTGCCCTGTACGTTGGAAGATCCTAATCTGTGTGTGTGTTGTTCCTTCCCTGTTTTTATGTGCATGGCTGCACAGGTGCTCAGATACATTCATGAGGGCCACGGTTTGCCTCAGAGGACTTAGAAAGGAACCAGAAAGTTAACTGCGCAGAATAAAGAGTAATGGAGGGTAGTAGAGATAATGCAGGCAAGGGGAACTTCACATAAGATGAAATTTCATCAAGCGTGTAGTGAAGTCAGCTAATTGCAGCCTGTATGCCCCAAATCATAGAGCAAAACCTTCCAGAACACGTTTTCAATACTATTTCACACAGTATATTTTCTGTCTATGGAAACCAATTGTCATGGGCAGTCATCAAGGAAAGAGTTTAGTAGAATTAAAAAAGGGATTTGAGAAGCTTTGTGAGCAAAGACAACATTTGCAGCTGTATGCACTAGATTACAACAATGCAGGGGACAAACAAGCTTCCTGCTTCAGCAGCATAAGCTGATTGCTTTGAGGGTCAAAAATAAATGGTTTTTTGGCACGTGTTAGCCATGCTGATTTATTGAGATGTGAGATGGGGTGGTTCGAGTCTTCATTAAAAGGAGTGATAATGATAATGAATGCTACAGATAGATTATTTTCTAGTCTGCAATGCTGACATTTCCATAAAAAGAGTATCAATAGTAAGTCTGTAATGAAGTCCCCTCCCAAGCAAGGGACTGATTTGGCATTGATGAGAGAAGAATTCAGACTTTGGCTATGATCAAAGTTTCCTTTCTGGCTCTAGGGAAGTAGCTTATTCTCTCATCACCTGAGAAAGACAATGAATGCTTCTCTAGTTCTTAGAGGTGGAATGAAGGGAAAGCGCGTAAAGAAAAGAGTGTTATATTTTCATCCACAGACATTCTGTGCTTTGGATTTAGAGCTGTCATCCCACTGGAATTCAGGAGTACTTAGCCGGAATTAGTCAAGATTTTTCTCATTTACACTGATTAAATGAGTTTAGAAAACGGTGTTTTCCTTCCAGTGTTTGTGCTGGTGCTCCTCTGAACTTGTTCCCACATGCAAACAGCAGCAGCCTTCCCTACAAACAGTAGCCCTGAGAAAGCTTAGTGGCCTTAACCTAGAACATGAGGAGTTTCTGCAATGGATTATGTATCATGCTGGCTGGCTTGAAACCCCAGAAGCTCCTGTCCAAGCCTGCATTCCTATTACAGGCTACTGCGGTCATCACACCACGTGCTGCAAGGTCACAACCCCTTCAAGACATCCTTGTTTATGAACAGCAGATAAGATCTGAGAAAAGACATTTTTAACATAAGTCTAGATGAGCTGAATTATTGATGTTAATGGCTATGGGTGCTGTACCTGTTGCTAAGAAATACTGTAATACCTTGTCATAATTCCCATTTGGAAATGCCATTATAGCTAGGTGAGCAGCAATAGATACAGTATAGGCTGAGCAAGCTATTGATGAACAGGAAAGGCTTTTTAATGATTTTGTGCCTTGAACCTTGTAGTTGGCAAAAGAAATTCATAAAGAAGCAGGTGAAAAGAGTCAGACTGCTCTTCTCCTTGCTAGAGCCGGCAGGCATCGTAAGTGCTCGAGGTTCCATGATGGGATAGTTGCATGTATATAGAGATGTACCTGTATATGCACACACATATAGGTTTGACTGACAGTCCGGATCAGACCCAGCTGATCTTCACCAAATGTGAAATTTCTACTGCACAAGTCATTGAGTTTCTTAGGTCCAACAAAGCAATCAAGATTAGAGCCTTTTGTTAATTTTGAGCTCTCCTATTTCCAGCCGTTGCTTGGTATGTCCTTCATGGAAATTCCCCCAACTGTCTAATGATCCAGAAGCCTATGTAAGCTTTGCTTATTTATGTTTTCTTATTCAGAATTATTTAAATACAGAAAATAAAACCTTTGAAGGATTCAAAATTAAGCTCAGCTGCCAACAGTGCTTAGCTATATGTAAAATTGAGATTGATAGACAGCATTTGGAGAGAAGAAAGGGTCAATAGCCATGGAAATATTGCCCTGATTTAAAAAATTATCCATTTTATCCTTTCTTATTTCAATGCAGATATACATTTAAGGCGACCTCTTAACCTACTCAAAAGGCTTCACCAATTTTTTTAATTCATTAACTGTTAATTTTATTGGCAGATGTATGACTAAATTTCCTGTACTACTTTGAAAACCTTACCCAACGTCTGCTCCAGGTATGCACTATTTCCTTGGCCTGGGGGATGATTTTACATTAGTAACTCATGTCTGTAATTGGATAGGATGCACACCGATCCAATCTGGTCCTCAAGCTTAAAATGGTCTAGCTCTGATCTCTATCCTACATTAAATTAACTCTGTTGTCTGTTGTCTGCTCAGGCTCAGGGGCAACTTAGCAAGTTTGATGTAAGGGAATAACATTTCCACATGCCGAAAGCAGAGTTTGCAGTAGTCAGCTGCAGCCTCTTTTTCCTTTAGACAGAACTTCATAGCTGAGGGTATGAAGCTTTGCACACTGCATGGCCGTGCAGTTCCTGAGCTGCAGCGGTGCACAACGTGACTTGGCAGCGCTTCTGTGCTGGGTCAGCTGCCATGGAGCTGCCATAAGGAACCTGGCCATGGCACACCCAAGTTGCTCCTTGCATTGCCCGTGCACTCCCTGTGCTTCCTCCGGCCGTCTCATGCCTGCTTCTGGGGGAGGTGTTGTCATTCTAATCCCTTCAGGGTCACGGAGGATCAGTAGGAAAGTGTGGTGGGATTAATACAACCTGCAGACAAAGTCTAAACCTGCTGATAACATCAGATGCATAGTCTCTGCCAGCTCACTCTCACTGCTGATATGCAGCAAGTGCAGAACAGCACTGAAAACTGAAGTACTTACCACTTTTATCAAATAATGTGAGCCCAGACACCTCTTAATTGTGGAACCTCAGAAACTATGAAGCAGTGTGTCAGTAGCAGTCTAGTATTTGGAACAGTTGGATTAAAAATATTTTATTTGCAACTCCAGAAGACTACTGTAGTCTCTTGGTGACGAATGCATGTATTTTTATTCCATATTGATAATTTATATATCTCTGCATCCATAACTTTGATCTCAACTTGTCTGGGATGTTCTTAATTGACAACATTTTATTATGTTGTTCAGAATTTGGAAGTGATTACATGTTAAGGTGAATTTACATAGCACAGATTTTTTGCTAAATATGTTAGAATTATACAGGTGAACTTTGTTTATCAAATTACTTAATTGTATGTACACATGAAAATAATTTTCTCCACGTACTAGCTTGTATTTTAAACAGATCTTCATGGTGCTGTTGACCTAGCTTGTAATCTCATTGGTAAATGAGTAGTTACAGCAGTAAAACAACAAGCATCATTTTGCATAATTGTTCATATTTATGGAAAATACTGTGCTTCAACTGACTGAAGTTTTCTCCCTGTCAAATACTGACAGATAAAAGCTGATGTAAAACATGCCTGTGCTCTGTCACAACAGACAGCGGTTGTAGCACAGGGGCGAAGCACGTTCCCGGCCGAAGGCAGCGTGGATGCCACCCCTCCTGCGCTGTAGCTTCGAGCCCCCAGGCCATAAACTGTACTTAAGCCAATCTCCTCTCCTATAGCACTACTTGCAGTAGCAAGCAATGCGTTTATCCCATTTTGTAAATAACTTTTAAAATGGTGATCTCGGCCCTGAAGCTGTGGTAGGACGAGAAACGGGGGCAAACTCTCCGCCGGGACAGAGCATAGCCGAGGCGGCGCGGTCCGGGGCTGGCCCAGGGTCAGCGGGACACACGACCGAGGATTTCGGTAGGATTTGGTAATTGGCTGACAACAGAAACCCTCCGTGATCACAACAGGGAACGTCCCCCAGCGCCTTTACCTGCGGACGGAACCGCAGCCCCAAGGTGCCTGGGGCGCGGGCAGCGCCCGCCGAGAGCGCGCTGGCCACCGCCCGGCGCGGGCGGACCCGCTCAGCGGGCAGCGGCACCGCAGGGATCGATCGGCAGCGGGAGATCGGCACCGCAGGGATCGACGGGCTCCGTGGGGATCGGCACCGGTGGATCGGCTCCGCGGGGATCGATCGGCTCCGCGCGGGCCAGCCGCCCCCCGCGCGCCCAACGGCCGCTCCGGCGCTGCGGGGCCGTCGCC
>VWPU01014796.1:0-166342 GCA_013398955.1 Callaeas wilsoni | reverse complement strand
AAAAAATATAAAAATATACTGTGATACCTCTGTATCTGTCTATCTATATCTCCACTTAGATTCTTGAGTGGTAATGAACTACATACACCCTTATCTCAAATGCTTAAAACTTGAAAGTGCTTACACTAAATAGTCAGCTATCACTGCAGAGAAAGACAGAGTTCAATTTCTTACCTGCTTTTTTAATTTCAGGGACAGCAGTCTTCTCATGAGCTTTCTCCTTTTTTCCTGTTTTTTCTAAGATTTAATTAAAGAGAGTAATTTGATGTGCTAGAACTCTGAATCATATACTCAAATATGCAGTCAACCAAGTCCTGATGGACACATACTGAAAAAAATGTGACTTATTCAGGAGTTCAGATTATTCTCTTATAGCTCTTGCACCCAACTAGCCATAGAGCAATCAGCTGAAAATGAAAATTAATCTGTATGCATCAACTATGGATGATTTGGACCCTTAATAATTCATCAAAAGTTAGGCAAAAATCATCAGTGCATGAATGTGGCACCTTTTAGCTTAAGTTCCAGCAGCAATGAGATCATTAAAAAATAATGAATGACAAATATTTCGCATGAAACAACACCTTAGTGGATTTTAGATGCTTTCTGGGAATGCATGGTCAAAATATTATTTAAATGGATATCATGACTTTTCAGTTTGGTCACTGTAAGTTTCAATTGTGATTCTGTAAAATAAATAGATCTGCCTCACCTTCAGAAACTGATGTATCATGAATTGAGTGGTATCTTCCATGAGTTTTGTGTATTGCAGTATAACTATGTCCTGTTATATATGGCCTCCATTAAATAGTTTTAAAAGCCCATAGACGGCCACCAAACAGGACATTTAATTTGTCAGAAAATGAGTCTAGGAAATATTGGATGCTGAACACATTAGATGTTAGATACTGAAGAAGTGGAAACATGCAAATAGTGACTAAGCAACCAAGAGGACAACACAGCCAGAAGCATAGGATTAACCTAACAGAAAACAATGGGAAATGAGCCAGAAGTGTGAGTAAAAGCTCAACGAGGCCAGTAAGAAATGTTTCCAAACCATACCTTTCGTCTTAGTTTCAGTTGTAGTCTTCTTTTCATCACTCTTTTTCTTCTCCTCTTTTCTCTCTAAAAATAGAAATTGAAGTTCAGATGGCTACTTTTATGTAGAAACACACAAACAAACATGTATGTATGTGTATATATATATGTATGTATATATACATTTGGGATGGGGAATCCACCAGCTGCAATATGTTCAAGATTTGATAAGCTGGTCACTTATTACCAGCAGCTCAGAAATACAGCCTAATACTCAGAGAGTGAATGTGGTGCTAAGGATAAAACTGGAAAACACATGCACACCAGATTATTACTTCAGTACTAATTCAAGAAATTATGCCCATTAACCTGGTGTAACTAAGAGTTTAGTGTGGTGACTCAATAGCCATGCACCTGTTCTGCTTCTTTTGTAAAATCTGACTGAATGACAGCAAAACTTGCACGTGGTGCTTGGGAATAAGTGTAGATTGCCACGAAAAGCCTGCATATACAATATACCTATATACCACCTTTTATGAATTGAATCTTTGAAACTGTTATTACAGGACCTCTGTTATTCATGGAGAGTTGTTGTTAAAACATCATCTACAAAACAACATGACATTATTTCAAAAGCATCTGCCTCTATTTAGGCAGTTATTTGGGCAACAGTACAAATAAAGAGAATATTTTTTCCTTTTTTAAAACAAGCTACAAAAATTTAATTACTTATTTGAAGAATGTTTTGAATTAGAAAATTGAGAGTTCAGTAGAGGATATGAGAAAGTTATAATTCTTATTCTTCCTTTGGGAAACGAATCCCATTTTTGATGGGAAAGAATGCAAAAGTATGAGAATAGCTAATCTAAATGCTTTTATAATTGTTCATCCATGAAAAGTCAAATTTGTTACCTTCAGTTTGTGCTGCATGGCTTTGGGTATTAATATAGTTAGTGAAACTATAACATTTTGTGATCCTTTACTGTTACAAATGTGGATAAGAAACCAAGCTTTATTATCTTACAAAAGATAGAACTATAAGACTAAGCAAGAGTCTTTAATTGAAAAATATTTAAGGTATAGGAATATTTTCAAATCCAAGAAGCAAATATACTCCTGTCCCTTGCATAAAACCAACATGAAGATAAAGGAAAAATAAAAAAAAACCCCAAACTTACTTTTCACTTCTCTAGGTACCACAATAGACTTTTCTTCTGCATGAAACAGGGAAAAAAAAATTAAAATTTGTACAAAATTTTACCTAAACCAAAAGAAATATGTGCATTTGATTTCTGAAAAATTGAAAAATTGCTAGAGTTATAGAGTACCTGAATTCCATGGTCTGTCTATGTTGATTTCATAAATAAAGTTATTTTGCCTATTGTAGAGCCAATGTATTTATCAATATTCAGGGTCTCCTCAAGTGATACTTCTGCTGATTTTCTGCCAATTGGTTTTAACATTAAGCATAATATAGATATGTTCCACTTCTTTCTTGTTTTAAACAGATTTCTTCAATGTGTTTCACCTGTTATTGTCTTCAGAAAATCCTCACATGTGCTCTACATAATGTTTCTCTGAGTTTGGTGTGCTCAATTCTTCCTGCTGAAACCCTGAGCATGCTACACTTCAAGCTACAAATTCCTCTGCGTTGTGAGTGTGCTTTGTGATACTCAGGTTTCTTAAGAATATGTAGCGTGTCAGAGTAGTGCTCATCCTCCACTAACTCGTTTGGAACTTCATATTCTTGTATAGTTTAATATTCTTGTTATTGTCTCTCTCTCCCTCTCCCTGACGCACTGCTCCAGAGACCTGTGCTGGGGACTGTGCATATCTCGTCAAAATGGGAGTCTCTTTAGCTTCAGATTTCACACAAGCTGTTCCACAGCTCCACTTTCCTGTGTCACCTATGACTCTTCAGTGGATTACTTCCACGTGTAATGTAGAGCTCTAATTTCTGAAATGTGGTTTAATTATTTGCTTACTCTGCCTGAACTAATCAAAACTGTTAAATATACTAAGTGTGTCATATACTGACAGAAAAAGAGCTTCCTTCTATCTTCCTCCTGTGAGACTTTACTCATAGTAACTAGAGGCTGAAGTGCTGCTGGGACTTCTGTAATGTCCGTTTTTCCTGACTGTCTCGGTTTTGGTGAGTTAGATTGATTTTTTTGCTTTCTTACATTTCTGGTGCGAGGTGATGCATGAGAATAATTTTTTAGCCCAGGGTACTTACAACAAGATTCTCTTTAATCTGAGACCATTTCTGCCTTTGAACTTGCAGCATTTTGCATACCTCTGGGGCCCAGAAAAAAACACATGAAATCTGCCTTAAGTTGCATAGCAAGGTTCAGAGCCATTGAAAGTCACAAGCTGAGGCATGGAGCTTTGAGAAGTGAAGCTTTGTATGGAAGATGTACAGGAAGTGGCAGGAATTTTTACTGCCAATAACCCAAGCAAAGCTGATGACATCCCTGTCTGTAGAATCTTCATTGCCAAGTCATTCCAGCAATTAATCCCACTGACATAATTTTCTTCCATCAAGCTCTCAAGTTGCATTATTCAGAGTGTCCAGGCAGCTTTGAGATGTCTATATTTGCTATGAAATTTCTGGGGATGATTACATAGAAGTATTAAAGGACCATGGCCCCTATTTCCCAATTACGCTGCCTAATGCAAGATATGCTGTCTTGGTCAGGTCTGAGAAAAACAGTCTCTGAGCTTCCATTCACAACTTAGCTGCATCGAGCCCCACTGATGTCCCTCACAGCTACCACTGAGAGGAACTTGTGTAAATGAGAACGATGGGCTTCGTAAATGGGTATTATGGAAAGAGCTATTTCTGACTTAAGGAAGTAATCCCATTTCTTGAATAAATTTATTTCCTCTCAATTTGAGCAGCTCACATTTGGAATGTTGCATATTAAGTATATATTTAACACCAGGAAAACTTGTAATTTCTGAAGCACTAAATGTAGTGGGCTTTCTGCAGATATGTACACAGCTAAATTAAGAGGCAGAGCAAATAATTAAATAGGAACTTAGGCAGGTCTTTTGCACTGTAAAATATGAACTCCATCTGTTAATTGAAAGCACTTATTTTTTTTAGCTAGGAACAGTTACAGAACTACAAAGAGCCATGGATCAACTGCATAAAGAGGGATCACAATATGCATAAATTGTGGGTTACACAGGGGAACACAAGGTGCTTTTGAGGATTTGGCATTGACCACAATATGAAATTCAAGTGCAATTAACTTTTGAAAAATCTATTGTTATTGCTACTGTTTCTTGATAATGTAATTAACAGTATTTTTTCGCCGGTAGCACTAGTCCTGAGCCACATTTCATGGACAGTGTAAGACATATGAGTACAAAAAGACCTCACCTTTAAAAGCCTGTAATTCACTTACAAGAATGAAATAGGGATATACGCAGCTGGAAGAGTACAGAATAAGTCAGCAAGGCCAGCAATGGACTTTTCATTTAGTCAAGTTTTTTTTCTGTAGACTCTATGCAGAAGTTGAGCTTTGCGTATTATAAGAAGGAGTCCAGTGAACATGCGTATGGTGAATTAAAGCAGTGATGTACTACTGAATGGGATATTTACGTAAAAAATTATTCCTGGGTGAAAAATAAAAAGAAACAGCATAGAATAATTCTCTTGAGAAGTGGCTGGATTCAACAGAACAGCTCTTGAAGTAAAGAAACCTCTGAGATGGAATTATAAGGGACGAAGGACCGAGGCCAGTGGAAATGCAAGTAAGATTCAACAAAGACCAAGAAAGGGGTGTATCAGTCTGAATTTCCTCTACTCATCTTGACAATGTCTTTGTGTTATTCTCATTGAAGAGCAGCTAATTGTTGGACAATGGTGGGAGGGGAGATAACAGAAGCATGCTAACAACGTGGCGCTTGAAATCCGGCCTGGGAAGACCTGTTACTCTGAGAGTGCTGAGTGGAATCTAAATTTAGGGACGCACATGAGTTACGGGGCATACTGTCATGGGAATGCTGCACAGGAACTGGAAGAAGGTACTCTTAGAACTTCTTTACCATATTGCTCCAGATGGTCCATGATCTTAGGGAAAGTCTGATTCTGGAAGGAATTGTCAGCTCATCCCATCCCGTCTGAGAAATTGAGGTAAGCAGGGAAGAAAAACATAGCCACAGATTCCTTCTCGTGGAGAGGCATGCATATAGCAAACACTAACTAGTGGGACTGAATGCCAGAAGTTTGGAGATGTTTTGGTTCACATTAGCTTTCTAAAGTTCAGATACTTACACAAGGCTTATCTGCATTTATCTAAAGCCCTGTTGTCAGGAAATCTCAGGAGGAAAGCTCCCGTGAGAGACTTTGGATATTTATTGCCTGACTTTGTGAAATGCTACAACAGCTTTTCTTGCCTACAGATTCTTGTCCTGGCAGAACTTAGGAGCAGCAGAAACACATGTATACTCACTGACATACAAAACAGAATGAAACAAATATTAATTCAGCTTTTCCTGAGAAACCATAATTCAGACTGAACACAGTGACTTCACTCCAGAGAAAGCTTCATTTCGTTTTTCTCCAAGCAGCTCTGTATACATTAAGCTGTCATTGGCATAATTTTAAAAGACCATTTAAAACCCCCACAAGCTGTATTTTAAAAATTTTGTTTCCTTATTAATTTTGAAGGGATTACAGTTGCTCTTTGTTTTACTTGGCGACTGAAATCCTTTCTCTGCTGAACTCAATAAAAGTTTTGCTGTTGATTTCAGTGGGAGTTGGATATCCTTTTAAATATTAAAATAACTCATTGCATATCAGTTTTTGATGATATTTCTTTTCTTTCACCTTGGCCCATTGCTTAGAGTAGAGACAGACAATGACTGGTCAGTTGCACTTTTGATTCTAAACAATTTAACAGTCATTCACAAAATAGCATCCCCTAAGGGTTACAAAGCTTTTGGAGAAATGAATAAACAATGCAAGGAGATATTTCTACTCAGTTTAGGATGTCATGGAAACTCATGCTTTTAGGATTAAATCTACATTTCAAGTAAAAATTGACCTTAGCTCTGTCTTCGAAAAAAAAAACCTCATTCTGGGATAAGAGAGTCCTTGTTTGTTTAGTTACTTTATGAGAAACAATTCTGTTTTGATTCAGCTAAACTACTGAAAGGCCAAGAAAGATCAAAGAAATCTAAATAGTACTAATCTAAAGTTCCTAAAGTTCTTAGAATTACTTCGGTTCACACACAAACACGTATACGTGCATGCAAACATGCACACACATGCTCGCTCTAACTTACAGGTGAGTGCTCAGGCCACAACGAAGTGAATTTATTTACAGAGCTCTGTTTAAATGACACCATCTATTTTTTTCTGCAGAGTAATGAAATACAATTTCTTTTCATATTGGGCAAGTGAAAGACTCTTGGGGCACACAGATCACTGGAGATATAGCACACCCTGAAGGCCTAGGTGATCTCTCCAGCTAGACTTTGCTTTTTTGAAACTGCTGTTTTCAAATGCCAGTCTGAAACACTATTTGGCAGCTGTGAAGATTGCTTATGGAGATATTTTTGAGGTCTGCAGAATCTATGCAACAGAGACATCATGCTTGAAATTCCTAATGCTTTCATGTGACCTACATAAATGTTTCTTATTTCTTCCTGTAGTGATTATAGGCTTCTTTTTCATGGCTCTGTTGCATTAAGCATCAGAACTCTTTGCTAATAGCATGGGCCATATGTTGCCCTCACTGAACAGCAGAGTGTGGAGCAAAGGAATAAAAATACAAGTGCGATGAAGTCAGAGTACACGTGCCAAAGAAAAAAAGAGGACAGACCAACTTCCGTAACAAGACCAGTAGCAGAAACTCCACTGGACAATGGTCAAGGGCAAATATGATGCAAATATAATTATGATGAATACTTAAATTCCTAGGAAAGCACTGATTTTTTTTGTGGTACCACCTTTACTAGTGAGAACCAAACCAATACAGGTAAGGCAGCAGGGCTAGCCTTCTCCCTCCTTGTGACTGATGCTCCTACTGGACAGCAGGAATCAATGTCAGCACCAATCATGTTACCAGTGCTGGGAAGGGTTTTGCTGATGCTTTTTATGGGGCATGCTTCTAAGCAAGAATGTCTAAGCTTTAATGATGGGATGATGAGGTTATGCAGGACTTCTTTTGCAAGGGTTTTCTTTTTCTTTCCAAAGAAACATGGAAGTTTTGCCTTTGAAAGCCCAGAGAATCTTAATCTCAATAAGTATTTTCCATTTGCAGGTGCAGCGTATGCAAAAGACTATTGCTTTTCCATAACATTTAAAAAGCACTATGAAAAGTTAAAATAATCTTCAGAGCTATTTGTTTGTATTTTATTGGGTAGACTTTGGTGAATATTTATTTCAAATATATACTCAAGTATTTGAAATTGTATCATTATTATAAATGATGAGAAAACATAATAATTGTCTAATCAAAATATACATAGTTTTATATATATTTTTTCTTACACTTTAGTAAGTTTTTCTCTAATATCTGCTTAACTTTTTGTATTTTATGATAGAATAAAAGCAGTACAGAAGAGCCTCATGTCATTAAGGAAAATGTCAAGGGCTTTCTGAAACAGTGAAGATTTAAGGTTTTTTTCATCAGTGCTAAATCATTAGAATTTACTGCTTAAATGTCTAATTTAAATCATTAAATAGCTCACTTTGAAACCTTGTTCATATTATTTCAAAGGTTTTACTGCCTCCAGTACAGACTTATGGAGATATAAGGCCCATACTTCTCAAAAAACCTTGTTATGCTGTATATACAGCAATGCCTTAACACCAACTAAACTGTTCATCTATTAACCTAGATTAAACCTAACACATTGTATTATGATATTTATAATAAGAATATTTTTCTTTTTTTCTTTTTTTATTCTCCCTTGGATTAAAATCTATCAGAAAAATGGATTTTCCTCCACAACTCATGTCATTATTATTAAGAATATTCTAAATTGGGAGAAAATTTTCAAAATTGTACGCTTTTAAAAAGGTTTTTGTTGTATCTTGAACCACAGTCTCTACTGGAAGGATTTTTTTAAGGGTAATTGATTCTATAGTATAGAAGGAAAACTGAGGGGTTTTTTATAGAACAATCTGTGTACAGAAGAGAAGGCAGACATTGACAGACTGTACAGAGGCAGATTGATTTGTACAAGATTTATACACTCCTGTACATCAAGGGAGCTTTGTCAAAATTTGTATTGACTTTAGTAATTTAGATATTCTTGGTTATATCCCCTAATGTTATATTCATGAACAGAGGTATAGACTAGAGATTCTTCTTAAGACAGTCAGATAGTGTACATTCTATATAGCAACATAGATGCAGTTGACAATTTAGCCTCCGCAAGAGTTTTGAGGGAAGTTAAACACATTTCACAGCAACTCACTTTATTGCATTCTGGAAAATTTGTAATTAGAGGATTCGGTGACCTAGAGAAAATACTTTTTTCCCCTCATAGATCCTCTGAAGATATTACAGTGATTTTTTTTTGCCTTTTTTTGCCTTATTTAATATCACAGATACCATCAAGATGGCAAGAAACAGCCAGTACTCTTCAGTCAAGGAAGGGGGATATTTCAGAGCTTGTCACGATTAATTAACAGATCAGAATGGTTACATTGATGACTCTTTCATGATAAATGCTCTCCCACTCAAAGATACAGGAACAGATTTTTGGGACAATATAACTCGGAAAATCATACTCAAATGCAATGTTGTTCAAATGTTTTTTTGTGATACAGTGCTCTTCGAAGTGGTAAAAAGCATATGTCTGTTTGAGATCATGTACCACATATTCTAACAGTCATTCCACCAGGAGAAGGATTTTGATACAGGCTTCTTACAAAGGTGCTGTGATTTTGTGAGAAGGCAAAGACATGCTATTCTGGAACAATTAACACGAAGCTTCACTGATAACTAGCTAAGCCTCTGACCTCAATTTTGACACTTGTCAAACTGCAGCGTTTTCCTGAGAGATTAACCTGCCATGTCAGAGAGGGAAGCATGGGGCGACTGTCAGAAAGGAAAGTCCTTTTCATGTGGATGTGGAATTGGAGGAAGGTAAAAGCTGCATGAGCTGAGCAAAAATTCAAGACCTAAGAGAGAGAATCACAGAGAAACCGTGTACAGAGTAGAGAAATTTTAGGATGCCTGTGAGTGACAAAATAAAAGAAATCTAGAGTTAAAAGAGGTATGGAAGACCATAGCCAAGGAAGAGGAAGGATATTAAAGTCAAAGTTCAGATAGCCATGGAAAACTGATCTGTTCACATTAGCGGCAACACCAGTGTCCTGACATGCCAGCATCAGTGTCAGCCAAGCTGAGAGCACTGCTTCCAAGTACTTGTAGACGCTCCAGAAAAAGATAAGATAAAGAATTTAAAATTAGTTCTTGTACTTCCTAGTTTACCAAACAAGGTTTCCAAGCTTGAAATACAAGTAGATGTTATATATCAATGCCTTTCTCTTCATAAATTCCTTTACCCTCTTTCTCTTGTTTACCATTACAGGATCCTGTATTTTCTTTTATTATTCTCTTCTGTTAGTGATTCGAAAATTCAAACTCTTAATTGAAGTTTGAAGGTAAGATCTTTGAAAAGAGCCAACCAACCATGAAACAGGAGAGCAATGATCTGTTCTTTTCCTTTCTGACCAGATGAGTACAAACTATTTTCCTTTTTGACCGGGAGATATCTCAAAATTTCAACTCATACACACACTTCAATGCAATTTATTGCTTTCTACTAGAATATAGTGTACAAATTGAGGTTGTCTTAAATAATTACCCCATTTCCAAAAGATTTTTTGTGGAGCTGAAGGAAGAGCAAATTGCAACAACAATGAGAGAAAGTTTGAGATTTAATACATAAGAACAATATGCTCTTTTTCTAAGGCCTCAAGAATTCAGCAGAGCATAATTTCTACAGGGCATTGGATACTACTCGGGAAAAGCATTCTATTTGAAGTTATCAAATAATCTAAAAATTTTAGAGATATCTGGCACATACACACCACTATTTCCACCTTATCACAAAACCAGAATGGTCCAAGATTACCTAAGGCAGCAGTGGCAAAATAGAGTGATACTGAAAACATGTCAATCTAGAAAAAGAGTAAGATCCTTTCAGCCTTCACCAGCTGCATGATTACGTATATAATGTCTGAATATCACTGAGCTGGAAAGCCTAGGGTGTAAGTAGATTGGTTTAATAAATTTTCTGTGTGATAAAGGTTCTGTTACTTCCTACAGTTTTAACTTTTTTCAGAGCTGGTTTCTTCTGTCAAAGGCTAAGCCTGTCTTTGATGTTATATCAAGTATATTTTCCAATTAAAAATGTTTCTATTTGTTCTCTATTCTGACAACTTATGATACTATCTTCAACTGTATTAAAAAGAAGAATCCTTTGTTTCAATCTGTCCCTTCTCCTGATCAGTGATATTTAGTGATGTACCAGTCATAAAGGTATCTAAGCACTAGGAAGTCACATGCAGATGTCTCTTCAGCTATTTCAAAGATTTAAATTTGTCTGCCTTTTCCTCTTTTTCCCTTCTGACATTTTGCCAAATATTCTCATAAATTACTTTTTTTTTTTTCCCTTAGGGCTGAAGTAAAGCTTCAGGGTTTAGGGTTCCTCAAGGCACTGTGGCATATTTTCTCATATATGGAAAACACAGCATAGAACAACAAAAGAGCTTTTCTCAGTAACGTTTTACAAGTAATTCTGCCTTCTTCATTTCCTTCAAATCTCTTGCATGAAAAATATTGTATCCTAGTGACTGGCCTTGAGCCTTAAAGAGAATTTAGCTATATGGTTCTGAGCAGATAATCTCCCCCAAAATTTGTTTGCTAAATGGGTGTCCAATTTACATTCCCAATTACCTGAATTGCATGCATAAATGAACTAATGAAACACACAAATGTGTAACTGGTCATAAATAGTCATTTCTATGTGCAATTGCAGTAATTGCATGCTCCTCATGATTTTGAAAATCAAGAATCTAATGTTAATATGATGCTAGTTCATCTTGTATAACAGTTATATTTAAAGATTAAGTTTATCACTCAGCAAATGTGTCAGCCTTGTTCTATTATGTCTTTTTTCCATTATGGTTAATTGACGGATAATAGAGTTTAACATTGCGGGAACTTCTTTCTGCTAATATGCAGGGTTCAAACATTTTCCTAAAATAAGCAGGACTGCAAATCTATTTCTATACTTTGTCACAATAACCACAATTTTATACTCCTTTAAACAGCATGTTTAAAAAGAAATAATCATTTGAGGTAACGAGATTTTGGGGAAAGAGATAATAAGACACATAACTATTTTTATCCAAATGTTCTGATTCACAATAATCACATTACAGAAATATCTAATTAATGTAACACTTTGTTTCAGGCATGGGTCCTGGCAAAACCTAAGTCTCATTTTCTGTTTTCAAATGCAGGAAATCTTGTAGCTCTTGTTACTTATTCTGCTGCCACCCCATCTGTTTTTCTCTTAGCATGCAAATGCTTTCTGGGTAACATAGAACTAAGACCTCTATGAGACAAATTAGCAAGTGCCATGGTGTGACTGAAGGACTCAAGTATCATATGAAAACCGCTACATAATTACATGAAAAGACTGAGGTGTTTTGTATTATTAAATTGAATGGTGCAAAGACCAAGAATGTATGTTGCAGTTGTGGTTTTAAGTCATTGGACATAGTTGATTTTAAAATTGAGTATTTCAACCACTTTACTGTAATGATCAGACTATAAACAATACAATTCAATTGCAGGGATTATGTTTTAATCTTCTGAACATAAGATCTGACTTTGTATTTCTCTTTCAGTGGTTTTTACAATAGCAGTAGGGTTGATAAATGCAGAGCCAGAAATATCATATTCATTATTACAAATAATGCACAGAAACATTACTGAATAACAATAGCTGAAAGAATAATCCAAAGTATATTAAGAGGATAATGTTGATTATATTTATAGTTAGATAGCAAGTTGTGGCTGAATGCCATTCAAAGTATTTTTCAGATTAGGCCTCAATCCTGTAATCTGTTTCACTCAGGAAATCCCCCAAGCCATCTGTGAGACTACTGTAAGGAACTTTTAGGTCTTGTCATGCATATGTCAGTGTGTCGTTCCTGTCCCAGGCCTAGTATAGTGATCACTTTTGTAATATAGGTTATATTTACAAAACAAAACAAGAAAATCCATTAGAACAGACAGTCAAGTTAATGAGTAGAAGCCAGTAAAGGTGGAAAAACTCAAACTTGCCTTCAATAGCTGCTGGTTTCTTTCTTGGACTGTGTTCTAGAAGAAGACGAGGTGGTACGAACTCCTTATGTCCTGCACCTAAGTAAACAGGTTAAGAAGCGTAGAAAATGTATTCACCAACAGGCTGAGCAGTTTCATTGGGAGGCTGAGCTCCCTTCAAAATTGTTAATGTTAAAAATATTACACTGTGCATAAAAGCTAATATCATTCAGACACCATAAAAAGGAAATTTGTTTCTCAACAAATAGAGTGATTTATTTTTAAGTCACATATGAAATCAATGAAGTCCAAGTGACTCAAAGTTATGCTGAAATACTACAGTTCTGTTTTTATTTCTTAGACTCAGAAGAATGATACTATGGTAATAAGGTTACATATCCATGATGCCTCTTCTACAATAAAGTCTTATTTTCTTCTGTCAAAAAAATGATCTTCAGCTGGTCCCTCAAGTCCACTTGTTATGAGCTCCTGGAAACACCAGTAAAAATGATGATGTTTTTCATCCCTAAGGATTATTTTTTAATTAGCCAATATCAACCAGGTCATGCATTGTAAACACTGATGAGGTTCTGATTCCAGCTGCTGACTGAAACACCTCTACTCTCTCAGAATGTTCAGCTGGGACTTTCTGTGCTGTCTTAGCCTATGTGCAGATACCATGCTTTGCATAAAACATTTTTCATTTAATTTTGCCAAAGATTCACAAACATATTTAATGTACTCTTATATTACTTATGCTTATTTTCTAGCTTATGACATATTTGCAGTCTCCTTATTTCCTTTTGAGTTATTTCACTGGCACTTAGTCTCAGTAGCTATTCTGTCATTGTCATTTGAAAAGTGCAATTTTTTGTGACCTGAGAAATAAAATTAAGTAGTTAGATACAATATTGATTCAGTCATATGCACCAGCATACATTCACTGCACCGGAGTCCACATGCAAACAGACTCTTAAATCTCAGCCGCAGCTTCACATCAGAAACTCAAAGCCATGCCTCGTGCTTGATGTTAGACTCGGAAGAGAAATTAAGATTTTAATGGGCCTTGGAAACAGCAGTATCTTACTTACCCCTCATTTTGCAAAGGTGTGTATACTCATGAGGAATGCATGAGAAAAACATCATCTTGAAGACGGCAGTGGGATTTGAGCATCGTGGTCTTAATGTTATTGCATCTCATCAACATATGTACAATTGCAGGCACATAATTTGCAAGCATGTGGCTGAATTCATCCAATAATTTGTGTAAAATATCACACACAGAGCTGCTCAAACTTGACGTGTGCCTGAGCCGCTGATAAAATATTAACACATTGATAAAACCAATGTATTGAAGGTGCTTTGCAACAAAGGGTAATAATCTTACATTTTCCATGTGTTTCCTGTCTTGGCAATAAACCTAAGTCGATATTTACCAATCTCATCACAGAATAACTATAGCCTTAAAACGAATGTTAGGCAAACTTCAGGAATCCAGATGTTTAGCCATGATTTTCCAAACACTTTATGTCTGAAAAAAATAATCTAGAAGTTGCAAACTGAACTAATGAGCTGCTGATTACCTTTGTTGCCAACCAGAAGAGAAAAGTTATATTCATAACCTCTGTCAACATACGGAAACTTGAATGATTGAATTTCTAGTTCAGAATGAAAAAAAAAAGCAACATAGCAATTAATGAAGAATGGGTAATCTTATTCTTTCTTCTATGTTAGATCAAAGTCCTAGACTAAATACTAGTTCTTTTTTTTCCCAATTTTTTTGTTTTCCTTCTTTTTTTTTTCTTTCCAAAACTAGATCACCTATCCCCAGATAGAAAAAGTGATAATTTTTGTAACTTGGGCAAATTGTTTTGTGTGAAAGAGAATAAAGGGCAGTGGCTCAGAATGTTGAGTAGGTGAAAAATAATGAAGGATAGTCAATAATTTGGACTGCAGTGTGCTATCTACAGTGTGGGACAATGATCTAAGTCCTCTAGGTCAAATTGTAGGCTGGTCCCATATTCTTCCTGTTCTCTGCTGTGGCAGCAGTTTTCTAATGATTGCACCAGTGTGTGCATAATGCCAGTATGATACCACTTATTGCTAATGACTTGTCAAGTTCTATTTTATAGCTTTACAAGTTTTAAGCAAATCATTTATTTCATGCAAATTGACCACATGATCCAATATGAGAGTGTTTTAAATTTAAGCTTCACAGATCAAAAACTTTCCCTTAGGCCAAAATGTTTGTTCTGAGCAGGTTCCCATCCACTCTGATAAAAGCCTTCTTTAATGTTTCCATGTCTTATTAAATGTCTCTGTATTCACTTTGATGGGAATGTAAAGGACAGTAAACGAATAAATATTTTATCTATTCCTTTGATGAAATATGTTAAAGGGGATAACCTAAGTCAAATTTCTTTTCTTTTCCTTTTTCTCTCTCTTTAAGTTATAAAGCACAAGTGGTTTTCTGTAGTACAGACAATTGATAAATAGAAATGTGGAATTGGCTTCAACAGATCATACCATTAGTATTAATGATGTCTACTATCTTGACTCTAGCAGTGGCCAGTTGGACACGTATCCATGATGCAAATGAGAGGAAGGCAGGATGTTTTTAATGCTCTCAGTGGACAATCAGATTAGTCCATGAATCACGAGAAGTTATTATCCAGATTACCACTATTATTACTGGACATACACTTATCTCACAGCTTTAAATATGCAGCCACAAAAAGCACTGCATAGTTATTTGCTCCTCATTTCAAATGTAGCCTTCATTTTACTGCTGCAAGATAAGCCACTAAGGTTCAATTAAGCTGCTTCAAAAAAAAAAAAAAAATTACTAGGTTTTGATTTCTCCAAGAGATGCAATTGCAAGCACAAAAATGTGCATGCATCGCTATGGCAATCTGTCCCGAGAGCTGATCCACAACATTTCCACGTGTAATGTGTCCATGCGGTTGTGCTATAGGTATGTCCTTCATATATGATATTGTAAACAGCTGACAACAAATTACATCTAATGAAAACTGAAAGAGTGAATTATTTTGGATTTAAGCTCATGGGAATGATCTCACCAGGAGAAAAAGTGTCACATTAAGACATGAGTACCTTCCTCCACTGCCTGAAAGGAAAGAAATTGGCTGCAAGGATGAGTAGAAGGTTTTGGACACTAACTAGGTAACATGAATACTTCATTGAAAATCAGCTACAGTCCTCAAACTCTGGAAAACTTCTGTCATCAGTGTTTATTAACTTGCTAGAGATGTCTTGAAGAAATTAATCTTGACTTGGTTTATTAATATTTTAGATTTTTTATTGCTTGATAAGGAATAGAAGACAAACTTTAATTACCTTACTTTTCTCAATCTAGGAAATGTCTTTCTACGTGTGTCAAAAATGTCATGTTTGAATATTGTATATGAATTGATTTCTTATGATAATATCAAATTATGTGAGTTTTCTTTCTTCCCTGATCTTCTGAGTTCAATTTGTCTGCAGTGACCTTAGTAAAGTACCTAAATATATCTTTCTAGATCAAAAGATAAAATACTTGTAAAATGTACTATTGTTATTATTATACAGGCATTTCAGACTGACAGATATTCCAATTGGATATGGAGAGAAACAATGCCATCACAGTGCAATATGTGGAAATATCATTCCTATGACTGTTCATTTCCTCATACCCATATACCAGTTACTTGAACAGTGGGAGTCCTACTGTCGGACAGCACCAACACTTTGTTACAGGGTCTCTCAGTGCAGCAAAAGGTCTTCAGATAATCTCATTCTACTCAGATATGACATCATTCTCCAGTGACAGTAAAAATAATTCAAATAAAGTAAGTGTCTTTGCAGAGTCATTTGTTATGAAAAGTAAATTCCAATCAAATGTTTAATGAATGTTGGAACAAGGCATGGATCAGCAGAATGAGGCAAGACTGCCAAATATGCTTTTAGAGGACTGAACACGTAATGGAGTCCAGCTTTTTGTCCAGGCTTCCCGTTTTGGCATGTAAGTTGCTACAAGTGGAAGGTGAGTCTCTTCCCAGATTTCAGTCATTACTCTCCAGACATTAGGCTATGACTCTTCTGGGGAAGGGTTTCTCTGCTTAGTATGTGTGCATGAAGAACCAGAAGCAAACTGTTTTTCGTTAAGAAAGAACAGCTGAGGATCAAGAGGTGAGATTCTGTAGTTGTACTGAACAATGCAAATGCTCATTTTCTGGAATGCACGACTTGAAATAAAATACTGATGCCTCATATTGGCATTCTTTCCTAAGGAAAACACTGTGGCACAAGGATTTCATGTACACTGGCAATGAAATGGTGCCTGGGAACATTACACAGCTCTGGAATTCAGACATACATATCCTGGAACATGTTCTTGGATAGCCTCTGACAACTTTGACCTGTGCCAAAAAGCAGTGTATCAAAAAATTCATTGGCTCAGTTCAGGAATTGACAGGGGCCAGGGACCACTCCCAATAGACAGCTGAGATGCAGCCAGCTCATTTTGACCTTGAGGAAGTGTACTAGATGTGGATCTCTCTATGAGAGAAAAAATCACCTTTAGAGAGAGAACAGTTGAGTTGAATTTGATTTAGTAATCTAGATGCGGCCACATATCAAAATTATGTCAAATGGGAAAAAACAGTCTAAACAGGATTTTAATGACCTATTTAGAACTGAATTTTTTACGAGGGAAGATGGAATTAATGGATAAAAAAATGAAGCTTTTATGAAACTGTATTTTAATAGCCAACACATATTTCAGTTTTTTAATTGCTCTCAGGATGTGGCTCTTTATTAAATGGTTAATTGCCCAACATAGAGTGAAACTCCGATTTGGCATAAGGTTGATGATATTACTTAAGAAAAACCTATGCTACAGTATAGGCAGTGATTACCAGTAGCAATGCAATTTTTATATTTTAGTATTATGTCACACTGACTATCAGCCAGTTTCTTTTATGAAGCATAAGAAAAGAAGAAAAGGAGAGATTACATGGATAATGAAAAATCTGTCTATCTATGTTCCACCATATCTATGTATTTAAAATCCATTAACAATATAAAAAATAATTTTGGAACTCTACATAGAGCCTAACTAACTAGTAAAGCACCTTATTGTGAGATGCTCCTTCAACACACAATGACACCAGGCCTATACAAATAGCCTAACAGCCCTGGGAGTCCATCCATCTATTCAGCTGAAAGTAACGACCAGTAGGTTAAAAGTGAGGGTGTAGGAAGGAAGGATGCAGACTGATATTCTAAATGCTCTTTTGAAAGGGAGTAAGGGGAAGGATTAAATTTCTCTTCTCAAGGCACCAAACAAAAAGTAGCAGCAACTTGATAGACTTCTATTTTTAGTGCATGAAGATTTGAGTTCATCCTTTGTTTTTGATGATGGATTCCTATATATATTTTTATGTAGTAATAATATATGCTATACACATGTGCATGCATGAACATATAAATACGTATCTATCTTTATTTAGAATGAATCATGGAAATATTAGTGTTGGAAGGGACCTTGAAGATCATCTATTTCCAAATTCCTACCATGATGTAGTGGTGTTTCTGAACAGAAAATACTTGATTTGGTAATTTAACAGGTGTGAGAATCATTGTTGCAGACTCCTGGAGGTTGTGTGAAGATCAGTTGCTGTGTTTTCACTCAGACACCAAATCCAATTAAAGTCACAGCTGGGAATTTTTTTGATATATTTTTTTCTTTTTCTGTAGGTTTGTATCTCACACAATGCAAGTGTGCATAACAAGTCTACAAATGAGTCAGACAAGAGAGACGTGGGTAGAGCTATGGATGTTTTGGGTTTTTTTCCTGTTTTAACTTAACGCAGATACTATGGGTCCAGAAATGCATGCAACGTATTTCAGCTGCATGACGGAGCTTGCAGTTTAATCTGTTCACAAAAATATATTTGTTGAGAACTCCCTTTCAGAGATTTTTGCCACGAAATCCTCTGTAGCTCAATCCATATCTATGAAAACTGTTCTAATTTTTATGTTCAGAAGACTGAAGTCATTAAAGAGTTAAACAATAAGCATTAACAGTTTTGTCATTATACATTAAGTAAAAAGTCACACAGCCTTTCCTGACATTAAAATAAAATTGAATTGAAAAAATTGAAAATTGAATTTGCTGCCTTCACTTCCTCCCATTATTTATCATGGGCAGTTAGCAGGTAAAAATAAACCTACACGTTATGTTTAGAAATACGGAAAGATGGATCTCAAAGAACTGAGTACCAGGACAGTGAAAATTATGGGTTATTGTGTTGTAATGATGGGTTATTATAGTTATTGCTGCATAGTGGAGTATAAAAGGACTGTAAAGGCAGATTATAAAATGAAAAGACATATTCAGTCTTTCTCGCTCTCCCCAAATCACCTTTAATAAATTGGCATCATATAAAGGGACCCCTAGCATAATTAGCATGAATATCAGGAGTTGGTATAGAGGCATTTTTTTTTCACAATATGAAGTATCCAATTAAAACAGAAAAGAAAGCACTGCAACTAAATACTTGCAGCTAAGAATTAAACAGAACAGAGGGAACTTATAAGCTGTCATGATGAAAAGTAATAGACAATGACTATGCCATGTGAGTACTCCTCAGTACTTTATGTTCTTTGTCTTTGGTTTATCTGGACATATCATTATTTCAACCATCCTTAGTCTGACTATATCTAAGAAACTTTCAGTGCTCAAGTCAGAAAAGCTAAAAGTGATTGTTGCAAGAAGGCTAATGCTTTATGTTGTCTTCAAGAAAGAGTGCATATGCCAGTTTTTGCAATATAAAAACAGCCAAACATGGATAAAATCAAATTACAGATACTATAATCTCTCACAGTTATAGATATTTGTGGATAATCAATATATTTAATATAGAAATCACTGTAAGTCAAACTAAATCTGAGTATTTCTGTCCCCAAGCCACAAAGTTTTTCATATCTCTGTATTTTTTTGCTAGAATGAGAAAAATGAGAAGTTAATGATTATGTTCCCTGTCTTGTCTATACTAGAAAATCATCTAAGACAGTGAATCCATAGCCATTTTCCAGAAGTTAGGATTTCAATAATGCAGTTTGAAGTTAGAGGGAAAAGAACTGAGAGGTTTTATTAAATCAAATATCAGAGTAGGGCCCAAAGATGCAGAGGTGCTGGCTCCTAACTCCGGTTTGTTCACTCCCACGGAAATCACTGGGAGCTAAGTGCCATGGATGTAATTATGAGAAATACTAGAAGAAAAAATTGCAATACTAAAGATAACGATTATTTTAAACCAATAATGATTTGGTAACTACTGATTCTTCTTTCTCTTTAGTTTTGCAAGGGAAGATCCTGTATCCTTTAAAGAAGGTTTTTTTAGGACAAAGGGTCCTGGGATTCACTGTCATGAGTTCTAACCTTTATGATCAAGGCATCCTCCATGATTTTTGGAGACATGACTTAACTTACCATGTCTTTCCACTGAACTGAAAAATAGATCTAACAGAAATTTTTAAAAAATTAAAATTGAAAATTGTGAGCATACAGCAACTAAAAGTTCCAAATCTTAAGTTCTATGAAAGTGGAAGCTCTAAAGGCTGAGCTTTTATTCTGATGCAAAAATTGTTTAGGTTTCTTTTTTTTGAATCATTTGGATAGGGAATGTCTTCCATATTTATTCAAGAAAATATTTCTCTCTCCATTTCTTCTTTTCCCCTTTCAGTCACTCCCAAAATACTATAGCAACTGAAATGCATTTTTTTCCAAGTGGCGCCACTGTTTCCTTGATTGAGTCAACAGCTGCTCCTGATAATATAATTTGAAATTTTATAGAAAAATTGTCATTTCAGGTCTTCAATTGAACAAAATTCTTGCTTGCAGATTTGTAGCCTATTTCTTGAATGTATATAGGCTCTCTCACTACCAGACATTTAAAAGTTAACTTTCAGACAGTTATATCTAGATAAGTCACCCGAGGGATCCATTTATAGTCAATGGAGAGAAATAGGTGCCTTCAAAGGGTGATTCATCTTTTCTATCTTGCGCATCTTTCTTAGGATGAAATTGTCCTCTGGAGGCCTCCATTTCATACCACTGGCTATAAAGACATCTTAAGGTTAAAGTTGGGCAGTTAACTTTTGGGCATCTAAGTGAGGTGCAATGAATTGCAAACATTTTATTTTGCAGTTCTCCCTAACAATGATGCTTCATGCTTCCAAAATATTCCAGGACTAAAAGAGCCATGCACGATTTTTCACCCTGTAAATACTGTCTGGTAACACAGTGCTCCCCAAACCCCCAACAATTATATGAATGAATCTCATACAGAGAAAGGATTTTGGTTTTAAGCCTAACTAAAAAAGAAAAAAAAAAAAAGGGTATTGTTTAGGTATGTTTAGGTATAATGTGTGTGGGCATTGAACATCTTTTGAAATATATGTTATTTATTTTGTCAAATAATACTGGGTGTATTGAAGGACAAAGTGAAACAATGGGAAGGAAGGTGAATTGTCAGAGGGTGGAATAGAGGTTCTTGATGAAGAAAAATAGAGTAGTCTCGACTCATAAGTATATGTCATAAGTTACATGTCTTTTTGACAGAGAAGATACATGCAGAAAAAAAGCTGGCATCAAAAGAAAGATGCATCAGAAAAGAGAATGGTGAAAGGAATGTTGAAAGCTGCCACAGCTTACAGTCCCAGTGGCCGCAGATGAAATGCATAAATAGGAGGGCATAAAACAAGGCAGGGAGAGCATGTGTTCCTCAGGCCAAAGCTGAACACTCTTCTGTCTACTGCATTTCATGTTCTCAGAGCAGAAGAGGTGAGGAATTATTGCTAAGCTGAAATGCTTCATGATGGAATGTATCTTGTCAAAGTACTTGTAGATCCTTTTTATGCTCTTTTTATCGATGAGATATCGTGAACTGTTACCATTACTGTTGTTAAAAATGAGCCTCATCATTTTCCAGCAGAGACAGCATAGAATTCTATACTAGGATGAGAAGAGTAACTTCTAGTTCCACAATAGAGATATAGGTTTTTCCTTTTTAGTGAAAAATTTAGGAGAAAACTGGAAGCCCTTCAGAATAAATTTTTTCCTTCTTCCTGATGTTTCAGTGTATTCAGCATCAGGAGGTGTTTAAAGGCACATTGTATCTATGTCAGGTACTTTCGTTTTCGTTAAAGTTGAGAAAGATTCAATGTATGATGATTAACTTCCCTAAGAATTTTCAGAATTATTGTCTATAGGTAACAGATTCATAATCTCACTTACAAATTTAGAGTTATATAACCTGGGCCTATACACCTGACTGAAGGAGAAGATCGTGGGTTATCATGTCTCATCAAAGACAAATGTTCACTTGCAACCCATGTAGGGTTCCTGCTATACTGAAATGGTTGCCATGTAAGATGCTGTTGGCCGTCTATGCTTAGTTTAAGCAACTCTGTGATGGAGTCTTAACTCCAGCTTACTCTGACAGCCTCCCTATATCCATTCCAAGTGGCCTGACCCTGCTTCCATCTCCTGTGTATTTCCTGCTCACACTTGAGTAAAGACAAGAGTTCCTTGTTCATCCATGCAAGTCTCTTCCCCTTTCTGATTTCTTGCTCATTGGGGTGCATCATTCTTGAGCCTGGAGGAAGTGATCCTTGAATATCAACCAGCTCTCTTGGATCCCTCTTCCTGCAGGACCTGTTCCTACATGATTCATCCAAGAAGATCCCAAAAGAGGCTGAAGTTAGCTGTCCTGAAATCCATAGTTGCAATCTTACTCCCTGCCCTGCTTCCTCCTTGCCCAATGCTGGACTCCACAATCTCATGGTCACTGCAGCCAAGGCAGCCCCCCAACCTTCACATCTCTAACAAGGCCTTCCCTGTTTGTCACGGTTATGAGGTAACCAGCACACCATTCCTTGTGGGATCCTCCACGACCTCTGTCAGGAAGTTGTCATCAATGCTTTACAGGAGCTTCCTGGACTGTTTGTGATTTGCTGTGTTACTTCTCCGGTAGATATCAGGGTAGTTACATTCCCCCACAAGAACCTGTGCCTGTGACTTTGAGGCTGCTTCAGGTTGCCTGTAGAATGCTTCCATTTTTTGACTTACTTGACGTAACATCAGTATCTGTTATAATAATTCTAACTGGAAATCAATTATGACAATGAGTCATTAAATGCCATTACTATTTTGCAAAGTCACTCACTAAATTTATTTTTACCTTTTAAATAGGAAACTATTTGTTTACTATTAGCTGTTTAGGGTTTTTTTGGCTTTTAACTTTTGCCTTTATTTTCTGAATAGCTTACTTTTCAAACCTAAAGTAGCTGAGTCTTTTGATCATCCTCCACTGAAATCATGCTTCATTTTGAAACTTGTTTTTTGAAATATGTGAAAGGTTTATAATACTAAATAGTAGTAATAAAACATAATGCAAGTGTGAGAATAATTTCATTACTCTAGTATCTCTGCCTTCACAGCTTACATTGGTTTGTTTCCGTTAAAATCAAAGATTTAGACTCATTTACCTAAGCAAAGATTTTGGCTTTCTCTTGTATCACATAATTTTGACCCTCAGAGTGCCTTGCTGTGAACTATCAAAGAAAGGCATCTATCCCTTTCTGCAGAAGCAGAATACCACACATTCCCTTTGTAGCTGTTTCCAAGAGAGGGCGTAGTTTGAAATTTTTTGGCCAAGTTACAATAAAGTGCCATAAGAGTGTTGACAGATGCAGCTTCGTGTGCCAGCATCTGGCTCTGATTCACGGTAGGATGATATATACTGGGAATAATGGGTAATGGTTTTGCCTCTGTGGGATGGTGTCAGGATTGTATGCTGATAATGTCCTCATAGAGAGATCAACATCATTTCAGAGTTTGATGAAATAGACAGGTTTTTGGGGGGTGGGGGGGTCATGGAGGAGAATCTTGTCAAAATGAGATCAGTGGATATCCTCTCATAGTTTCTCATAGCTGAATAGAAGTTTAAAGAAGTAATATTTCACTCCAAGTGACAGATAATGTGTATTGTAAGAATTGTATATTAATAAAGTAGTTAGAAAAATTTTCAATAGCTCGAACTTAATTTCAGTTTCTCTCACATGCGTTTAAAATTACTCTTCATTAATTCTTTCCTTTCAGACTGTTTGAAAAGGGTTCAATACTCTTCCAGGATATTACTAGAGAAATAAATATTTCTGTCATTCAATCATCTCCATTTATGCCATCCACAGAAATAAATGAGTTGGAAAGTGTTTCATCATGTGAACAGCTTTTTTGATAAAATGATGGACAATTAGCTGTCAACTCTGAAGAAGAATCCAGATGAGTCTTTTAAAATTTTGGGATACAATATTTCCCTCAGCAGACAGTAGAAAATAAAAAGTTTAAAAGTTAAAACTGGAAAAGTCTAACAGCCTCCCATATTTTTCTTTAGTATTTTACTTTAACAAATGTCTAGCTGGCTTGTTTCCTACCGTTGGGGACAGGGCTATTGAGTGCTTAGCACCAGAAAGCATCTCTCCATAGGATAAAAATAATATTCTTTAGCATTTTCTCTCAAATGTGAAAGTTCATAACTCAGTTGACAGTTTTTCATGCTGAATTTCTCCAAACAGCAAGCTAATAATAAGCTACTTTCTTATTTATTATGACTGATTTTGTTTTCTTTTTCTAATTGCACTTCATCAAATATATCCCCAGAGAAACTACGTCAAAGTTGTCTCCATGTAAATGTAATGTAACAAGTTGAAAAGTTACTCCCTGTCATTGAGATATCCACAACACATCCTAGTCTTTAATCAAGTAGGAGTGACACTTAAAAATAGTTCAAGAGCCTAAAGCGTTTTGCTATCTGAACAGCGGAGGGTAAGTATTTAGTTCCAGTGCTACAGCCCACCCACGGCAAATACAGGCATTTTTACTTTCAAAATTAGGCTTTAGTGCTCTAGGGGGGTTTTTGCAGTAATATCGTCCATGATCTTTCAATATTGATGTCCCTTTATAACAGTATCTCCATATTTTTTTGATATTAAATGGCAAGAATCATACTGACAGTCTTGAAATTCTCTTGCTGTACTGTGTAATAACAGTAATCCCCTCTCTTTGACAGAATACTTCTTGACAGTGGAGAAGAGGTAAGCCTTGGAAGAAAATCGTAGACATGAAGGATTTTCAGTCTACACTTTCCCGGACCAAGCAGTCTGTAAGATTCCCCATGGACACTCCTCACAATTTGCCTTAATTTCTTGACTCTTCAAGTTTGTTAGGGAGGGGAGTTATTTATTTATTTATTTATGTATTTATTTATTTATTCATTCATTCATTCATTTATTTATTTTTCATGAGCATACGTGGAAAAAGTGAGGCTCCAATGATTTTTTTTAATGAGAAGGTGAGATGACTGTTTTACTCTATAGGATAGTCTCTTGGGATCTACACATGCCAGAAATCCTGGTGAATTTCTCCAAGGCAAATATTTTTTCAACAGTATAGGATAAGTGAAATTGTTTACATCAAATTGGCTTTGGAACCCTGGCATGGAAATACACAATAAACATATAAGGGTACATTGGTGAAAGGAACTGATATGGCCACATTCCTTTGCAGTCTAGCTGTTATTGCAAACAGCTATGCAGCGATATAAGCTCCATGGGGCAATCGTGTGCTTCAGTGGAAAGGTTTTAGAAGATCTAAGTTGTGAATAACACCACATCTGTGCTCCCACTGTCTTTGTTGCCAATCAGGCAACCGTAAAGGTCATCCAGTAGTGAGTTGGGTGTACTGTGAAATTCAAGTGGTTTAACCAAAACCAGAACAGAGTAAAACTATGCATGCAAAGTAAATTCCTAAGTGATTAAAAAGAAAAGAAAATCAGATCATGAGAAGACAACATGCCTGTGAGAAGAAAAAGGTGCATTTTATGACTACATGCCCAAGACATGCTTATCGCTCTTAATTCAGCATGCACAACCCTATGCTGAGGTGCCTTGCAGAAAGAGACATGCAAGAATCCAATTTCAGTAGCTGCAAAACAAAAAAGGCATTTCATCAGAACAGGTCCTTGATCTGCTAGAGTAGTGGCTGGCAAGCATTGCAGGGAAAGCAGGGGAAGAGTGGGAAAACAGGCTTATGGCACAGGGGGGATAAAATAGAGTAGATTCAGTTAGAGAATCATGTGCTCCATGCTAAAAGAGTGACCAATTAGTGCTCCTGAAATCCACCCACATGGATGAGGATTTCAAACTTCCCTTTCTCCTACCAATGAAAAATAAAACCATCAATAGGAACACTAGAAATACTGCTCAGAACAAAATACAGGAATATGAAACAAATTATCAAATACGCAGAATAAACTACATCCATGAAACTATATATCTGTGGCCTTCTATATCAAAAATGCTATCTTAGACTTCAGAAATGCCAGTAGAAAAATAAAGGTACCAGTCAGAACTAATGTTCTTAATAAACGAGCTTTCCACCTTAGCTTTTAATCTTCATAAGGAAAACTTGGAAAATTAATCCTGAAAGAAATGCCTGTTCATTCTCCATTTGCAGGCAGACAAAAGGAGTACAAAGCAATTTGGACAGAGTGATTTGTTAATGCTGAGACAGTACTGCCTTGGCTGAGCAGCTGTAGTCCAGGGACAAATAAGACCAGAAAATCTATGAAAGGAGGTTCAGCAGTTCCTCTGAGAAATTGTCACTTATCATAAGCATGCTAAACAGAAGGTGAAAAATATTTTTAAGGCCCATTTCTCAAGAGATAAAATCAAAAAGCAATTTTTTATACTATATGCAGTGGGCCTCAAGTGGCCTACCTCTAAATGTCTCAGTAGAACTCAAATGGTCACTGTTGCAGTCATGATATTCATGGGAAGGGCTTCTGGATAAGAAAAAATGAGTTTATGGCTAAAACTCGATTATTATCTATTGTAAAAGGCTGAGAACCTCAAATACCTCTCTTTCATAAAAAGTATAATAGAAGTCTTAGAAGTTATTTGTTATTGATATAATTATTGTGACACGTTACGGAAGGACGTGCATGAAATTTGTCAGTATCAAGGACAAATACTAACCAGCGAAACAAGAAAACCAGCTAATGCTGCATGAAGCAGCTTAGCAAAAATTCTTCCTTATATGGCTTCCTTGAATTCCCTGTGTACATTTCATTCATTTTTTATAGCTAAGACTGCAGTGTCATGATGAAACTTTGAGCAAGCGAAGAAGATTTCAGCTTCATTTGTTAAAATCAACACAAGAGCATTAACTGACCTCCAAAAGATTGATGTGAATGACAAAACGCCTTAATTGATATATTTTAAAAAGTGTATTTATTAACGAAACTTAAGGAACTGAGCCTTACTTTTAATATTAATTGTTTGAGCACTATAAAATGCCATATTAAGTGAGAAACTTTTTTATAAATTCTTGCTTAAAATTTATATAAAGATAAAACAATCTAAATCTTAGAATTAATGTATATGAATTTTTTAGAATAGAAACATTCCAAAAATACTTTGAAAGGAAAAATGCTGAATGATGTTTCAATTTTGACATTATAAATCCATATATTTTCCTAAGGAATCAGAAATTCACGTTTAATGCAATCGATCATAGAAAATTCCAATACATCTATGTGAAGGAATTTTCTATGACAAAAATTGTTTTCTTTCTCCTTCATAAATGGTAATATCTAGATTGATAGAAATTATTCCTTGTTTGAAAGAATTAGGGTGTCAAGGTGACTGTAATTAAATTCCTCAGCTGATTTGGACTCAGAACTCTTTGTTTGGACAAAGTTCTTTACCATAAGATATATAGACAGATAAAAGGATAAAATATACCAGATTTTAAAGCTAATTGGATACTAGGGTTATTAAAGGGTGTTTTCCCCACATTTATCTATTCAGGAAGACGAATTACAGTAATACTTCTATTCACAAAAGGACGTTGTAAAATGAGCACTTTGCCTGAGAAAGACAGTAACAAACTCACTGAGCACTGTTTGGTGGCACTCTCCTCAATGATTTCCATAAATCAAGGCTGATCATACCTGACCTCTACCTTGCTTCTCAGAAACACAGTCTGGATGTTTCAGCATTGCTTTCCAAAGCTGGTGGGTTAACTCAAGCTCGTTTTGAAGGCAATGCCTTGTTTTCTTCCCCTTCCACAAAAATGTATCTATCTTCTGCACAACAACCATCCACAGCATTTAACTTCAGGTGTCAACAAGCGACTTGACAGGTCAAAAAGCAGTTACTTTACAGGTGGAACCCAAGGTGGACTTTGGGAGATGTTAAGGGGCAGTCCATTTCCATTTAACCTACAAATTAGATTATTTAAGATGCTTTATGACTTAATTCTACTTTTTGGAGCCTAAACCTGTCACTCTAGTTTTTCATTCACCTGTACGGCCATCTGATCACCTTATGTCTATTTAATGTCTTTCAGCTGTTTAAGCTGTGGTTTCTTACCACAAGTCTGTCATAGCACACTGGTGTGACGCAAGACAAACACTGGAAGGGAAGAGTCATGTCTTTTATCTTTGGAAATTCAAGTCACTACAGACATCCTTCTCTATCTTGCTGCTCCCTTTCATGGTTTTCCCAGTTTCCTTGTAGCTGGAAAGGCCAAACTGGAAAAAGCCAAACCCTCCCTTCCTACAGCACATCTGCTCTGCCCCAGGAGAGTGTCAAACAGGCCAGAGAGCCTTCTGGGAAAAAAGGGCTTTTTCAGTGCTGCTTGTAAATGTCAGGAGAACCGTAAAAAAGATCTTGAAGCTCTCCATGGAAGTATTTCTCATGTGATTTGTTGATGGTACAGCTGTGTAAATCCAGAAACTAGATCATTCGCATTGGTAGAGGGTGTCATTTTTTAAATCAAAGCATGACTGCAGGTCTCTGGAAGGTTTGGCTAATCATTCTCTCCCTCTGAGCCTAAAGCAGTGCTTCTGTTTATAACTGGCTGTCTTTAGAAGTCCTAGAGGTGATGCAGTATTTTTTTCTCTTTTAATGGAACCTGCTACCTCTCCATGTCACTCTTTGAGAACAGGACACAAAAACTCTCTCCCTGCAGAATCTCAAGCTTCATTTTCCTTCCACAAAAATCTGGGTCCTCCCTCTCCCCTTTGTGAAAGTCTTTCTTTCTCAGCTACATCCTTAGAACTTCCCAGCTCTGTCTGAACCTGGGCATGTCAAGAGAGGATGCAAGCCACAAGGAAGAGATAAGAGAGAAACCAACCAATTCAGAGGTGTACCAGTGGAGAGCTTGTTGAGCAAATAACTGAATAAACAAATCTTATAAGGCTTAGTGTGTCCTTAAATATTCTCTCCTTGACTATTTCATGAATATTATTGCTTTTCATTCCTTGAGTTATGTCCTCCCTACAGTATGTCTAGACTTCAGCAGGAAGAATATTTATTAAATGAGATCAGGGTAGACTGACTTAATATTATGAGATGATGCTCAGTCATCATCAGTAGCTCTATCTTCTTTTTTTGGCGAGGAATTAAGTGTCTGTGTTAGAACAGATTAGCATGGAGATGTGGGAAGAGAGAAGATAAAGCACAGAAGTGATGGATCAGCTAAGGTGTTTTATATACTAACAACAATGGAAGTTCTATTTTTGAAGCATTTTGGTGTTAAGCCTCGCTATCCCTGGAGAAAAAAAACCTCAATAAAACAAAAAATAAGCTATTAAAAATAAGCTCCTTCCTGTTGCATCTCAGCCAAAAGAAGCATGGAAAATTTTAGCAATTTCAACCGCCTTCCATTGACTCTACTTTTAACATAACCTTGATTTTAATTCATGCATTGTAGACAGAAAATTAGAAGCTTTAATAAAACAGCCATTAGCTCTTATGCTTTATTAAAACGATTTGCACACTCTTTGTTGCTCTTGTGAGACCTTTCAATAATAAAAACCACACTTTTAATACATAAAGGAGTGAAAACTCTCAGAGAAACAGAAGAATATTAGAACAGAGTTCAATGATATAGGAAAGTACCTGGATAAAAATCCCCTTGCGCAAACATGTCAATCACATAGCGACAGAATGCATATTGATCTAACAGAGCAAAAAGGAAAAGAAGAGTAATGAAGGAAGTAAATTTAGAATGTCATTTGTATTTAACAGTGAAGATAAAGTTTGATAAAGTGCAAAGACATCTCAGCAGCCTTTTCATAAGTAGTCTTACTTATTTTATATTTGTGGGTTTTTTTCCTGACTTCCAAGTGAATCACATGTTCAGAAAGTGACAACTTGTTGCCCAGACCTAATTTAAAACATCTAGCCAAGAACTGCAGAGCTTCCAGTGTCTCAGATCCACCACCTCTTCTTCTTGGCTGGCTTTGCTTGGCATATATCATAACCCCATGCACAAGTACAGTACAAACTGCTGCCTGGCCACAGGTCTCATAGACTTTTCATCATCCTTGAAGATCATAGACAGCTGGTAGAAAACTTTAAGAAAAGGTTTTGTATCACAGTATTACGTTAATATGGTTTTAACCGTATAATAAATATGTATATTTAGTGAATGAGACTATAAAGAGAACTCTGTGTACTTATGCTCCTATAGCAACAAGATTTTCCACAGAATTCTACTGTTTTACTACAGAATTATTTCCCAAACACTAATCTTTACAAATATATATATATATATATATATATAAAATTTACATATATATATATTTTTTTTTTTAAAACTACACTATTCAGAAATTAAGGCTTCTGAATCTAAATGAAACACTGATTCCAAAAGTGTTGATTGTTTATTGATTTCCTCTATACCTAAGCAAAGCTGGAGAGCTTAATAAAAATTTCTAACATTAAGAATGGTGAGGAAAAGTTATCAGTTGTAACTGAGTACAAAAGAATTTCAATATTGCTGGATTCTTCAGCTGGTCAGAAAAAAGCAGCATGTTGCCCCAGAGGACTCTAAGGGCCATTTGCTTTGAAAGCTAATGTTGGTGTCTGAATGCCAGTTCTGGTTAGCTAAGTTAGTTCTCAGTTGCCCTTGACTGAAGCATATTCATCCATCAGTCCAAGACTCTTCTAGCACAGTTCCTACACTGTACAAGTTACATCTTTTCCTCTCTCCACCTCCTGTGCATCTCTGTCTTACCCACTTACAAAGCCACTTGCTTTCCCTGTTGCCAACTCCAAAATAAAATTATGCTGGCTTTGGAATAATTAAAGTTTTTTTAAATGGCATTGCTGTTACTTTTAAATGCAAAATGTAATTCCCAAGTATGTAACACTCTTTATATTATTGACTTTCATACATTGTTCACTTCTACATCAGTATCACTTGATGCTGAGGCATTTATGTGACTGCTGCTCTGTTACGTTGACTGCTACAGCAGTCCTTGGATGAAGAACCACAGGTTTAAAGTCATTATTTCCCATGCAGATGTAGAAATTAGGAAAAGGTTTACCAGCTCAACAAATATCCAAACACTTTTTCTAGTTGAAAGAAGCCTATGCAGCTATTTTGTGTTAGTGAGATGGCAAGGGTAATACTAGTCAGGATTGTAGAGCCTGGGGCAAAACTTTCTGCATGTTCACAGGGCTGTGGCTGTAAACATTGCCTTTAAAACCTCTAATGAATATTCATAATAAATTTTACTTTCATATTTAGGAATTCAAACTTATCATTCTGGCTGACTCCAACTTTGCATTCCATCCTTAAGGCTACGCTATCTGCCCTAAGTCTATATGATAATTAAAAAAAAAAAAAAAAAAAGGTAACAGCATGTGTGCAAGAAAACGTGCAAATCTTAAGGCTACCTAAAGCTACTGAAGCCAGCAAAGGATTCACACTGACTTGACACCGTTGCAATAGGGCCTCAGTGAGTAGTTATAAATAGAATGGAGCAATGCCAGTACTTTAGCCCAGAAAGCAAATGGCAGGGCACAGTTCTTGCACAAAAACCTGCTTTTCATAGTTATCTTTTGCCAAAACAAGCTGCCTCTGTCCTTGCTGCCTGTTGGGAAGATTTCCTGGACCATTTGAGGCATTGTACAAAAGACTGCTAGAGGATATGGGACAAAATTATGGCAGGGGACGATACACTATATGGACAACCCCAGGGCAGAGCACAAGCCTGTGCTAGTTCTCTTTGAGTGAGGATTTAGACATAGCCTGAGGCTGTATAATCACACCATTCATTGATATTAAAATAATCTATTCTTTAAACACAGTAGTATAGACCAGAAATAAAACAGACTGTGTTGTTGATTTTGTTTTTCTTTTTTTTGTTGTTGTTGTTTTGGTTTTTTTGGTGGATTTATTTTATTTTTTTCTTTTGGCAATATAATTTGAATAAATTTTTTAAAAAAGCCTTAATCTTTATTGTACCTTAGAAAAAAGACTTTGTGTTAATTTTCTCCCCGTAGTATTTCTTTAGCAACTCAACCCAAAAAACTGAGATTTATAAAACAAATTGAAGGCAGAATGTGAAACTCTGAATAATAAAAATATAATTTCTATATGACATAACAAAGGTGCACTATAACATCCCATTTAAGCTCATAGGAATGCTACCAATCAGTAAAGATTGAAATCTAAGGAATTTTAAATGAATGTGATTTTTCAAGTGCCTCTTCATGGCTAAAAATCCATTTTAATCTAAACTCCCTTATTAAAAGGAGAATTTCACACTTTAGTTTTCACCCATAACTTTGTAATGGTGGCACAAATATTCATATAAGTACTAACAAATCATGTCAAAATTTGGGACTAGACTCTTAATGATAAAAGTATTCATAGATGTTTCTGTCATTGGAATTCATGTGATTTACCCAGGGAGATGACCTATCTTTTCTAGTTTTAATTTCAGTACTGAATGATGCAACAGCAGGGAAATCACAACAACTCTTTTGTGATCACTGCTGTATTTTTTACATTGTTTCAGATAAGCTGGCAGAACTACTCCCTTGAGCAAGTAAAAGTAAAGATTGCAGGATCAGGAAATCTCTGCAAAACTGCATCGACTTTAAAATTATGTCCACCTTGGGTCACAGTGGGACCGAAATATAAAAGTGAATTCTTTTAAAGTATCCAGGTGGGCAGCAATGGCTTATGGTGGAAACAGGAAGAACGACAGAAGGAAATGCAGCTCTCATTGGATGTGTGTAGCCCTATCTCCAGTGATAAAGGCAGTTGAAGAGACTCCTTCCTTCTTCCACTCCAGCTATTTATTCTCATTTTCACCTGCTGGGATTCTGTGCACTGTCACTGGGGTTACACTCTAAAGCAGACTTATGAAGTGATCTGTTAATATTTTATGTCAAGATGGATCCTTTTGCTAATATTTATCAGCATATACATATTAGTGGTGGTGGGAATCCCACAAAAACTAAACCAACATAAAAACCCCCACCACTATTCTATTGGTCTCTGATTACAGAGATTTGATTCCTACTTAAAATATTTTGTTGTCATCTGCCCACCATTTATTTTTGAGAGCTTTATCCTGAACAGTATGGCATGGATCCCACTGTGCACTGAAACTTTGCCAGAGCAAACAAAAAATTGAAAGAGATTTTCACCTCCCAAGAGAACTGAACAATTTGCTGAACTTTCTCCTTGGTCACAGCAATCAGTGTGATAGATGCTGCTTTGATTCCATGCCTCAAAGGCACCAATATTTCAAGTAAAAGACAAAACTAACTACAGTGTAAATAAATGTTAAAAAATACTAGTTCAGCACACTATGCATGTCAGAAAGTGGGCTATGTCTCAAACTCTCTCAGTCTTCTAGAAAAGTATAATTTAGGCAACTCCTAAGGGGTCCAGAGCGATGGTTATGAAAGTGTGAGAGAATCTGCTCAGGCAGACTCAGATATCCAGGCAGGGACGACTTCTTTGATGTTCAGGCACAACGATTTATCTGTGGTTAACAGCTGAAAGGATCAGATAGGTGCACTGTGCAACACTGAGCTGCCTCTTTCAGTGTCAGAATAATCCCGTGACTGCAGTGTGGCAGTTCATACAGAAAGCCAGGTCCTGCTGCCTTCATTCATACAAAATTGTGCCATGGAAATGCCACAGGGAAATCAGGGAACCAGTCTGTGCAACCCGGGAGTAGAAGAACCGAGGCTTACTCTGACAAAGTGGATCATATAGTTAACACTTTGTTAACTACATGGTGTTGATGCACGTTGATTTTTTTGTTTTATCACTTAATTTCTTCCTTTCACCTTTTAGGGAGAAATTTGGAAGCTGTTCACACTCAATTACATCAGGCAAGTATGCCACTATGTTGTACGATATCTGATAACCTGACAGTGCTTCATACAATATGATGTTATATAAATTATTACATTGCCCTTACTCTGTCACTACTTTCATTATGACTACAGAGGACATATGCAGATGTAGAAACAACCCAAAATTCCCAATAGGTCATTGGACAGTCTGAATTTTTCAAAAATAACTCTGCTTGCAATCCACTACATTAGATGCTACTAAGCAAATCCATGAAGTGCCAGACCTACCTGAAGAAAAATCGGTCCTTGGTAAAGAAGGATTTAAATTAAAATGAAACTTTAGCCATGACAAACTTCTAGAACCTTCTGATTATATACATAAAGCTTATTTTATTTTCTGTAATCTCATCCTAGCAGTGTGAGGTTCAAGTGGAATTTATTTGTACTGCACTTTTGTTTTTCATGGGTGGACTTTGGTCCTTGACAGATTTAACTCCATTCTCTCTCTTTCTTCCCTACTACCTTTTTAGGATCTTCATCTGTTTCCTCCTCATTTTGTTTACCTTTCTTGTTCGATTTAGTTACAGTCTGAAGAGCTTTCTCTTCCTTAACTTTCGTTTTGGCCTTTATTAGCCCAGTTTCTGTTGGTTTTGTCTCTGCCTGCTTGACCTTCTCTGCCGTCTTTGCTTCTCCTTTTCCATCCTTCACTTCCTTTTTAACTTTTGCTTCCACTTTAGTGCTCTTTACTTTCTTCTCCTCTGCAGATAATTAAAAAAAATGCTTTCAGTTTCATTCTTTCCCCCAACATAATACTCAGTGCCATTTATTTTATATTGTGCTATTAATAATGAGCATTTCTTCACTAACAGCTTGGTAAGATCTGATGAAAACTATAATCTCCCAACCCGGCAGAAATAAAAGGAAATATGAAATCCAAAGAGGTTTTATATTCAGTGCTATACCAAGTACTTGGCTGATGCTAATTATAATAGAATATGCCAAATAACATTGTTTCTTATGACAATATGACAGTTTTTATCGTATAAACTAGGGAGAAAGATGACAGTCATTAAGCAAACAAATATGGGAGGTACTTCCAGGTAAAATCTGAGCAAGGTTTAGACTTCAGAGTTAAACTTTCTTGTAAGCTGGAAAACTAGTGTGTAGCTATTTTTAAGGGTTGCTTTCACGCAGTGATTCTAGGTCTCAGTCCAAGACGTTTCGAGGTCTTGAGTCTGACTCTACACCAGTTCTCTGGGCTGAAAGTGTCCGAGACCAATTCATGAGATGCCCTTCAGCAGAGTGAGAAGGCTTCCGAGCAGAATTCCCAAATTGTAAATATCAGTAGCTGAAGCTACACAGAGCTTGGTGACACCCAAAGTGTTCTTTCTGCTTTTATGTGTCAGCAACTTTTTCTCACCTGAGCCATGCATGCTCGCAGTACGTGTGTTTCTAGTTCACTCCAGTGGAAAATCCAATAGTAGTATAAACTAGCACTAGATATGTTTTAAACTAATCTGTTTAGTGCAATGTTCATACTCCTGTTTTCTTCATAGATCTAAATGTCTCAAGGCAAAATTTGTATGCAACCAAATTTAGGTTTTCTGTAAGGCTCTAGACTTCCATTTCTATGAAATCACTGAGCTGACTAAACTGATTTTATCAGTGTGTAAACTGGACTATCTAATTATTGCAAACCAGAATTCAGATATTTATGTAAGAGCATTACTACTCCCAAACAAAGCCGTGGTACGACCAGGTGTTGCTGGCTAGTGGAGAAGTAATTTCCTTATCTAGTTATAGTGAAAATGTATGTCAGATCACTTGCAGGTAGGCTTACTTGTTTTTCAGTGAAATAAATGGTGGTTCATACTTCTATTCTCAATTTGAAATTTCAACAGATTTTGAAAGGTACCAAGCATAGAATTAACCCCTGGATGTTCTAGAGACATTTTAATTCTGATTATATATTAATTTCATTTTAGTTTCATCTAGCTGATTGTTCATGCACATCTACAATCTCTTCTTGAATAAAATAAAGTTTATGCATTTCAATGCCAATTCACTTTAAAAAACTGTAGTATAGATAAATAAATACCTTTGGGAGGAGGTTTCTTTTCAGCTTTTTCATGTCTTTCAGGTATGTCTTTTTGAGTTACTAGAAATGAGAAAAACTGTATATTAGGGGAAAAACTTACAAAGAACAAGAAAATATTGCCAAAACACAACATCATCACTGGAAATTTCACATTTCCTTTCAATTTCTGTTTTTCAGTTTTCAAAATTCTTGTTTTCAGATTCATATAGCGGGGTAAAAAAAGTCAAAATATCTGTTGAAACTCCCTTACCAGATGACAAGTGAGCTACACAGATCTGAAGATTTCTCGGGTATGTTTTTACTGCATATTCCAGATGACACAAACTTGCTCATGTCAAGTTCTGAGCAGACACGGACTTGGCCTTGAGCTCCAGCCAACAGGAAGCCATGTGACTGTATTTGTCTTACAGAAAGGTGTTTTTTCTTAGCTTGGGCTCGCTGTCTACAAACACAGACATAAGTCTGGTGCACACTTCAGAGCCCAGCTTGAGTGTGTTCATGTCTGCATAAGATACACTGTGTAAACACACACACAACTATGTCCCAGAAAGCCTGTTAAAATTGTGTGCAGACCTCTATCTTTGCCCTCCTGGTCACCATCCAGACAGATTGCCAGAACAAACCAGCCTTGACAGTTAATTACAGCTGATAACTACATCATAGCAACATCCTCTCTAACTGAATTCCATCCTGGAATTCCAGCCTGTATGAGACATGATTGATATTTAGACCTGGTTTTATTTTTTTTAAGATAGATTTTAGATGATGTGTTTAAAAAATTCTCGTATCACTGAGGCTTTCTGGAGCCTTTAACAAAATCTGAAGAATTACCTTGAGTCTTTGTAATAAGCATAAAGAAAGTTTGCTGACTGTGTGGGAAGTAGCCACATGATTTCCAGTATGTCCATTCCCCAGAGCTGGCCAGGACCTGAACATTTCTATTTCCTAGGGACTGCAAGTGGTTGAAATAGCCCCTGGTAGCTAATCCAGTTTAGAACAGACCCCTGAGAAAAGGGAGGTGGGCCTGGCATTGGAAAGCTCAGCAGCACACTGCTGGCAGAAATGCACCCTTGGACATGCTGAGGACAAGTGTCCTGATGCCCTGAGTCCACCCATAGGGGTCATGGCGGGAAAACTACCCAAGAGAGGGTGGCATGGCTGTGGCACACTGCAGCCGCAAATCTCCACAGCTGCGGTGTCCAAATCCTTCATAAAATTTTCCAGCCAGTGACTGGAGTCATGGCTGCTATTAAACACATTAAGGCTCTAAGTGATTATTTGGTTAGCTAGCAGAAGATAAATGGGTAAAGAGGCTGGCTGCTCATTAGGACTATCTCAGTGATTCTTGGAAGCTATTTGCTTTTCAAATCAACACAGACATTGTGGGCATTTATTTTCTCTGGATTACTTCAGCATGATTTCATTTTATGAAAAAAAATCCCCCACTTGCAAGCTATACACTGAAAAAAATGAATGATATCCCTTTAAAAGAGAGACTGGACAAAACTTCAAAGTTTTTTAAGGCTTTAAGTCTTCATTCTGCTTTCTTTCTTTCTTCACTTCTACCTTCTGTTTTACATTTCTCTTTAGACTACAGTCAAGAGAAAAAAAGAGTGATTTGTATATTTGTATCTATATTGTCTGAACATATTCAAATTAAACCTAGTTAATTCATGCATCTCAACATCATGAGATTAATCTCAATGCCGTAACAAACTGATACTAAGATACGTTGCACAGTATTTCTTCAAGAGCTAACTGAGTAAAATAAAAAGAGACAAAGACTGAAACTGAACTTCATTATGGAAATATCTGCCACAGAGAAATATCTGACCTCAGTGAAAAACATTCTAATGCCAAGCAATAATAAATGTTAGTCTTTAAAAAATGGCCTAATAGGAAAAGGCAATTGGATTTTTAAACCTCCCTGTCCAAACCATAGCCAAAGATCGAATTATCAGTCAAAAGAATAGTGAAAATCACCCCTCACACACCCATGATATTGCTTCAGAATATATATGATAATTATTAGATATGTAAATCTTAACCAAAGCCACTTCTGCCACAGAGGACAGTGCAAATCACATACTGAAATTAAAATGTTATTGAAAAAAAAAGTAAAGGTGAGAAAATGAAATTCTATTTTTGGATACGATGGAAGACCCAGATTGAGAGACAGTAAACACTCTCTCATTAGGTCTGCATCAGGTTGAAAACTAATACACAAGAGAAAACCTTCTTTGCAGACAAATTACTGAATCCCTTTGTGGAGGAAAAGGCATCAAGGAATGCAAACAAAATAGTCATAGGTTTAGTTCTTTAGCTATGTAAGAATGATTTATAATAAACTCTGTGCATCAACACAGGAAAGTAAAGCAAAAATAAATATGCTGAGCAAGACTTCACTCAGGGGCTGATCACGACCTGCTAAAGCAAAAGTGACAACACCTAAAAAAATGTACAGCATGAACTAGAAGAGCTTTGTACTTTAAATAGTTATGTCCACAGTCCCCAAGATTTAAAAGCATTTAAATTGTACAACTTTTAATGATGATCTGCAATACCTTTAGACGGTGCTTTCTTTTCTTGTTTTTCTGACTTTTCAGGTTTCTCTTTGTGAATAGCTAGAAATAAAACCAATAATCTTAATGGTCATTAAAAAAAAAAAAGAAGGAGTATTTAAGTGAGAAAAAAGGAGAAAAAGGATCAAGAAACACAAATAGGCCCTGTGGTTATGCATGCAAAGAATGAGAAAGATTGATTCAGCTGCTGCTGTTTGTTGTTGATGCCAAAACATGGGATTGGAACTTCCAAAAACTCATCTGCCATCACTGAGGTCTTTGCCATTGGTCAGAGGAGGAGCAGTCTTTCTAGCTCCACTGTAAACTCATGAAAGAAGGTATTCAAAAAGAGTCATACTTATTTATATTTTTTACTGTTTTTCTTTTCAAAATATACTTATGTACTGTAATTTATTGGTTTATTTTGGTTTATTGTTATTTTTTAGCTTTCTTGTTTATTACTTTGGCTAATTTCTGAAGGATTTTCTGAACACAGAACAACTAACAGTTTTTCCAGCTATGAATGATTAAGTATTATAATTAATTACAAGTCTAATTGCAGTGACATTATAACTAATACTCTTTGGGGCTTTTTGTTTGCTTTTAATTTCCACCTTACAAATTGAAATTAACTACCTTGTAGTTATTAGATTTCTGGCTCAGGTTTCAGAATACACCGAGTTGTGTGGTAGCCACTGAGTGGTGGGCAGTCTGGAATATTCTCCTGTGTGGGGATTTGTTAATTTTTTGCGATTAATGTTTGCACAGTAACTTGTCCAGGGATGTGCAGAACTGATATTTGCATGAGCTCATGTGCCCTGAGGTGGCCTACAGGGATCATGTGTGTGAAAACACGCAGCTCCCCACTCGAGTACGGCGTATGAGTTTATCCTAGGAACACAAAAATGTATGCGTGAGCATTGAGTTGGTGTTTAAAAAGAAAGCAAGAATTGGGGAAGATAAAACAGTGCCAGATACCTAATTATTGCTAGTAAGTACTGAAAGAATTAGTCCTGGCCTACTCAGTGGCTATGCAATGGCCCTATGCAGCACTCTATTTAAAATGCTTTTTTTTCCACGTGGCCTTCCTGATTACTTCTGTGTATGGGCTGTTAGGTGCTTTTTTCTTGGATGACCATAGTCTCTTAGCAACCATACTTATTGCAAGTGTTGGAAATAGTCAGCGATTATCATAAGATTACACTAATCCAGAGTACAAAATATATTATCTCACTTCCTCAGAAAAAAAAAAACAACAAAAAAATATGCAGAAGGAATATAAAATGCTACTTAGTGTGCAAGTCTGCAAACCTTTTTATGATTTCATCATTTTATTCATAATTTTTTATAACTTTATTTTTCCAATCAAAGGGATACATAAATGGAAATTGAGTAGAGAATTAGCTTTGGGGTACCTCCCAAAGTAAAATAAATTCTGACGTTAAATAATTACCTGCATGCCTTTCCTTTTTTTCAGATTTTTCTTGTCTTTCCGGTTTGTCTTTATTTGTCACTACAAAAGAAAGAAAGTGTTATATATATGCAAAAAAAGGAATTTAAAAAAAAAATAAAAATTAAAAAAAAGTGGAAAAATTTAAGAATCCAAAACAATTTCACCAAGATAAGCCTTAGGATACTAAGTGGCAGAGTGTGTTACTGTTGAGCTGCTTACAGTGTACATCATACTACACAAGTGTGAGCAGCCAGCTCCGGCTAACAAGTTACTGCCATGGTAACATGCCTCAGCTGTTTGCTGCATAACATCATCTCTTGCAATTTCTGTCACTTCCAGAAGAAATTCAGAAAACTGTCGAGTACTAAGGCACAGCTCACAGGGAATGCTGCTACCCGGGACAGAAAGAGGGCTTCACCTTGGCCACCCCGCACTCTGTCAGACACGGGCTGTAAAAACCCTGGAATCAATCTCGGAACATAAGAGAATGACATGTGCAAATGATACCTCTGTGACTCGCTAGCTGGCTTGAAATGGGTAACCAGTAATGGATACGGATAGCTAGTAATGGATACAGACAGCTAGTAATGGACACTAGCTGAGATCAGTCCCCTGCAATGACGATCTCAGAACCATAATTAGAAGCCCAGCATGTGCAAAGCAAAACTAATGTTATGACAGTGGAAACTGCATTATGCTATCCACTCATTCACAGAACATTTTTCCACTCGCTTTTCTTGGGATTTTACACTATAATTTTCCAGAAAATGAAAAATAAGCATGTGGAGTTTAGAACAATTCCAAAAGAACAGCTGTGAAAATGCAAGTCTAGCTTAAGTCTAACTCCTGCGGAGATTTCATCCAAGTTTAGTAAAACTCCTTTTGTCTAACCTGAGCGGATAAGAAACTTCTTTTACAGTACCACGAATTCCATATCTAACTGGATGCAAAAGAAGAGTGGTAGGCAATATTCAAGCTTTCTCATATTTAAGCAATATAGTGATGAAATCCATGAGAATATGGCTGACTTCCCTGACCGAGACACTCCTAAGTGACTGAGACACTTCTAATTACTCTCTGTGTCATTAAATAACTTTCTTAAACTTCATCCCAGAAGTTGATTATAGATTAGAATAGGATGCTATTTATACTCTCCATTACATCAGTCTTGAAAAGGCAATGTGTTTAATGTAGAAAATAAGCAGTTAAAATACAGGGATGCAGTCTCTGGAGTCTCCCAGTCACACTACAATGAAATGGACCTTAGAAAGACACACATCCATAGTCTTAGATTTGAAATTTAATGTACAGTCTGAAAGTAATGTTTATTAGTATGGTGAATACAGAGAATCTCTCTACACAGTAGTGTTTCCACAGCAGTTTTGGCAATAGTTCACGAAACAAAGCTAATAATGCACTTCAAAAAAAAATATCATTAGGTAGACAAAATATTAATAGGATTTATGGCAAGCTAAGGCAGTATTATTGTCATTTTTTTTCACTGGCCATCTGAGTTTGGCTGGGATAATTTTGTTCCTGTTCTAAGAAACTTAATAAAACATTAAATATTGTTCTCCTGTGAAATCCAGTTGAAGAGTTCCCCAAGTTTTCCACATTATAACAGAAATCTTGTAGATAAATTGATGTTTTAATATGAGACTTTATTGCCTTTGCTTTGTCATTTTTCCAAATCCTAGAAAAAATTTCCCATGTTATCATCATTCTATTTTCTACTAATAAATATTCATTCTAACAGACACCTCATTTTATGTGCCCACCATTAACTTCTAAAATCAGTCTTGTTAGCTCAATGCACTTTGAATTACTTATATGAAATGGAAAAGCTCCAATCAGAGACTGTTAGAAAGGCCCAGTCAAGCACAGCTTTCAGGAGGTGCATGTTCACTTGTTTCTTGGCCTGAATAAGTCTGCTGTAGCCGAATATTCGGTCTTACCTTTTCTTCTTTTGGTAATTTATTATGATCATTGGTCTGTTTGCTCTTCCAGAATGTGTTTCTTCCTCCAGCCCAAGACTTCATTAGCCGTAACTTAGTGTGAAGGACATGTTCTCAGAAGAATTAAAGTGTTTTGACAAATAGGTGCAATCCATCAAAATTCCATTTTGCTAAAATATCCTCACAAAAGGCAAGCTAGATGGTGGCTCTTGTAACCCAGGGCTAACTCATGAGTTGTGAATGGAGAGTAAGCAGTATCCTGGTTCTGACTCCTACAACAGGTCTGTAATTCATTGTTGGCATACACCACCAGGAAATTATTAAATTCTCTCTAAAACCTCTCCCCAGTGTCTCTGAAATTAATCTGGAGGAATTTCTTCTTCTTCTTCTTTTTTTTTTTTTTTTTAAGGCAGATTTCCAAAGCAGAATGTCTACAGGGAACATTTCCAGTATGTTATAATTTACTCATTACATTTGGGTGTGAAGTATTCTCAAGGACAAATAATATGCTTGTATTAATTCAAGAAGAATAAAAAAGACACCTATTTGTGCTCTGGGCGTTTTTTACAGAAGTTATTAGTACAGTAAAGACTTATCAATTAATCTCTGAATATAATTTCGGCTTTTCTGTACAGTGATGAATTCAAATTATTTTTAAAATCCTCATTCTCCTTCCAACTGGCTTTCACAACACCTCCTCCATCCTTAAACATAATTGGGATCTACAAGAACACTCTAAGAGTCAATCAATTAGACTATTTTGAATCACTGATAAAAAGACAAAGAATATAAAAGCTGAATACGTACCCTTTGGAGGTTCCTTCCTCTCAATTTTTTCTTGTTTTTCAGGTTTGTCTCTGTGTGTTACTACAAACAATAAACAAATAAATAAACCCCAGTTCACAATAAATCTGCAATCTAGATATATTAAGCACACTTCTTATCTCATGAAAGTGATTAAGGAAAAGCATTCGTAAACCCAAATAATGGATTTTAGCTCTGAGTCACAGGTACCTGATGATGTATAGACCTTCTTAATGTCAATATCTAATTCCAGGTCTGAGAGAAATATTTTTCTTGAATAAGCCTTCAGATATTAGACTATATTTTTCTGAAAGAAGTGATTATTCAGCAACCTTAATCTAATATGTCCTTTCTCTTTTGGTCCCATTACACAACCACCCTGACTCTAAGATTTCTGACAGAGGAAATTATTTTCAGCCCTTGACAGCACCGCTTTCCATTCTTAACAAATAAAGGCCAGCATATTGCTTTCTATGCTATTTTTTTCTTTATTTTTAGCTATTACTTCCGTCACAGGGTAGATTAACAAGAAAACATTTCTTTTAATCAGAGTGTAACCTCAGGAAGAGCAGCTGTTCAAAACACAACCTACTCCATGTCCTGCTAGAGGCAGGCAAACATGAGTCCTTATGGACTCTATGGCCCACCCAGGTCTCAGACCATGTTATGAAGCGGTTCAATCCCATGTACCAATGATTTTATTCTTAGTAAACCTGTACTACTGAAAGACTTGCATTTTGTAATTTCAGGGAAATTTTTTTTTTTTTTCAGTACCCAGGTTTCTGGGAACAACTAAACAAAACTCTGAATAGAAGACCATGAACTTTATACAGAAGCACTTTATGCTGTTGTATCCATTCATTTCACCAGCTTTGCAGCGAATGTCATTTCACAAAAGTGCAAGAGCTTTTTTTTTGGCTGTTTCCACATTAAGAAGTGATTAAGAAAAATCATTTGGAACATTCTGTAAATTCATTATATCTTATATGTGTTTGCATTATCCAAAATTAATTTTCTGTCCTATCGAGTAAATTATTGCTGATAACAAGCAGCAGAACAGTTGAAAAAGATTGAAGAGAGATATTTCAAAGCCTTTAAAGAATGTGGACAGCAAATTTACACTAAAAAAGACCCCAGACTGTGAAGAATGCAGCAGCACCAGCAACGTATTATTGAATGAATTACAGACTGCAACTCATTCAAATGCTTTAGGACATCTAGGAGCATATCAAGAAAAAAAACATTCTCCAAACTGAGTATGTTTTGCAGAAATTGTAGCATGCTTTTACATCTTGCATTTGTATTAACAGATGCTGTATTAACAGATGCTGACTTTTGTCAGTTTTGGCTGGACCAACAGCAGAGTTTTGCAAACAACAGCTCTGTGATGGTCAATGTGAGTGAAACATGAGCTTCTGCACATTCAGACAAAAGCTCTTGTAGCCTCAATGCCAAAAAATACAGCTGAACTATGCAGAACAGACTGATAATCAGAAAGCTTGTTTTTCTCCACAGGACATCTTACTTGTGTAAGAGAGATTATTGTGGGATTTTAAAAATTTATTGTAGCTTTTCCACCGCATTCTCTTATTTCATGATTTGAGAAAAAAGCCACACAACAATGAAAAACAAACCAAAAAACCCAAAAGAAAACAAACATACCCCACACCCACACAACAAACCCATAAAATGAGCCTTGAACAACATTAACTGAATTGAATGTTAGCAGACCCGAAAGTAGACAGAAAAATCCAATTTAAGGTTTTTTTGTATCCTCGAAATGATATAAACAGCAAAAATGCAAGCAAATATTAATATTTGTGTGGACTACAGCTTAAAACATGAAGAAAGGATCAGCTGGCCCCTTCTCGAGAAAGAAAAGTAACTTGATGTATCTGGGCAGGGAGCCTGGAATGTGGATAAGCAGAGACCAGGTTGGCATAAGCATAAGCTATTTTTCTCTTCCCAATTATAGGCTGAAGGTGATCTCTGGTTAGTTTGAGAGCCTTATCCTGTGTGTTGATATCCCCATAGCCTCAGAGGTTGCTAATCTCAGATTGTAATGTTTATCATTACCTCTTATGGGCACCGTCAGAGCTATGCCTTCCCTTATTCGGGAAGGGCAGGTGCTGCCAAAAATTAAAGTGTTCATGTTTCAGGGCTGTGATCACTGGCCATTTTTGACTCTTCAATCACAAGCCCAACAAAATCCACTGAAGCTTTTGATCTGACAAATTTAAATCTGATATTTCTTAGCATATTAACTCTCCCCTGAAATTTTTTCATGTTCAACTTCATATATAGTTGTAAAAGCTCTGTCATAGAAAATGCATCAATGTCTACAGATCTTTTCCATATTTTGTCACTTGGATATCTTCCTCTTTGTAAAGGGCTTAGTACGTTCCCTTTTTCGAGTCCACAATTCTAGATGCACGCATTAGATTTCAGATTTAGTCAGACTGTCCATACTGCCATGTTTCTGTGAAACAAATTAGAGTTAATTGGATTTTCTTTTCCATATTAAAAAAAAAATAATAAAAAAAGAACAAGCAAATAAAAATGTTTTTAAGGCTACCTACTTACATACTCTTCAGCTGAAAAATGCTGAAACTAAAACTGTTCATTCAAGTTGAATTCAACCATTTTATTTGCTTTATGAAGCATCTTATAATTAAAAGATCACCTCTTTTGTTACTTTTGCTACTAGGATGCTGGTGACATCCATAAGAGAAAATAATAACTAGACTTAAAAACCAAGTAGATTTATGGCAATTGTGGAAGCTAAAATTTTTCCACAAATTAAGAGAAATTCGCTTGGACTGCCTTGCAAATACCAAAAAGTCATAAGCTCAGACTGAGTTGTTATTAGCATTGGAAAAAAATATAATACCCCAACCTAATTTTCACTAACCTAGATTTTTGAAATTGCTGAAACATTTTTGCATGTCTTTGAATGAAAATTTAGCCTGAGGCAAAAAGAGGAACATGGGAAATCTCATCCTAAGTGACTGGAGTGTGATAAATTTATAAATAATCTAAAATAGAAGCTTATAATGGAAAATTTTAAGGTAATTTAACAATGTATTCCAAACTTAATATTGCTATCTACTTCACAGAAAAATAAAAATAAGAAGCATCGCATATATGGGAGAGGATTTTCCTAATTTCAATTATCATCGTAGATTTTATTTGCCTCAAATTGAAGACATAGTGAAGGGGGATGTGATTTAGGTTTTCTCCAACAAAGTTCTCCAACAAAGACATTCCACACTCCAAAACAGAAAGTGCAAAAAGAAGAGATGTAGTGAGACACTATTTCCATACCTAAGAGAAGCAAAAATAGTTTCCAGCTGAGCAAGTCTTAAGTCTGCTGCTTAGTACAAAGCCAGGTGATGAGTGCAGTAAGCATGAAGCAGAGATTGCTCGCTCCAGCTAACAGACTAAGTGCTTGTCTACAGAGCAGCACTCTCAGGAAAGTTAAGATAAATGAACTAATACAATGAAGTTAGAGTGCATTAGTCAGAGAGCATTAAATCTCCGTGTAGATGCTTTCATTCGGAAGTAACTTTAGATGGCTATAACTTAATTCTTCTGGAAGGAACACTGAAAAAAAAAAGGGGTTGGTCTGGAGAGGGGCATAGACTCCCAGGGCCAAATACATAATTTAAGGAAACTAGACCTATGTTGCCATCTGTACCATGTTCTCCAATTTAAAGTTAATGCAGGCATATTTGTAGCTGTAACTTGAGAAATCAGGCTAGACAGACCCTGTGTCAGAAATACGCCTTTAATCCGTAAACTTGCTGAAATTATGTGGGTTTCTAGCATACTAGGATTTGTATGGTCTAGCTCTATTTATCTATTTAGCTGTCTCAAATACTTTGTCTTCCAGCTACAGCAAATTAACCATCATTATATTGTTTTCTTCCGTACCTCACTCCAGCAGCCATGTATTAGTGAAGTGATTTTGGGAAAAGCCACACAGTAAATCAATCTTTTCCCATTCCTTCTAGATGCCTTTTAATTAAAGATTTTCCCCAGAAATGCAGGACAATTCATTTCATTGGTAAGATCAGGTTTCCATAAAAATCAGAACTTGTCATTGGACTTTCCGTTAAACAAAACTTCTGTACTTACATATACTTTTATCTCCATACTTTTTATCATTGTTATTACTTTTTGCCTAAAATAATGTGTCGTTAACTCCTATTGGTAGTAATAGTAATAGCAATTATATCACCTATTTCTTAAACAGGCTGCTGCAGCAGCTCAGAGTCCTGCGAAATCTGTCTAGAACACACTATCTAGACGTGGTCTCAGGAGAGCTGGGTACAGAGGGGTACTCAATCCCTCGTGCCTCTGCTGATCAATCTCCTGGTCATGCAGCCCAGGTGCCAATGCACTTGTGAAATTACTAATACCTAGAATACCCAATTGGAAAGACCTTACTTTCTGTTGAATTTGTGCTTATGTGTACATGTTATCATGAAATAATTTGATTTCAGGGCTCTTAAGCATGACCAATGGCTTTGTGACATTATTTCTCAGACTATTTCTTCTTTCCAGGATTAAATTGACTACAATAATTGAAATAGACATTACTGCTAGTAGTTTATCAAAATATTAATATTAAAAGCAAATTTTAGGGCACCAGTTTGCCTGGCTCTCAATACTGTTTGAATCTTTTAATTTCAGCCACTTCCATCTGGGATTTTTATTCATTATAACTGTTCCTCATATTTCAGTTCAGTCTTTCAAAAATGAGGCTTACAGATTGAACTCCCTTGTAAATTGTGAGATTTGTACTCAGAGGATTTGACTATTCAAAAAAATATAATTAAATTACTTTTAAAACTCTAGTGTTCTCATATGTTGGGCAGAGGACAGAAATGTTTTTTTCCATTTGCTGCTATTAAAAATATTAATTTTAGTTCTGAATTTTTCCTATTAAAAACAACTAAAGACTGTACTTGTACATATTTCCTGAAGGTACTTTCGAAGGTAACACTGAAATTCCCTAAAGATTCATGCCTTTATCACACTGTAGACAGAATGCTTTCTTGTAATTGTTCCTTCTATGTATAAGTCACATTGTTGGGACTAAACATGAAAACAAAATATAGAAAATAAATATTTGGTTTGTGCTTCTTGTATAACTAGAGACTGTGTTATCAGGCACATGAATAATGAGACTTAAATAATGACACCTGAGCATCTTTTTTCTGGCATCTTATAATTCCTTTGTAATAATTTCTGCAATGTTAATATTGTTCTGTGTAAGGAAATGTACTTTTTGTATAGATGAAATGGTACACCAGAGGCTCTTTTGGTCAAGATTGCAGCATCATTTGTGTTTTTAGATTATTTTGCTTGAAAAGACCTTAGCTGGGATCCTTGGTAATGGATCCGAGTTCATTATTGCCTGGCTTGCCCACTGGTACCCTAAAAAACTCATTTTGATGCAACATGATTTATTAAGTAGTTGGGAAACTGTTCTAGGCAGTCCAGATGACCCTGATTAGCACAGAATTGGAGGTGAAAAATACTATAAAATAATTTTACAGAGGTGCAAAATACTATAAAACCACACTAAGAATCCATATAGAAATGAATATAATTGCGTGAGGGAGGGCATATGTGTATATGCACTATTTTTAATAAGCTTCCTCCTTGCTTCCTCCTGCCATTCCCAAGCTGAGCACTGGTGCATTAGAGGGATGCTCATCAAGTTTTATGTGGCCTAGCTTTTATGGAGGAGCTTTGTTAGGTAAGAAACCTGCAGATATCCCAGGAAACATCTTTGTTTATATGACCTCTGAAAATCAGTCCAAGCCTGTTTCTCTGTGGATTTTGGAAAGTGCCAGTTATAGGAGATTAAACAGTCTGTAAGAAGAGTAGTTTCTCAAAATGGAAGTTTTTCTTATCTCTGATACACACCTGGCTCACTCTTAACTATGACTTCCTAACTTGGATGGCACCCACTGGCCTATAAATTGGTTTTCTTCCTTGCCCAACACACTTCATGCCTTTTGCACCGGAGGAAGTTCATCAACACTCAACTTGCTTGCACCTTTTCTAGAAAAAAGATTTTTGGGAAAGTTTGGGCAGAAGAATCTTATTATGAATGTGCATTTTCAATCTAGCTACACAAGCATAAAATTACAATATTTTTGTTAATGCTAAGGTATACATGAATTTTTGATGATCTGCAGTCTGTGCCAAATGATCTTTCAATGCTTCTATGATACAGCAGCGGTAGTTCACAACGTTAACAAACAAAAATTATGTAGTTAACAAAGACACTGTATGTTAAACAAATATATGTGGGCAAACAGACAAAAAAACCAGTTACCCTTCACTGGTGTTCGTTTTTCAGGTCTCTCCATTTTCTGTTTTTGAACTTCTGAAAAAAAATGCAATGCATATTTATCAATATTAAAATAATTTTCACACAAAAATATTACATGCATTCTCATATTAAAAAGAAATTTAAAAGTGCTTAAAATATTATGGCAGCACCATGGCTTTATCACCTGCATAGTCAGAGTTATATACAATACAGTTCAATTTTATATATATACAAAGACAATATATGTAGATAAAAATCACAACATTAAGTTGTGATTACACACAACTTTGATAATTATTCTGTTTTTAACTGAGCCATACAGCTACTTTTAAAGGCAAGAATAGGTTTTGCTGATATGTAATGGCTATACAGTAACATGTGTTGGTCATGAATCAGAAAAACATGCTTTTACTAAACATTTTTTGTATGTATCTTGATTTGTTTACCAAGATTAGTATTTTATGTTTTCCAGATTACTTTTGGAAGGAAAGAAATTTTATTTTTACTACATTTTCTCAAAATTTTAAAGCTCACGTACTGAGCTGGTATCTCCAACACACAATAAAAGGTAGACTCAATGCCATCTACTCCAGAGATAAAAGTTCCCAGGTTAGGGATTGTTGTTGTGGAGAATGACTCATTTTGACCATGCTGTACACCAGAAACTGAAAACTGCCTTCTTGGAGGAGGAAGGGGTACAGTATTTGTCTGCCTTTGTTATGCCATTCCTTTTGAACTAAATTTTTCAGCTGTAATATTGATACTAAATTACTGCTATGTACCTCCATATAAATCTTTTTTTTCTACTGTCCTTATTGTGTCGAAACCAGGATAATATAAAAAAAATAAAATGCTGAATTTTCGAAAATGCAAATCAGAATTAAATCAAGTGTGGGTAGCCCTCTTTGCACACAGCTGTAGTAATTTAAAGGACATTTTTTATAGCTGTGCAATAAAGTCATTAAGACTATACAGAGTGCCTGGTTTATTATATTGTACACATATTTCCTGCAGTAGGAAACCACTCTAAAACACTGTATCAGATTTGTTTTCAACAAAAGTAAATGCAAATCTCACTACACTCTGTGGGAGATGCCTTCTTGTATTTCAGTGTTACCTGTAGTCTATAGGGTCTAAATAACAAGAACACTGACCCCAAAATTAATCCAACAGAGAAAAAGTTATGCATATTGCATCTCAAGTCTAAGAAGCTACTCTAATGCCTATTGAAAACAACTGAAATATTTCACTTACAACCTTAGTTATTTTCTCAGAATACATATTGCCAAAGAAATCCAGTAGGAAACTGAATTTTCCCTCACCAGATATTTACATAAGTCCTTGAAAATAATGCAGAATGTTTTTATTGTCTAGTATTTAGTATCTGAAATAAGTATTGTGTGTGGTTCGCAAAAAACATAACTATACTATGGCATCAGCCTATGCTGTCTTCAGATAGAGTGAATATTATTCCACTGAGATAAAGAGCAACAAAGGGTAAATTACATCACTGTTAGCCACTAATGTATGGAAACATAACTAAGCTAATTATATGATGTCATTAAGCTAAAAGGAGTTTTTATTCAGTTTTCATCTTGGTCCTTTCAGCCTGGGTGTGCAGTTCATTTATTGTTCTATAAACCTCATAGGGTGAGAATAGGAAGAAATATACTCTACTGATTTACTGTATAATAATAATAATAATAATAATAATAATAATAATAATAATAATAATAATAATAATAATTCAGCTTAGCCTAGATTATTTTTCTTTCAAGTATGTGAGGATATTTTATTTCTATTGACTGAGAGAATCCTGTTGCTGAATTTTCAAACTTTTCCCACTTGTTTTGCTTAAATGGATGCATGGTCTAGTTTAGGTAGCATGAGTGGTAGGAGTGGTGCAAGACAGGAATAGATGGAGGAAGGATTGCTCCCTAATTCTGCGCCCATCTGAGCAATTTTCCATGCCACTGTTCCAGGCTGCCTCCAAACACTGACTCAGGGGACTTAAAGAAAGCTGAGTCACTTCCTCTGCATTGCAACACACGGTGGAGACACATCTCACCCAATTCAAGAGGTCACCCTACATACAGAGATGAATATGAATAAATCATATTCTTCAGGCAGAGTCACTTACACAGATATGTATTCCTTGCTTGCTTTAAAATGCCTCAGCTCTGCTGCATTTCTACCATCTATTATGTGTCTCACTACAGAAAACAGGCCTATTTTTCTTGAAAAAATATATATAAAATAAGAATAAACCTTTGTTATTAAAAAAAACCCAAACTTTAAAATTACTATTGATTTAGGGAATTTACTGCTAGTTTAACTGCAAAATATGTATGGAGCAATGACTCTAGAGCTGGTTATCTAAATCAGGTTCACACTGTATCAGCAGTGAAGCTTGCTTCAAACAAATATTCCAGTAAGGTGCACAAAAAGATACATTTTTAGACAGCCACACTGAGAATTTCATCTAATTTTCTGCTACAATTAGGATACCACACATCACAAAGAAACATACACAAATTCCTAGAAGTGAAGTACATCTTCTTATCACACTTGTGTACATATGTTTTTATATACTGCAAAGTAATCATCATTAAGGTCTCTTCACAAACTTCCTGTTACAGTCTGAACCATCATAAAAAAACTGCAGCCTGGATCACATCAATTCTGATACAATACAAGCCAAATTTTCCCAGTACAAATCTAGTCTCAATATAAACTAATCTGGATCAATTTACAAAACAGAAAATAGTAACTGTTTGCTAACTTCAAAGTATTTAAAATCAGGAAGCACATTAGATTATTGGAGATCTTTTTTGTTGTTGTTTTATGAGAGTTCTGATACTCTCTGCTTCATCTTTTATGACAAATAGCTTTAATTTTCTAGTAATCACATCATATCTTATTGCTGAGTTGACAAAGTGGTTGTAATATCATAGAAGACTTACATGGCCAGTTTAAAGCATGTAATTTATCTCTATCAATGTGACACATTGTTAATAAATCCTAAATATTACGAATTCATGTTTAGAAAAATGACAGAATCAAGCAGCAGCAAGGATAATCTTTGTCACCACAGCAACCATCCGGATTCTTTATGGGATGACAGCACAGTTTATTAAATTATTGTAAGGGAGTATGTATTTTAAAAGCTGTATTTCATTGTTTGTTTTCTTAAATTATTGGGCAGGCATGAAAAATTATCTTTCTCCTTGTGTTGCTTGGGTTTCGAATAGATAAGTATTTCCTTAAATATGGATACTGCTTGATGCTAATTTCTCTAGACTTCAGGTCTTGTGCAGATATACAAAACATGCAGGGTGATTATTTTAAATAACTCCAAGAAGGAAAGCTAGGAGTCTTCTCACTGAGCATTTCAAGATGCCAAAAGGAGACACACTCAACTGTATTGCTGTCAGGCTGATTTATCTGTGTCCTGTTGACCCAAACCAGACCTTCACAGCCACCTGAGGATCAGTATTGCAGCAGCTTTACTGGAAATCCCTGCTGAACAACAGAGTCTGGGCAGCAGCTTCCCCACCCCTCACCCAGCTAATTTTCATTAACAGCAGTTGACAGTGTCTAACGAGAACACAGCACTGGCTGTGCACTCCAGCTCCAGGAAGATCAGGATGGGAGAAAATTATTTCAGTCCCTTGAATCTGTATGAACTAATGGGTCAGCGCTGTGCAGGTTTACATCAGTGTGAATGAAGGTCACAGCCCCTCATGCTAGGGCATGAGGAGAGTCTCCTGGCTCCTGGTTCCCTTCTTTGTCTGTCTTTGTGCTTCTGATTTTGACTTTTTGTTATGTCCTTTTTAATAACATAGTAAAATGAGTAGCATTATTCTCAGCTATTTTAATTTTACTGTGTTATAACAGCATCCATGAGCCTTAGCCTACATTAATTACTTTAGGTACCGCACGGAGCTATACCACGATATAAATATCCCATCTCTGTAACACAAGAGTTCAAACTTTGGGGGATGCATTTCTTCTCTTACTGGGAAAGCACAGCCTTGCATCTTGCTTCATTAGAAGATAAAATGGTGAGTAGCATTCTGGCATTGTTAAAACAGCTCCTACACCTCACCCTTCACTGAGTTTCCATCTTACAGATGAAATATACCTTTAAAAAAAATCCCAAAAACATATTAGAAATGTCAATGATATAAGAGACAAAATGAGGAAAAAAAAATCAACATTTCAAACACAAGAATGCTTTACCTAAGGTAACCTAGAGGGTCAGCAAAAGAACTGGGAATTTACCTCTGAACCTGACATTCAACATTACCGTCCACGCTTAAAGCCATCCTGTTTCCACTTAAACACTGCAGTGAAGACAGAATGTAGTTTTACTATAATTAATGCTTTAAAGGTATAATTAAGCAGATGGAATTTTCTGTGAAATGAGAATAGATTTTTTTCTAACAAATTTTACCAACCAGTCATCTTTTAAATAATCTGTTACAGGTAACACAGCAATATATATCTTCAGTACTTTGACATTCTCTCTCTTACAAATATCTAAGTGTGAAAAGGAAAATTAGTCCAACTGAGAGTCCTGGTGAGCCAGAGGTTAATAATTTGCTTTCGAGCAGTTAAAATCCTTACAGCTATTGCCAGCAATTTAGTGGGGCTGTATCCTTGCTAGTTTATCAAGACTAATTGGTAGCAGGCTGCTGATTATCCTGAAGAGTCGGTGGAAATAGATACTGAGGGCAAGGCCAGAGTGAGTGGTGTTAAGAGCTTTAGAAGATGAGAGAGATGTCATTTCTAATGTGTTTTTAGATTCTGTCTATGTGAAGAATTGTAGTCAACTCTCTTGCTGTTGGTATCCTCAGGAGAAATTTGCAATTGTGCAGCTGATGTCTATTTTTAATCTAGATAGTACCAGCTGGTGAGGGTGACAGTTATCCTTGCGGGGCTAGGAGGAGAAGAAAGGAAACTGTGCATTAGAGCAACTTCTATCTAACTGCTAATACATCACGGTTGCTGTACTCTATAGGCAAAAAAAGCCCACAGAAAACTAGACAATACCTTGCAACAGAAAAAATAGCACAGGGACAAATAATAATAAAAAAACAACCAAACAAGCAGCAAATATTTAATTGGGGAATTAAATTGGTGTGTTGTGTCCATATCCAGGAACCAAAGACAGAGTAACAGGAGGCCTTAAATACCAGCATTCAGTGTTGGAAAATCTGAGTGACACGCATGACTTATTCAGATGACTTCCCTACCAGCTTGCCGATAGCACAGTCTTATCCCCAGTGTTTTCTTAGATCTCACCCTGTTCTGGGGATTCATGGCAACTTCAGGCTAGGGTACACAATAACTTTTCCTGAAGTCATGTGTTGTAAGACCTTTCTTGAAAATGCAACAAGGGACAAATTGCTCTTATCGATGAAAATGTTGAACTCCTTGTGTGCTCATCCACTACATGAGGAACCAGGCCACGGTGCCTGTTAAATATAACTTCAGAATTCTTTATCCACCTCTTTGGAAATTACAACTACAAGTTAGACTGAGAATAAAGGTTTCTTCTTCCTTTTTTTTTTTCTTTCAGAAAAGAAAGGAAAGGAAAAGTTATAGACCATGTCAAGTTCCATTTGCATTGTGAAACAGAGGATCTCCTCTCCTCTCCTCTCCTCTCCTCTCCTCTCCCCTTCCCTCCTCTCCCCTCCTCTCCTCTCCTCTCCTCTCCTCTCCTTATTTTTATTATTATTGTTATTATTTTGAGTTTTGTTTTCCCCTGGTAAGGTTTCAATTTGAAACAGAAAAGCAATTGCTTGCTTGCAGAAAAGTTTTTAGGGAGAGGGGGACACTTGTCTTTGACTAATTGTCCTGTAAGCAACACTGGTGTCCTTCAGGAAGACTATATGCAGACTTTTTTATGATTGAATTTTAATGACTGGGCTTTTGAAAGAATTAAAAGTGGAATGTATTAAATGTTTTCAATCCTAAACATTTTTTACTTAAAGCTTTATTCTTAATATGTATATAAACATGTTAAGGCTGTGTTTTTCATTCCCAGACAGAAGTCCTGTCCCTTAGTTTTAAAATCTAAAATGAATGCTACGTGCACTTTGATTAAAATCGAAAACCAAAAGACAGACAAACTCTTTACTCAAACAAATCAGAGATAGAGCTATATGATCAAAACCAGATTTTATTTACCTTCAGTGGAACATGAAATTGTCTTGATATGTTTCTCCTTATGGATGCCAGCCAGCAAAGATGTTACTGGCCAAGTGTTAAATGATATTTTTCACAGCCAATTTTTTCAGTCTTCCTTTAATAGAGTGTAATTTTCTATAGAAAAAATTGCAGGCAAGGCTTGTAGACCTCTTAGAGCAAAATAATATGTACAATCATACTTAAAATCTCTAATCTTTATTAGCATCAAATAAATCTTTTCTCATACAAATCTATTAAATTGTTGTTTGGTTGGGGGTTTTTTTTGTTTATTGTTTGTTTGGTTGTGAAAGGAATTAAAAATACAATAAAAAGAAATCATACACCAAATTACTCTACCAAGATTTCAAAAACATGAACTCTGCAGATTCTACTTTACTGTATTAGTCTGTAAATAGTCATTCCTTCACAAATTCAATCACTTTTGGATCCAATGAATTTTATCTTAGGGGTTTGTCATGCAGAAGAGAGAAGTTTCTGTGGGTCATGAGAATGGGCTCCATTTGCTATATCCTCTCCTTGGCACAGCAGTAGCTGTGAAGGCATCTGAGTTCACTCAGAAATATTCAAGACTCCCAGTTTTGATGCTGTGGGTTTAACTGAGTCTTGGAAAAGTTGTTCATTTTCTAGGTCAGGCACAGCAGGCTCCAGCCAGAGGGGATCTGCTTAATGCCCTCTCCTCTCAGAGTGAGAATCTCTCCAGAGCTCCATTACCGGGACAAAATTAAGATTTCCACGAGGATTGCATGGGTATCTTCACTTAAGGTTTTCCCTGATTTAAGAGGATAACTTCAACTGCTGCAAAACTCTCTTCTGCTACACTTCTGTCCAGGGTCCCTACTAGCCTTGTGGCCCAAAGTTCTCTCTCTCTCTTTTAAAATATAGTTAGTAAGTTTGGATTGAAAAGTTTCAGCTCCAGTTGAAAACAAATCATTATTCTGCAAAAGGTAAAAGAACTATTATTGAACATCCCTGTTCCCTGGTGGAATATTGTCTTTTTTCATCTGTGTAATATGGAAAATGTTTTCTTCCTGTTATAAAATGCTATTTTATGGTGGATATGCTATTGCTCTATTGATCAATGTAAGTAAAACCAGATGAAATTATTAAAAGAACATTAATAACAGAAATGGGTGCCACGAAAATAAAAAATGCAAAAAATACATATCTGGAAAAGCAGTTTAACGTCTGAGAATTGAACTAATCAATGATTTCCATCTTTTAACAGAGGGTGTACTTTACACAAAGATATGCAAAATGCTTTATAGTGAAGTGTAGCCTAGGGAGACAGCAAAAGCCTTTTAGTGAGATCTTTAATAGCAACTCATATATAGAGAAGTGAACATTACCATACAGCAACATTAAAAAACTGAATTCAGAAGGCATTATCAGTACAAATAGATATATACTTTAGGGAAGAATGAAACTGTGTAATTATTTTTTAAGACAGGTATATGACAACTGCACTGGTAACACAGTTTTCAGGTTGCATTTATGGTATTCTGAATTTATCACCTCTAGTTCATTTCCAAACTGTCTGTAGCCTTGGGTTCACAAGAAGTTGTAGGTGGATTACAGCCATGCAAACACTGTGTCCCTTCACTGGGGAAAATGCTTGGAGTATGGAGAACTCCCTTGGGAAATTATCACAATATTTTAACAGTTTTGATACACTTCCTGAGGCATTTGCACTGGTCACTCTAGGGCAGCAAAAAGGACTTCTGTCTCATCTACTGAGTCCGCTGAACTTTTCGTCTAATCATACATTCTTAGGTGCTTTAATAGTTAAAAATAGCCTGACACCCATGATAAATTGTAGAACAAATAACTTAAATATTTGTCAGTATGTTTTCCCTAACCTGCCTGGATCCTGAGAACAGCTCTTTTTAGACTTTTACAGGCTATCATATCCAAACTACTTTCAAATCCAAATTAGTAAACCTCTGCCTTCTCTAAGCAGGTTGTTCCTTCCTCTCCCCTTTCCCAGGCAAAGTTGTTGTATATGTTTACTTGATCACCACACCAAAAGGTGATTCAGGAAGTTGTCTGGTCTGAAAATCTTTCCTTTTGGGAGCACTTTGTCGGCACAAATCAATGCCCAGGTCTGAACAAGCCGATAGATTGTGCTGAATAAATTCTGACTGGCCTAGCCTTGGGGTGGAGAAGGGGTTGACAAAAGTGGGTGTCTGGCGTTGTGTCTGGGGGAACTGCACCTCCGGCCAGAGCTTCGAGGGTGAGTCAGTGTAACTGACCATTCCCTTAGAAGCTGACACGTCTTTTAAGAGCATGATGTGTCTTCAGCATATCAATAACCAGCCTAATACTCTGGCAACGATACTCTCATTTGAACTGAAGACAGATGGACAAGGTGCTTTGCCAAAAGGTTTATTTGTATTTTACAAAATTTCTTGTGAACTTTAACAGAAATTTCTAGTCTGTGTTGGCATTTTATTGTAATCTATGACTTTTAAAATTACATTTTCCAAAGAAAAATCTCAAAAACTCATTTTTTTTATCTCGTATATAGGCTAACTAACAGAAAATTAGAGATCCATCTCTACCTAAAGGAAATATTTGTTCTGATTGTTGGTAAGAATAATCTTATGCCAATAATAAAACTTTTTGGTAATACATAGATGGATAACTGTCATGATGGTGCTTTATTTCATACTCTGATTTTTAAGTGAATAGTATTGATTGAAATTAAAATGACTTCTTGTTTAATAAAGACATTTTTAGGCATGGTTGTTAATGCTGAACTGTCTGCTCTTCCTTATTATTTACAGATATTTATTTCCAATTTTGCAGCTTCTCAGCTCTTTTCCAAACTCACAACTGAGGCCAGTAGTGTCTACAAAAGAAACAACAGACAAACAAAAAAACCCCCCACTTTCTTTTTTATAGCATAATTTCTGGTAAAAAAATACAGACATACCGCTGTCAAACAATAGAATGTGTCTCTGAAGGTGAAACTAACCCTGAGAAAATGAACAAGATTATCAGTCATAACTATTATAGAAAGAAATTAAACTAAAAGCAAATTAAGCCTGAAAGAAATAAACTTCTCTATTTCTTTTGTGAAAATGCCCTATAGTTTTTGTATGTTGAGAATATGCATTGTTAAAGACTGCAAAGTCCCCTCCTGAATAATCTTTCAGTATGTCCACTGAAGAATACTGCTTTACTAGACAATATTAAATGTTCATTCTTTTCCAATTATTGAAGATAAATATTAGTGATAAGACTTAGACTGGCAAAAATAATTGCAATAAAAAAAGGGTACTTGAGAGATATTTTCATATCTTCTAAAGGATTCTGAAACTGATATTAATCCCATTGTCTGTGGAAGCCCATTGTCATTACTTGTACTTCTATTATCTTTGCTTTTAATTTACATTTCTAGGAAAGTGATCTTTGCTTTCTTTGGGATCATAACTATGATTAGACTTTTTTTCTTCTTTCATGGCTAGACAATGTCCTTGCCACTCCCCTTGAATTTTTTTCCAATATGCAATTGTACTGTGATACCAGCAATCTTATTTTTTCAGTTACTATATTCCATTATAAAGGAAGTTTTGTGCAAACATTTTAGCATTCATAAAAGCTGCTAGTCAGCAAAGCAAAAGAGTGAAGGCTTGTCCGTTCACTAAAAATAGACATGGAGATTTTTCAAAAATTCTTGTTCTATTAATGAATGCCACAATAACTGTGAGTTAGATCCAACACAAATACTTAAATATCAGGCACAGCAACCATAGTGCACATTTCTAGAGTGAAATTTGAGAGAAGTTTTCCATAAATATGTGAAAAATATCAATCTGTTCATATTCTGGAGTCAGCAGTAGTGTACTGCAAAATCTCCCTGAGGTTTTTTATTTTTCTTGTTTAGAATGTTCAAATGCCAGTGTCACCTAAAGAAGGATCCTTCATAAAGTTATAGATAAAATTGCTGTTCAGAGTGAAGGGATTTGGATGCAGAAATGGTCCTTTACATGTAGGCAGAGAACACTCCATAATCAAAAATTTGGTTCTAATTTCATGGATCGAACTAACATTTTGACACCCAGAAATCTCCAGATCTACTTGTATAGATGATCCTTTTATGGGTCCAGCCCTAACAGTAGTAACATGGAAAAAATCATCAATGCAATGTCTTGTTTTGTTTTATTTTGTTTTAGAAAGCTTTTCTTCTGGAAGTCTTATTTATGGCCCATGTAAATGACAGCACAAATTAGTCAAGTAAAGCTATGTGGAGAGATCTGCACCTCATGCTCGGGGGAACAGATTGTGATATTTGTGAGAGTGCTACCTGCAGGAGCTCACCGGAGCCCTCAGCGCACCTCCCAGGGCTTTGCCTTCTGCGCTCACGAGCTTTAGCACTGGGAGAGAAATTCGCTGTGCCTAAGCAGAAAAGCTGTTCACTAGACTACACCACAGAGCTCTCAGAAAACTTCTGTTTAGCCTTAGACCCTGGCAATTAAGGTCTGTGACATTTATAGAGTTTTAAGAGAAGTCTGCAGAGACAGGAACGATTCTGAGGGGCTGGGAGGTGCCTGTCACCGAGAAGACATGCACAGTACTCTGCACTGGCATTTCCAAGGGACTGGTGGCTTCAGGCCACATACGTTGTATTTCTGTAGCCCAGTAAAAGAAGTGACAAAATCAAGCATAAACAAGGCCAGATCCTGGCTGCCAGGCTGAAATGGAGACCTCCAGTCACCTGGAGATGGTAAGTTATTTGAGGATGTTGCTATGTGAAAGCTTGTGGCAGTACTCAGAAAGGGGTATTACCTTCAGCAGTCCCAGCCAAGGGCCAGTGTTTTGCAGGGAGACAAGGATGAGAATGCTTATACTCTAAAAGACAGAGGGAGAATCTTGAGCACACATCCAGGAAGTGGAAAAGCCCACTCAAAATTTGTTTTACTGTTCAGGCAGGTGAAGCATGTTTGAATTTGGGCCTTTTCACATCTGTGCAGCTGCATTATCCTGTAAGATACCAGAAATAGAGAAATTACCAGCTCCTTGTCCGTTTCACTTATACCAAAGATAGAAGACCCTCTCAGGATTCATGTCCAGAGCCAGGCTGTGAGCTTAGAATAGTGAGGAAAACATTCCAAGCCAGCAGTTAAGATACTCAGCTCCCTGGATGGAGGAATTTTAGATCCAAACAACTATATGATCACTTCCAATTGTTTATAATTTAAGCAGCCTTCAGCTTGTTTAGATGACTTCTCTGAATTCTGTTTCTACAGCTTTGTGTCCCAATGCAATGGGTAAGGCCGATGTCACTGACTTCCAGAGAAGGGATTGCAGTGCTGAGAGTGGGGTTGTCCATAGCGTTTTTATGGATTATGCCTTCCTAGCCATGAAGTAGCAGCACTTTCAGCCTGGCCCCTACACTGGCCCTTGGTGAGAAGACACATTCCAACCATGTACACCCTGCCAACCATCTGCTACAGCTTCAGACTCTGTGCATCCTCTGTGAAATTAAAAATACATCTGTCTCTATGGGAAGAGAGACAGGGTGGTGCTGAAGGTTTTGCAGATCTTACAGATGAAGTAAAGAGATGGAATCTTTTCCTACACTGTCTGTCAATTTTCCTAACATGAGTCATTATCAATGGAAAGATAATTGGTCCTGGTCTTCAAGCCTGTTAAATCCTTGGATTCCAGATTGAGACTGACAAAATGCTTCATTAAATAGAAGCCTGATCCAGTTCCAAAACTTCAGAAAAAACTGGATTGGAATCTCAGAAGCAACTGGGGTGATAGATTCATCAGTATGGGCATTTACCTCTTGAGAATTTGATGGATACCAAATTCAGTTCACAGAGGGCTGGTTACACATCCTACTATTCTTCTGCTGTGCTCAATATGGAGAAAAAACACATCCTAGTTTTGAAAAGCTTTACATTCCATGACCAATAATTCCAGCCTTCTAATACATTTTCATTTTGATTTAATAGAAATTGAACTTAAGCTTTATGTTTCAGCATAACAATTTCAATATCTATAAAGATTATAATATAAATCTTGTTTCCTTCACTTGTCTGCTTTAAAAACTCAATGATAACTAAGTACTTTTTTTAGAAGATTAGGAATCAGTCCTTATTTTAGGGTCCTGTGTTGGCTCAAGGTAAAACACTTGACAGTACCTCATCATTATTTCTCACTAAATATACTTTCCATATTATTATTCCTGAACATGATTTCTATCCAGACATACATATAACTCTTTGGCATTAATAGGAGTCCCGCAAGCACAACAAGGATATAAATAATATTTCTGTAATTCTATGTTTTCATGAAAATTTTTCAGATTTTCTCATTAATAATGAAATAATAAAGAATTCTCACAGAAGAACAAACAGCTCAGTAAATACTATTATTTGTGTTTTGCATTTTATGAGTTTGTTAGAGCACAACTGACAAGGTTAGTAGACTGCCATTTAACTATTGACAGAATTTATACCACAAATATACCAGTTAATTGTTAAAATGATTACAAAATATTTTCCCTCTATAGTTAAGCAACTGACCAACCTTTTCTCAGGGAAGGTTCCACTTCACCTAAACCAAGAGAAAAAAACAGATATCAGAGAAAACATAAAAAATAAAACAAAAAGCACCACATTTTTTTTCATGTTGGCTCATTTTAATTTCAAAAAATAATTTTTCTTCTTTATATGCTAAATGAAAAGCATCTATTCTGAGATTTTGAATTTTTCATAAAAAATCTATTTTGCCATAGAATTTTGGGTAGATAAATTCAAGGTGTGGTAGTAACTGAGGAAACATCCAAATCTCTATTTGTGCTTCTGAATATTAACTTGTGACTACAATTTAAAATTATTTTATGCATGTTTCCACATTTTAAGGAAAGGCTCTCCAGTTCTTTCTTAATTCCAAATAAAGTATATATGAAATTTAGCAAGATTGTAAATCCAGCAATGCTTCCAGTGAAACCCAAGGCAAAAATTAATCCATTTCAGTGTAAGTATAAACTCTTGATTGCTGCAATCTCTTATTGTACCTCCATGTAGGACACGGAATTTGAAGGATTGATCCTGAATGACTGGCTAGTGTGCAGCCTTGGCTGCACCGACTACAGCACAGAGTGGGCAGGGTGCTCAAAGCAGTCAATTTTTATGATACAGTACAGTAAGATGCCTTACTGCCTGTTCACACTCCTGGTTGATGACGAAATTCCACTTGGACCAAATACTGATAGAACTCAGGTTTCCAAATCTAGTGAACATCAGATTGCAATTTTTTTTCTGACGGGTATTTTATGACTTTTCCTACTGCCATTAACACTTAGACACTCGAGTGTTTGAAAGTTTTCTTGTGCTTTGGGAGCTATGAAATGCTAAAAATGCACACTGATCAAATTTTACCAAGCTCTCTATATTTCATCTTTTCTGTTTGTCAACCTTAGGAGAGACTGGCTTTCTGCTAGTTATAAATCATATCTCAGAATAGGATGCCAAATTCACAGACTCACATGTAGCAGCTTATCTATTAGCATTCATATATGGTGCTAATATAAAAAGCTCATGCACATATTTAAAAGGTAAACATAATATCTCAGGTTTCTGAACAAACGGGTGGAAGTCAGTTTCAGTACACGTTGCTTTTTAATTATATTCTGCTGTAGCCAAATGGAATATAAAATAAACTACCGTGAAATGAAGATGTCACTCCTACACTCATCTCTTGTCAGAATGACCAATATGATGTGACATGATGATCCACTACTGACTGTGAGCAGTCTCTGCTCATACTGGGGAACTAGGTTTTATTTTTTGTTTTGGTTTGGTTTTTTGGGTTTTTTTATTAACAGAAGGAGAGCTATTTCCAAAATCAAACTATTAGTAATTTACTTTCATTTATCAGATTTTGTCAGATGAAGAATGTTAACTTAATGGTAGAACCATAATTTCCAGTAAACTGAATTATTTGCGATATGCCATCCAAAATCCCGTTAGTTCAGTTGAAATGCTATTTTTTTTTTTCATTTCAATATATTGCCCTGTCATCAATATGTCAAAGAAAAAAAAGTTCTAAATTTCTTGATGTACCTTGTATATTTTCCAGGATTCTTTAGATTCTTGCTGATTAAAAGAAAATAGTTATTACCATTCTCTGAAGCAATATCCTGATGCATATTTTGGTTGCGGCTTTGAAGTCGTATATAAATTAGTGCTCTTTTCTTCAAGATGTACTAATGGTAATATTTCATTCCGACAGCTTTTCTGTAATATTACATTAAACATGAGATGAAAGCTAACAAAGAGACCAATTTACTGATTGGAATAGCCAGTGGATGCTTTATTAGCAGCAACGTTCACTTTTCCTTTTGTTTGACCTTCTTGTCAGAGAGGTTAAAAGCTGAGTAAGCCAACCTAATGCGTGTAAAAAAGCAGTTAGAGCAGTTACAGAAGTCTTTACGCTACAAATACCTTCATCACTGTCATCATCATCACTCCATACGATGTCAGACAGTAAAGAAAAAAAGCCATAAATCCAATCAGAGGACTCTTCCAGTGTCTCATGAATGATTCTCAGTGGTTCTGTGCTGAGCTTGTGAACAGATCTTCCTGAGTGCAGAGTTTAAAACAAAAGTGATTTGAAAAAAAAAACCAAAAAAACCCAACTCCTTCAGTAATAAAATTAATCTTCATTTCATACAGGACTAATTATACTACCTCTTTTAGCAGAAACAAGGATTGTGAATGTTAATTTTTATTATTCAAAGATTTGAGGACAGCTCTCCTTCCTGTGCAAGACTGGTATAAACTGTATCTTACTGCACTTGCTTCTCACAGAGTGATTAAGGACCCAGTGTATAATTTGGTCTGATGTTGTACTCCAAGTTCTGGCCTCTCCTTCTGAGACTTGGCTGGGCAAAATATAGGTATAGATTTCATTCTAATATTCTTTGGTTTAGATAATATCTTCCTTTAAGCCTAGTTTTTTGATCTGACTCAGATCCCCTGCCTCTTGATGCCCATCTAGGATTCAGTCCCACTCATGCCATATTTCCCTGCTGAGCTCCTTCCTTTACACAAGTCTTGGCTGAAGAAGTTGCTGAGCCTTGGTTTAACTACACAGACAGGTCATGTCATTGTCATGGACCACACACACATGGACCACAGGATGGGGAGAAGAAAGCTGTGCATACTCAGGCCAAAATTAACCTGAGTTCAGAATAAGCAGGGATGCAAATCCAGATAGTGGCACACAGACAGCTGCTTTCAAACACATACTCCTCTGCTTCTGGTTCTTCTCTTACAACATTTCTAGAGTTTCTTTCACATACACTTGTGCACATGTGCATACTTAACTTGTTCTGGTCTTTACTGCCCCTGTAGGCAAGCAAACTGGGAAACAAAGAAGCTGTGCCGTTTCATGTCCTCCACCTTCCTGGAACCTCTGATGGAAGTGAGACTTCTGCTCCCCACTGCATCCACACTCAGGCAGTGCAGCCATCAGTGGATAATACTAGTAATCCCTTACAGGCTTTCCCAACTGGGATTTCACCAGATTTCTCTGTACCTGACACACTATTTCAGAGGGACTTTCAGGCCTCTGACAGATTTTTCTTCTGACCATTCTGTGCAGCAATTCTCTATTTTCTTTAACTCTGTATCAAACATTGCTTAGGAAGAGGGACAACCTTTTTTCAGTCTATGTTACTGCCCACTGTACTTGAAATGGCAGAATGAGTAATTGCCTGGTCTGTGCAAAGCTTTTCCACAAATATAAACAACAGAAGGTAGATCAGAAATATGATTTGAATTTTTGGCCTAGTCTTGTTCCTAGGAGTTTCAATAGAAATACACTTTCAATAGAAGTACACTGAATTCAATAGTATCAAGGTGGGAACCATATCTCTGTTTCGTGTTGTCTTTCTGTAGGTAAATATTTTATTAGGAAGCTAAAGACAAGTCTCTTCAGAGCTACTTCTGATTGCAGTGTTCTGACTCACAAGCCAAATCTTAGCATTAATCAGAAGCAGTCTCACATGGACTTGCAGGCTAAAAAGACATGCAAGGTGCAGGCTTAAAGGAGCTTTTTCAGTGACAGCAGTATGAACAGCTATTTTTTAAATGTGTTATAATGAAACTTAGATGTAGCTTTATTTGAAATAGAAATGTACTACTAAATAGTTCATTTTATTTCTGATTAATTATTCTGAAACATAAGAGACCAGGCTGACTTTCTATTTGTTTTCAGCTGCTTGTTGATAATGCAGACAAAGGAAACATTGTAGTTACTATTTTATGAATATCGTATTATATGGGTATATGCTACTGAACAATGAGACATTAAATAAAGGTATGACATGATGCAGTGACATAATTGCAAAGAAATTAATTTAGTGTACTACTGTGCATAATATTTTATTCAGAAAGACTGAGTAGTAAACCAGCTAATATTTACTTTTTTGCATGACAGTTATTTGTTTGCATTGTCTTCACGCGTTGAGATCTAGACATTTAATTTTTTCAAGTGATTTGCCACAAATACTCTTCTCAAGCATTAATCAGGAGAATGAATACCTATATTTAGGCTCTTAAAAAGTAAATCTGTGACCTGACCCTTGATGCCATTTGCACTTTACTCTAATCTAGAGGTGTTAAGGAGTCAAAGTGGACTAATACAACGGACATGGCCAGAGGTGTCTTAGCATAATCAAGGTTTTGATTCACAAGCAGGGATGGTTTAACTTTGGACAGCTGCCTTGATTTTCACTGTGGCTATCCACCCTCCTTTTACCCTCTGGTTGCTTAGGGAGGGCTCAGTTGCTTTTACAGCCACAGGTTTTTACAGCTGCAGGGACTACAGCTGTAAACTAAACAAGAACTGGTATCAATTTATTTCAATATACTGGTCTATCAACTATCAGTTCAAGAACTGCTTCTGCTTCACAGGTAGCAGAGCTGTCCCCCCCTGGGCAGGCAAGGGAAATGCTCAGACAAGTGCAAGATCGAGAGCAGAGGAAATTTTTCCAACCACCCCAAGGCAAGCCATCTTTGCTGATGAATCAGTCTTCAATATCATATTCTGGTCTTTAATTCATAACATCTTCATACCACACTTGAAAAGGGATTAGAAATTATAAGCGTCCAAAGGCAAATTTCTCCAGTCATGCCTGTGTTAGCAAGCCCAAGTTGTAAATCCTGTTTAACACAGAAAGTTTAGAAAAATCAGTTTGGACTTGTGTAGAGGACACTTTATTGGTATTTGCAAGATGAAATTTTGTATTCAAACAGATACTGTGAGCTCACTTGAGGTCTGATGCAAGTGGCACAGACCTGGAAAATTATGTCCTCATGCACAGATCTTCTGCTTAACTTCTGTTGTATTTCCAACATTTTTTAACAGTGCTAATAGTAATGATATGTTCTAGAATTCTTAAGAACACCACACCAAGTAATGCTGAAGTGAAAATTATGACTGATTAAATCCATGCTTTTAGTTCTCCCAACAACTTTGACAATACCAGGTTCTATGAGGTCCCTAGTAGAATGAAATACACTAAAAACAAAGGAAATAAAACAATTCTGGTGTTAACAAACACAGAGAAAGATTCATTTTACCTCACACACATGCAAAGAAAGACAACCATTGCCAAAAGATTTACATACTCTTGCTTCAAGAGTGAAGCTGAAAGAATGCAGATTTTCATAACAAAATTTGAGCTTGATATTTTTTAATTTAGAGATGTCCAGCAATTGAAAAGTATGATGAGATTTTTTACAGTCATCTTGTTGTCAACATAGTCGACTAGATTAGCAGTCCTCATTTCTCAGCCAATCTTAGAAGACTAATTATTTTAAAAGTAAGCTCACAATATATTTCTTTTGTGAACATAAGGTGTGTAATACAGAATTTGTAACTAATCTATAGCTACAGTTAATATTATTATAGATTAATATAGTTGATCTACACTGTAATTAACACATGAAATACCACATAAAATCCATTGCTCTGTAAGTAGAGGGGGCAGGATTTTGGATTTAAACTGTAAAGAGCCTTTATAAATACAGACTGTTTCTCAGATAGATACAGACTTGTGAAGTTTTACCTTTTGTTTAACTTTCAAATAGGGATTGAGCCGATTGTTTAATGTTAGATAAAATAGTAAACAATTACTAAATACCTGTTGAAGGAGGGGAAAGGAAGTAAATGGTTACTGAGGAGGTTAAGTTCAGACATGAAACATAAAATTAATATTGAAGAATTTAGTCAACACTATGCAATTACCTTTAATCACAGTTTAAGTTCCCATTAGTCTATTCAGTGAAATATACCTGAAAGTGTACTGAATCCCTGGTGGTTTCTAAACTTTCTCCAAAGTGCAGAAAGACATATTGTGACCTTCAGAAGGCAAGTGTCCCTTTTTCCACTGAAATCTGTTTCAGGGTTACATGAATTAATTTCCAAAGAAGGTCACTCCTTTCCCTTGACTAGAAAGGAAGCCTGAACAATTGGCATGGACATGTCACCTTATTTTCATATTACTGAGGTATGTGACATGGATCCTGCTAGTGATGCTGTTCCAGATTTAAATCCTTCTTGTTATTGTACACTTTGGCTAAGCACTTAGATTTGTAACTTTACGTTCATAATTAATTCCAGGTCTATACAACTATTCACCTTGATAAATTACTTACACTCCAGAACAGCACTGATTCCACAAAAATGCTTTGCTAGAACATTTTGTTTGTCATACAGTCTTTTATTACTTGGTACAGTGTAAAAGATGTCCTTCAGATCAGTAAAAGCTCATCTTTACTTGTGCTGGCATGTTCACTGCTATGAGAATAGTAAGAGTCTTGTTGTTTTGTTTTCAGTGGAAACATCAGAATTCCAGAAGGGAATTTCCTTTTGGAAAATGCTGAATTTTGGAAAAGTTAGAGCAGACAGGAAGAATTCCAATTGAATTTGTATACTACCTTTCAACGCAATCTTATTGTAGGACAACTTAATCGAATTTGATTGGAGACTGTTTGTTAGCTGTTGGAGATATCTGGAAGCTTGTTTGGATTTCCTGTACTAAACACATGCAAATATCTTTAGAATAATTATTTAAGAAATAGTTTCAGATATGTTGTAGGTATTAAATACTGCTAAAAACTCCCCATGTAATTTGAAGCAGCACATCAAGTGCTATGATTCTTTGTAGCTCTCTAGCATTATTGGTACAGAAACAGTAATTTGATTAAAAATGTGAGAACAACAATTCTGAAAAATTAATTGCTTCATTTCTGAAGTCTCCGTGACTCACAATCTTAATTCCAAATTATTTTAAAATCAAATTTTTAACCTTAATGGTAATTAATAACTCACGCAGAGCTCCTTGAAAACAGCCAATGACAAAGTTCTCAAGTCCTGCAATTGTCATTAGGTATGTTCTTAGGATATAAGGTAATTTTCATAAAGTGATAAAGTATTTTTGAACAGAAACCACCTTTATTTTCATCAGGACTGATAATGGGTACTTTAACAGTGATTTTTGGATAGAAGAATTGAGTAATCACATGGCATGATTTGCTGTAGCCTCTCAAGCAAATTTGGTTGTGTTTAATAGTCTGAGTCACTTATTCCTGTGAAGTGCACAACAAAAAGTGACTAATTGATTTAACTGTGCAAATCACTTCAGACATTATTTGAGTCTCAATAACTCCGTCAGAAATGTAGTTTCCTATCAATCTTTTTTGCTTGTCGAATGGTTAAATGTAAATTCAGAGTTCAACCTATGCAAAGGTGGCTTTTTTTTTTAACGAATCACAGCAAATTAGTTAATAATTTTTGGATTTTCATCAATTACATATTTTGACTCCAGTGAATTGAATGCAATTAAGCTACAAATGATGGTAATTATCTGGTGCAAAGATTGATCTATGAGATATAAACTACTTCATTGACATGGACAGCTGATGAAGACAGAGAATTTCTGTTGTGTTTGACAAAATACAAAACCCTAACACTAGCTTGTGGTAATACAACATATCCTCTTTTTAGTAAAATATTTAGTAAAATATTCTATTATAAATATAGAGATCTATATTTTAATTTGAAACTTTATATATTTGTAAGTGAAGTCGATATACACATAGTCTTCTATTATTAACATTCCAGTTTATCAACACAGCTGTCCTTAGGTCTTACCTTTCTGTTTCATAGACTAACATTTTTATCAAGCTTACAGTTCTAAGTGATAAACAGGTAAAACTTTGGTTGGTACCATTGAATTATTAGTATAAAAATACTAATTTAATTCTGAATTATATTACATATTAAAACTGTCAAAGAAAGTGCAGAGTCAGCTTTCTCAGTAATTTCCATTTTATAAGTACGTATATTGTAAATATGAAGACTACAGGCTATAGCTGTTTCTTTCTAATATCAATCTTAGATAATTATATTGAGGTCAAGTTCATAGAGGAAACCTCACCTGAAAGTGGACAAAGAAGCAGTTACAACTAGAATCTACTTGTCAAAATTTAGAAAGAATTCACAAACTCTCACAAAATAATTGAGTCATTTCAGGTCCATTTGATATAGCCCTACATGTCGATAGCACTCTATGTTTAAGACGGGCTTTAAGTTCAGTTTATATGACCTGATTTGATATCAGCTGGAAGGTTTTGATTTGATAGTTCAGACCCTCATTAGGTGCTGTTTTCTGAAACACATAGACATTTTATCTAAAATAATTTGAAGCTTTATTTTTTCTCATTCTATGTATTCAGCTTTCTGACTAAGAACACAGATCTTCAGATTAAAAAGCTGTTAAATAATTGTACAACAGCATTTTTAAAGGACGTTTAAAGCGTAAAATTAGTACCTCAGCTTGACACCATTTCTTGGGACTCTCCTGGCTGCGGGCATCTCTTAGCTGTCAGATCTATTTCAAGCATGATGTGAAAATGAGGAATAGGCTGCTGCAAGCCCCAGCCAGGCGGAGTTGGGGTTAGCTGAGAAGCAGTGCTGCCGTGGCCTGGCCTCTGCTCGTGCCCATGCTTTGTTATCGTCCACACACATGTTCAGAACACTGCAGGCAGAAGGTCTTTACCAGATGGCAAACAGGGATCATCACAATGTTGTGAATAGGTGGCTATACCTGATGGCAACAGGATGAACCCCACAAAGGCCAATAAAAAAAAGGAAGAAACACCATTAGAGATAATGAACGTTCTCATCTGTCTCTTGACTAAAGGAAGCACTTAAGGAGTCAAGTGAGGAGTTGTTTAATTTCTGTGGGGCTGCTGTTATGAGGCAGAAATTTGAGTTCATTAAAAAGAGAAACAATATACTGTAGGTGTGAGATAATACAGTGTGAATCACAGCAAGGTAAAAACATGGTCAAATAAAGCATAGTATTTTCGCAAGTCACTAACAAATTCTATTGTTGAAAAGAATATATTACATATAGGTGATTCTAGTTGAGCTCAATTTTTTCAACCACAAATAACCAAAGAATTGCATCACTGCAGTTGTTACTGAAATGAATTACTGGTTTGATTTGTTTGTTTAAAATTAGAAATTTCACAGATAACATTATGCACTGGAAATTTGCTTTGTGTTTTGTGTCCCATGAAGGATATTTAAGCATGAATTCTCCTCTTAGATCCTTCCCTACACCTTGAGACAGTTTCTGGAATTTCATATTTTCAATTACATAACCTCGGAAAGTTTGATCTATCAAAATTTATCATCTCTTATACACTGGACCTTTTGGGATGAAAGCAGCACTTGCAATAATTCAATAGTTCATAGACTGTCATTCTTTTCAGTATAAACTCATTTTCTAGGGTTTTATAACTCAGTTATGAGATCTGCTGCAGACTGAAACATGAGAAACCAGATGTCATCTGAGCAGCCCTTCTTTGAACTGGAAAGGAGCTTAAATCCCTTTAATGGATTTTATCATGGAAGAGAGAAAAAATGTTTTGTAGGTTTTAGGTACATTAATTGAAGTCTCATATAATTCAATTAAGAACTTCATTAAGAACTTTGAAATAGATAAGCTGTTCAATCATGCTTTGAATTGACATTTATAAATACAGTAAAAATTATTTCAGAAGACTATAGCACTGTTTTGATAAATTCCAGGGTAGGAAGTTTGTCTAGGGCTTTGCATATTTGAAAAAGAGAAAAAACTATTTGTTCCATTAAGTTTGCTGGTGGTTTAAACTAATCCAGAAGTTCGTTCTTTTTCCTGACTAAATACAAATGTATTATCAGTTTTAACACTGGTGGATATACAGTCATAAAACACAAGAGTAAAAATAAGTACACACTTAGGCCTGCAGTTCTTAAAACTTTCCGTTGAACATTAGCACAAGGTGACTACAGTGAAATGACATTGCAGGGGAAAAATGTATGTATATATTCCTTATAATTATTATATACTCCCCAAGGCCAGACAAAATCTATCTGTGACTGCAAGACAGTAATAAAAATGACCACAACTTCAGGCAGGGAAATGGTGACTTCAGACTGTGTTATTCAGAAGCTACTATGAGACACTCCACAACATTTGTCCAGATGTTTTATATTAACTTAAAAAGATTCTAAAAAAAATAATTAAAGAAAGCACCTGACTGGATTGGAGCTCCATGCCTCCATGTGCTGTTAACTCCCCATTCCTAAAGGCATTACCTCCACAAAGACCCACCTTTGCTACAGGTCTCTAAAATGCCTCTTTATGGTTGAGCAAAACAAATTAGCCTCAATAAAGAGCCTACTCAGTTTTTTTTACTTATGAAAACAAAATAGCAAGCTCATTCTGCTAAGTGTGTCTCTGTGTGTTTTCTATATTTTCACCTATATTATTTTGTAGGTAATTTGGGTTTCACAGATTTGGTGAGGTTTCATTAGGTTTGATTTAGTCTGGCCTTTAGGTGACTGGCTAAATCACTGTCAATTTACTCTGAATATTGAACACTCTGGATCTGAAATTAGGGTGGTGTTAATTAGCTGTAATTGGTCACAGAGATGGCAGGAAATTTTGAACGGTCCATTAGCAAATATGAATTCCTGGGCAATCAATCTTTAGGACTAAAATAATCTTAAATTATTGAGTTGCATTTACCAATTAAAATATATAATCGAGTTATGTGTACAAGAAATGCATGAAATACATCCATGAATTACGAAGCCGATTTAAAAGGTGTGTTTTCCAACACAAAGGATGGAAGTAATGAACTGTTGCAAAGCACACATGAAACCAAAATTAATTTTTTCTTCTTTTCTGAAAAAAATTTGAACTATATGAGATCCTTCAAAGTGGTATGCTACTTATTCCATATTCATACACACTATGTACTGCATGAGATTTGTAGTTTCTTCTCTCAAGATTTTTTAATGCATGCTCCTTTCATACCACATTAGAAATATTTCAGTCATGTTCATAATTGTACAATACAGCATGATAGGAATGCAAGTTTTCCTTTCATTCCTCAAAGGAATGAGCATACTACACTAAAGCAAAACACTGCAAAATTTAATTTCTTTCTTCTGGGTAGGTAGAAAACAGGAATAAAACTTTCAGTACAGATCTAATTCTTGTCTCATGCTTTCCTCAAAATCCATTACTAAAGCAAAAGTTGATTTGCAGATTCAACCCTCATCCTAACCTCTGAACAAACTGATGCATAACCACTCAGGAAGCAAGGCTTTATACATGCAACTTGTGACACAGGGTCCTCCCAGTATGATATATTTTATATCATAACCAGCACCTCCTGAATAATACAGAGAGCTATAGAATTTACAGCCATCATGTTCTGGATGTGTAAAATTATACAAAACTCTATCTTAAATCTTTCTATGAGTGGAGCTTGAATTCATGTAATCTAACTTCACTTACCTAAACCGTAAGTGTTATCCTCCCTCAGCATCCCTCCATCCTATAAGCCACTTTACAAATGCTGAATAAAGAGGGCCAGCAAAAAAGTAATTTACCACATCTACTTTAGGATGAAACTGAACACCTCTTTTTCATATAGTTCTGGGACAAATTTCATCTTAAATAAATTGTCAGACTTCCACCAAGCTGATAGTTTACTTCTAAAAGAACGTGAAACCATAGTAATCAAGAAGCAAAACCTAAGGTTTGGCACTCTAATCACAGAGGGTGGTGTGAGGTTCATGCTGATAAATTAAAAGAATAAATAAGAGCTAAAATACATATACTGATATTTTATGTCTTTGGGAATTATTTGCCTTTGAGACAATGAGAGTAAAATTGTGAAGTACTGAAGGAAAACAGTGTTTAGGTTCAAGTTTAAAGTACTTCCTACTCAGCTCACATGTAGTGTTTTTGTCACGTGAGCTCCATGAATCTCCAACTCACAATTGTGAGCACTGCACTTCTGTATTTTCTGTGTTGTGGTCAACTCACAATCTAGAGCACTGCAATTCTGTATTTTCCAGAGGTCAGCAGCTCTGTAGTATAATCAGGGGAACAAATCCATCTCTATTCCTCGGCCATACAGGTCCCAGGCTGGTTTCCCAGGCCAACATGCTCCTGCCGTCTGCTGCGCTCACTCCTGTGCGGTGCAGTCACCGCTGCAGCTCTGCTGTGGAGATGGTCACTTCTTGCACAGAAACGTAGTGAAAGTCCCTGGTGGGAGCCCATAGCTCAGAATCCTCTGTCAGCTTTGTAACTGCCCTTCAAAAATCTGCGGGCTGCTCCTCGGTCACCCCCCCGTCTCCTCTAGGCTGAGTTCAGCTCTCTCAGCTCGCCTCGTTCATATGCTATGCATGCTTTCCGAACTTGAACTTCATGGAACTTCAGGTGGAGAAACAGGAAAGAAATTGAATGCACTGGCTTATGAAAGGCAAGTGTTCTTTAAGGAAAAATACACTGAATTTTCTGTGTTTTATGGATTTAAAAAGCACACAGTTGAATACAACTTCTTTGGCCTCTTTCATTTGCATTTGAAAACTAAGAAATTAATTTAAATCATGCTTGCAAAACTAAATTTATGGTCCTGAATATAACTATTTGCTCTTTTTACACAGGTCTGGTTTTTCAAAGAACAATATCAAACCCAAGACAAAAAAGTTACTGGGTTTTAGATTTAAGGAGCAACTTAGAAAAATGTTTCAAATTCTACTTTCTATATAAAAAGGAGGCATTACTTCCACTGTAGGCAAACTGTGCAAAAGTGAAAATAATTATTGTATCAATAATGCCAGCTACGTGATTCTAGGCGAAATCTTCAACTATTTCCATGCAATGTTTATAAATCACTGGGTTTAACTTGAAAAAAACAGTTGGAAATCAGGAGTGGAAACCTAAGGGTTATGATAATAGCTATGTAACTCTTCTTATATGTATGTAAATACAGAAAACAGTCTAATAAATCCTGGTCTAAAGAAGTACAGCAGTTCCTTCTCTTCATGTTTGACCATCAAGACCTGATTTGAATGCTGGCCTAATTAATCACCCAGAAACAGAAACACTGCTGGGAAGGAAAAGAAACAAACTCATGAACTCAAAATACTAAAGTATCATCTCTCAGAGACCTTCAAAAAATAAAAATTCACCCTGCAGATTAAAATTTACATTGTTTTATTTCTACATCCTGGTCTGAAAATGTCAGTTTCCATCAACTCCTGCGAGATTAAAGCTTATTTAACCAATACAATATGAATAGAATTCCACCTGCTTAGAAAGTTTCCTTCAGACTCTGGTACAAATACAGATTCTTATTGTTTATCATTACCCTGACTCGTTTATTGGGTGTGTGTGACCAGTTCAGAAATTTCTTATTTTAAGAGTTTAGTCTGAGTTATGCCCTGGTTCTTGACTGTTCATTGAAAACATACTAAGAACTTGATTAACTGATTGACTGATTGATTAATATTTAATATGGAAAACTAAAATAGAATATAATAGTTTCTCTTTCTTGGTTTGTATCGCTGCAGCATCAAGTGTTTGGTGTCCAACCTAAAATCTGATGCTTAATTTGGAAGGATGTCTCAAAAATAACTTTATGTTTTCCTGGTACTCCAGAGATGTCCTTCTGGAAACAAAGAGAGATGAGAAAAAAAATTTTGTGGTACATTTTCTCAGCATTTCAAGATGCGTGACATCTATTGATCCAGGATTGGTTGGTTTCTTTCAAGATCTATATGTGTTTCAAAAGCTTTCTAAGTAAATCTTGAAGTCAATATTGATATATAGCAGGACAAAAAAAAAAAAATCTATGAACTTATCAGTAAACTAATAAAGTCCAGGAAATTTAGTCCAAAACATCAACTCAATTTCTTTTGAATTAAAAGGCTGAAGTCCAAATTTAAATTCCTAGTTAATTACTGTGACAGATGTGATCACTTTAGAGCTGGAGTTCTCATTTAAGGAAGACAAGGACCCTAATAATTTGTTTTCTGCTTCACATACATGTTTGCCAATTGTTAATTGCTGTTTGCCTCACAAAGGTTTTACTACTGAAGGCTTGCTGAACACTACATACCCTCTACAAACATAGGTAGCTAATTTCTTTTCCATTATATATCATTACCGGATAAAAGGCATAAATATTCTATTCCTTTCTATTTGCCAATCTTTTTATTTCTGTTCCTCAATTACAATCACAGTCCTTGTGCCAACCACTTCATTTTCATCTTTGCCCACCGTAATCAATACATACTCCAAGGCTTGATCTTGTTCATTTATCTAGCCAAGTCTTAAAACTAGGCTGGAGTTATTGCCTTATTGAAGACAATGGTGTGTCTTAGCTAATATTAAGGATCTGGTCCTCTGTACTTATGGTTTTTTGAAGATCAGATTTAGGGTTAGCATGTTCTTCTGCATTTTTCTGGTCATTGAACTGTGTAAGCAGATATCAGAATACTCAAGGCAACTATTTAAAACTATTAAATATTTCTGAAAAGATGAATCAATAATAATTTTATTTTTCTAGGAAAAATTTATATAGAAATTGTGAAATGGAAATCCGGCCTTACGTGCTCATATACATTTTACATTACTGTCAACATATTCATTTTCCAGGATGAGGATGGGCTGTAAAATGGAGAGACTTAAATTATAAAGATGTGCGAGGTGTAAACTAATGTGTTCTGACATTTCTCACAATACCTTCTCTCTTGGTAAACTCAGCAGAGACACTATGCTGTCTCCAAGGAGGTGAGACATGGGCATATTTACGTAACAGACACTGCTTAATAAATTTTTAAATTCTAATATACAAGATGTCAAACAGAATATGCTGAATTTTACCTGCTAAGGCTTTGTAATCCACCAAGTCAAACATTACAATAGCTACTGCTGACCAGGTAACAATCAGAGCAACAACAAGAAGCCATGCTGCTGGTGAGCTGAACGTCGTCACGAGGTCTTCTGTCACTGATTTCTTGCCCACTTTCATGGATGACGAAGGAACGGATCCGTTCTTACCATCTATTATTGTCGTGGTTGTAGACATGTGTCCTATAAAAACAGACAAAACAGGAAAACAATGTAACAACTTGGAGCCTTAAAGCCAAGAATATGACTGCTGTTTTGAAAATGTTTTGTAGTCAGAATATTTAAAATAAATATAAATGTTGTATTACTAAACAAAAGATTCTTGCACTTTCTGGAAGAAATAGTCACAACCAGCTTTTTTGATTATAATATGACATTTTTTAGTCTGCCACAAATAGCTACAGGCCTAGGAAAGTGATTGATGAAAGCATAAAATATTATTACCCTCCAAAGGATTGTCTCGTTACGGGCTGTAGGCCAGATTCTCAGGTGATGTGATTAAGTGAACTTCCATTGACTTTAATGGAGCTAATGCATCTATGCCACTAGGGGTTTGGCTGGAATTCTGCTGTGAAGGACACGTATCAGTAGCAATAGAAATATGTATACTTCATTTAATCTAAAAGAAACACAAGTGATTTCCATGTCCAGGATCCTTAAAAGTTGTGAATAAGATTGTAGCTGATTTTTAAACACCTTTGTTTGTGGAATTTTTTACTTAATGAAATAATCTCCTAGGAAACAAGAGTTACAATTCCAAAGCAGACTTAATTCCAGAAAGCATTGGTTTGGTTCTAAAAAGCTGGTAGGAAGGTGAATGCTGCTTAGCTAAGTGACCAGCTGACAGACATTAACTGTGTAATGGACAGTAACAATAGTGACTTAACCTAGTCCTTCCTGAGGTATTAGACATGCTAATTCTGGACGCAAATCAAAATTATGGTAACTGAAACCTGACCATATTTGAAAGTTCTCAAATTAATCTGCTTCCTAAAAGACATGGATAATGTAAACAATCCAGGAAAGTTTTTTTTTCCATTATATACAATAACAATAGTAAAAGTATTCCTAACACCACAGTCCAAACTAGTAGAAGACCACGGTAGCTCCACTTAGTTTACAATAGCTGCTTTTATGCTACAGTTAAAATATTCAAAGATACGTTACACGTGTTCTTGGTCTGGTTGTTCAAACCAACTTCTGTGAATTAATTTCAGTGATTTAAGGGACCCTTGCCCACACAGACATCTAAAACTTCAAGGAATCAGGTGACACCTGGTTTGTGCAGATCTTTGCTTTTTGCTTATCTTCTGTCACAGTTGATACAACCTATAAAACTGATATTTTCTATGTGACAGAGTTGCTCTGTATGAAGGCAAGCAGAATTCAATTTCACTTTTGACATAGAAAATGACAAATAGGCACTGAAGATCTGTTGCTGGAGCTAAGGTGCAGGCTGTTGAAGACTTTCCAACATTTGCCATCACAATATGTATTTAGATTCTCTTTGAGAATCACAACATTTATATTAAAGAAATAAATGAAGAAATGATAAGATCGTTAATATTCCCCATACATACATACATTTTCTCCTTCTCATTTTACCCAAAAAAATCTTCCAATCCTTATGCTAATGAATACTGGGTTTGTTCCTTTCCTATGGAATGTTAAAACACTATCCTAAAGTGATACTTAAATGGCCCTTTATGTGTCTGACAAAAAACCATATAAAATTGAGAAGGACAATTTTGGTGGAAAAGGTTCCCTAATTCTTAATCTGTCATACCTGTTGAGTTTTCAAATTCATATCCTAATCTGTTCTAGAATTCTTTTTTTAAATTTATTTTATTTTATTATGTAGTGCATTTTATTAATGTGCAGTTCCCTTAGCTCTGCTTTTCAAGTTTGCTTCTGCACAAGCATCTTGGTGCTGATCAGTGCCTTGCTTCAAGCCCTGAAAAACTGCTCTGCTACACAGCACAGTTGTGTAAGCAAAACAAGATTGGCATATTACATGGTTTCTCTTACTTATTTGAAATTTATTCTTATTTATAGAATATTTATTCCACTTATAAATAATGTCTATCTCCAAGGATAGAATGTATACAATTATTAAAAAATATTATAAAACCATCACTGCTTCCATATCTCCAAATAAAAATTTTAGATCAAACAATTCACAGCAGGAGGAAAAATCTGCCAAGGGACAACTAACAATAAAGATCAGCTTCCTAAGTCAAATTCAAAATCAATAGCATTTTGTTATCCTACTGCATACAAGATGCGAGTAATTTGTGCACGTAACAGGTCATAGATGACACATTATGCATTTTGTCCCCTTGGGGATATCAGTCAGAGTTTATGACGTGTAAGAGAGAATAGAAAGGTACTGTCTCATCTTGACAAATCTGATTAATACCACAACATGTCTTCAAGGACATCCTAGTGGCAGATATTTGCAGTAATAATACAAGGAATTAAAACTCCATGTGTGTATACAGATACAGACTTATAATTACCAGGCAAAGGATCATTCCTCTAAGTCTGTTGCCATGTAAAAATAGTCCTTTCCTATTCAGTATACCTAACTTTTCATACTCATACTGCTAAAGTGTCTTTGGTGAAGAAAATAGTAACCAACAACTTATCAATCAGAGCAATGCTGCAGAGACAAAGCTCAAGTATGCTAGAAGGTTATCTAGGGCAAGCTCTTGACTGTTGCTGTAGTCTAGTCAGATTTCCCCTTAAAAACTTAGGATGTTATACAATAAAATCACCTTTGTTGCATTCATTAAAGTGTGAGTGAATAGCTATTGATTCAAATTTGACCAGAAGTCAAGCTAGGAAAATACTGTTATACTGCTGGAGGTCCCTGATACAGGTGCTTGCAGTGTGATTCAGGGGCCTAAGAAAGATCTCCAGTGCTGTTTTAAATGCTTTACAGTGTCAAAGACATCCTCACAGGACTGGCAGGTAAAATCTACAGGACAGTAGCCTTGGAACTGCCTAAAAAACCCCAGCTGGGATGTCCTAAAGCAAATAGAAATTAGATTTCTATGTCCTTAGATACCTGTATAAACAAAATTGGCTGGAGGATTTTATCTGACAATTCCTGAGAAAGACATTGTTTGCTGGTACATAATCTCATGTAGGGTGGATTGTATATTGATGCCGTCATCATTTAATGACTCCAAAATGAAGAGGCAGTAACACTGAGATGATTGCCCTCTTTCTGCAAGTATTCTGTTATAGTACCCAAGGTGTTATCCTCATGCTTTTCTCTGCCTGTTTCTCACTTTAAGGCGTCTAGGTGCTCTGTTCATTTTTGTCCACCAGTGCTAACTTTCTCTGAAAATTTTCAGTGATGATATTTACAGAGCTAAACAGAGAAAAAAGGGATGTAGATATGTTTCCATCAGTTCAGCCAGCAGTGATTCTCCTTTTTTTAGGAAAAGTGCCAGCTAGGCAGAGCCCCTTCCCAAGAGGTCAGTGAGGCTTCAGGTGCCCAATGGGGGACTGAGAAAGACAGGCTTTTTTGTTGCTTTGAAATCACCTGATGGAGCCTATTTATTTCTACTTTTACAATTAGCAGAGGTCATTCCAGTAGCAGGTTAAAATCAGATTGTTGAACTTCTCTAGCCATCCTTGCCATCCATATAATAAATATTTTCTCTCTCAAGATAAATTTCTATGTCCGTATTACAGCCAGTCTGAATCCAAGTCAGTTTACCTTCGATGAGCACTGCAGTGGATCAGGAGATTCATGAGCAGATCAGTTGTCTCTGCTTTGGGAGAGGCAACATCCATCACAGGGGTAGAGGGTGCAGCTGAAGGCTGCTACAATTTCAGCCATCCAATTTTAATCCACCGCCACATGTCTGCTAAAGCCTCTTGGCACTTTGGGTTGTGATTGCTATTGATTTTCAATAAGGATGGGAACTTTAAAAAGTTATATATACATTTCTATAAAAAGATTACTGCAAGGATATATACCTCTGACTGCACATCACAATTTCTCATGCGCAAAGGACTACCCCATCAGGTCACAAATGTCACCTTTACATCAACAGATTGATTTGCTAAATTCCAAACAGCTAAAGCTCTGAGATTCTTACTGTTCTTCTGTTTTCAGAGTTGTCACTTAGAATACAATCTGAAGACCCGTAAGGTCTCATAAGTATAAATAAACCTTGACAATTGGTGACAAGTTTGAGGAGAACACTGTGTGACTTTCAGAGTGAGCTTGTAGTCCTGGCAGCTTAGGTAAAATACCCTTCGTATTTGTGGGCTGAGGCATTATCTCCTTAAAGCTTAATAAGCATAGGAGTCCATGGTTAAGGATGGCTACTTGATTTTACAATTCAAGAGCTATACCTTCCACTACTCTAGTAGAAAATAAAACAAAACAAAACAAAGCTTCCAAAACTAATAAATAAACCTATTCCACTCAGACTCATTCAAGTACAAAAGAGTAATTTTCTGTATTTATGTCACTTCATAACTATTTTATGTATAACAATCTTTTTCTGCCAATAGGATAAAAAAAGAAGTAAAATATTTAATGTGCAATGCCTTTTTAAGGCTAGGCATATTAAAAGCAGAGGGCTAGTCACGATACTTAAAAAAAGAGGTTGTTCACTTTTAAATAATAATATTGTTGCTAGGGCAATGCAGTTGGGATGTGAGAAACCTCAATGCAGACTGCTCTACATGAGAGAGCTGGTAGACTTTAACTTGTCTATTCTATTCCCCAGATGAGCACTCCAATAAATAGGCTACAGCGTATTCTGGATTCAAGTCATTAATGGCTCCTGTTTGACCTATTCCACTTCACTTGGAATATTTAAATACTAATTAAGGAAGCAGAAAAGAGAAAAAAATGCCTGTATAAATCGACACTGTATGTTAAGCACCAGCTCAAGCCTTGGGCTTTAACATGGTGACCTTATCAATCCACCACTGTTGTGATCAGGCAGGCAGGAGTCTCAGCCCACAGAAAGGAGGGTACTGCAGGGAGAAGAGGACGAGGGATTAGAACACTTCAGTGAAGAATTGGGCAATGGATATAAAATAATCTGCTGCGTTTTTTCAAGCTCAGCACGTCACCCTTAGAAAGTCCACAGACCTGTAGGCACCACAATAATCACTCTTTCCCATGTGGGGAAAATGATTTTACCAAAAGAAAGGATTACACCTACAGCTGTTGTTCAGGTGATAATTATGCCTGACTGTGGCATCCTCCTGTTTCAATCTCTCTGCTAGGGTTTCTTCTCCCTTGGCTTATATGAACAGAAAGGAAAAGACAGAATTGATTCTGTGGTTAATAATTAGTACCCTACAATAATATATTAGTAATAATACTTTTTCCTAAAGCAATCTAATGATTTTTTCATGCTTTTTGTCCTGTTTACATATTTATATGAAAACAAAATGCTGAGCAGAGAGAAGAGAGTCCCTCAGGACCCACTATGCACTGAACAGGGAGCCTCCATCATCTTATCTGGCTGGCACCGGGGGCCAAAGATGCAGATACCAGGCAACAAGCAAGAGTACAGAATGTTTCAGAGGAGAAAGAGCAAGAGCACTGCAGCTGGTCAAAACCTTTTGATCTCCTCCAAATGCAATTTGGAGTGGATTGAAAGGATGCAATTACAGTGGATTTAAAACCATTTTCTGTGGAAGATCTGTAGCCCTGGTAAACTTCAAAAGGTTAGAAACTCAGCTAGATCCACTAACACGGATCATGATTTCTATAGGACATACATGGAAATACACAGGGAAGATGCTTTCTAACACAGAGAAGGAGACAGAAACAGGTAAAGACAACTTAAACAGGCAAATTTAGCGTATCTTTGAAAGCTCCTCTCTCTCACTATTATCTGCAACAGACTGTGAGTGGGACAAGGATCCACAGTACAGCCCAAAAATGGGTGATGGGCACCTAGTGTAGGTCTTCTGAGTATGGACAAGCTTCTGCAAGCTTTTGAGCAGAAACGTGACAATTTTAAGAAAAGCAAGTTTATTTAGAGATGCAGAATAAATCTTCTCTTGAGATGACTGCTATTCAGTAATTTCTTCTCTTTTGTATCGGATTATATCCCCATACACATGAATGAATGAATGCCACTGGAATAACTAAATGGAAAAATAAATAAATGGAGTTTTACAACTGATACCAGAATTCGCACACTTTTAAATTCATCACACAATGTACTGAAGTGTTGTTTTGCTGTTTATATAATTAAATTGCAAAGAGAAAAACCTCTCAACACATATCACGTGTAAATTGACAACTTCTCAGACTTTCAAGTAGTCTTTCTGCAGACTAGAGGCTTAGAAAGCTGTGCCTGGGACTGTATATGAGAGAACATATGCAGATTTATCGGTGACTGATAGTTATAAAAATGTAATAATCTTTATGAAATGTGGAAAACAGGGCTGGAGATTATGCAGCAACCAGTTCTACATGACAAAAGAAATAGAATAGAGATTATGGAATATTGAGAAGATGGTGTATGAAAATTAGCTGAATGATTGGATTCAGAAAAGGCACTTATAATTATTATGGTGCTTGGTGCTGTGTACCTTTTTAATTTCCTTTTCTGTTATTATATCTGTATTGGTTTTATTTTTGATCAATACAGAACATCTGATAATTTAAAGAAGTAGATAGTATTAATCTTTCTATTCATTGTCCAAGAAATTATGTACAGCAATCTTTTCATTTCATCGATTTCAATAAGCAGCTTTTAGAAGAAAAGATACATTCTATCAAGCCATTTCATTATCAAGTCCAAAGAAACTGTGTATTTCATACGGTATCAGTAAACAATACTAATAGCACTACTACTTCCAAATACTATGGGGTGAAAACTAGAAACTATTAATGCTGCACACTAACATGTGACCCATATTTTGAGATTGTAATAATCACAGTTTCTTAGTGTACTGTGGTGGGTTGACTCTGACTGGATGTCAGGTGCTCACCCAAGCCATAATACTCCTCTGCTTCCCTGGACGGGGTAGCGAAAATATAACAAAAGGCTCATGGGTCGAGATAAGAGCAGGAAGAAATCAGGCACCAGTTATCACAATGGGCAAAACAGACTGGATTTAGGGAAATTAGTTGAATCAATCAGAATAGGTAATTAGAACCAAAATCGTTCAACTCCTCTGTTAACTTCACCTCAAATTTTGTCTACCTCCTGCCTGCAGTGGTGCAGGGGAAGAGGGAATGGGGGTTGTGGTCAGCCAGTTCATTACACGCTGTGTCTGCTGCATTTTTTCCTCAGGGGAAGGACTCACATTCTTCCCCTGCTCTAGCATGGAATCTCTCCCATAGGAGGCGGTCCTCCATGAACCTCTCCAACCAGAGGCCTTCCCGTGGACTTTACAAACTGCTCCAGGGTGGGTCCCTTCTCTAAGGTTCTGTCTTTCAGGAAAAGGCTGCTCCAACATAGATTCCCCAGAGGGTCACATTTCTGCCAGGAGCCTGCTCCAGCGTGGGCTTCCCATGGGGTCACAGCCTTCTGTGGGCACACCTCTGCTCTGGTGTGGAGTCCTCCAGGGACTGCAGATGAATATCTGCTCCCCTGCCCGACTGCAGGGAGCCAGCCTGCCTCACCATGGGCTGCACCTTGGGCTGCAGGTGTCTGGGGCACCTTTTCCTTCATTGGTCTTGGGGTCTGCAGAACTGTTCCTCTCACTTATTCTCTCTCCTCTCTCTGGCTGATTTTTTTTTTGTTTCTCCCCTTCCTTTTATCTCGGAGATGCTACTCTCATCATGATGGAATCAGCCTTTGCCAGTGGCAGGGCCATCTTGGGGCCATCGGACATTGGCTCTGTCAAACGTGGGGGAAGCTTCTGGCAGCTTCGCACAGGAACCACCCCTGTAGCCTCCCTGACTACCAAAACCTTTCCATGCAAACCCAGTGCAGATACAGTACACTACCACGTGCTATGTGGAAAAAAAATGTAAAGGATCTCTGAAAAAAATAGTTTAACTAATATTAACTAGAAAACCCCTATAGCCGTATGATCAGAAAATTACTTTCCAGTGATGTACAGCCAGGTTGCAGCAGGGACTGGGCAACTACATGTAAGGAAAAAGGACTTTTGGACATGAAGATAAAATCTCTGACTCAAGAATTTTCTTTATTTCATATCCCTGAATGCTGAGCAAGTATATTGGCAGGGCAGAGTCTAAGCATTTAATGCCTGAACTTAAAATGTTTTCCTCAACCAGTGGCTGCTGAAAAAGACAAGATACTTTCAAACCTTCATTTTTCACCTGCTAAAGTTATTTGAATGCAGGTATCTGATTTTTTTTTCCTGAGGACAGCTATAAGGATTGCCTTAAAAATACTTTTGTGTATATAAAAAATTGGCTGTACCTCATGTAAGAAGTTGACATATGTGGTCAGGTCCTTGCCATGCAGATTCAAATGATGGATTTGGACCTTTGCTATACAAAAGTAGTCAGAATTCCCTGAAGGCAATCTAGACTTCACCTCCCTCCTGATCAAGGAGACAAATTCAAGCAGTAGCAATTGAGGATGGTTTGTCTAGAAAATCACAGAGAATGGAATGGGGTAGTAGGGAAGAAAGTCTGAGAAGCAAAGCTGGGAAAATCAATTTGCTCTAGAAACCAGTGTAACTGATAAAAAAGATTGTCAGAATATTTTGAAAAGGAGTAAGTGTATATATAACTGCAATAAGGTCTCTTAGCTCAAATCAGATTTCCCCTCCAGAAAAGAAAATTGCTTTTTCAGGAATGCATCACTGGGTCCTGTTGAAGAAATATTAATACTAGCTATTGCTTGTTTGGAACAGGCCAAGGTATGAAATGTACAATTAGATAAATTGCATATGAAGAATCTACCTATTTGTACAGATGTCTTGAAGCAATCTTCAAGTGAAGTGAAAACCAATTGTGGCCAGACCTAAATTACACTGTGCTTTAAAATACAGTAAGCAGTAAAATAAGTTAACCCTCAGCTGATACACTTCTAACCTTTGGCTTCAGAGGGCCTGGTTAGGTCACCAGGTATCTGAAGGATTTAGGTGCCCACATCAATTTGAAAGTTCATACAAGATGAATCCTAAATCACATTAAAAGTTGAACTTCAGAGATTTGGAGCTGAATTTTCTTCTTTCCTTACATGTTTGAATTTCATAATCTAGTAGAGCACTGGTTGACACTTCGAATTAAGCACAAGAAACCTTGTCTTATAACTCAATAAGGAAGTATAAAAATTTTTTCACTCTAAAATTGCTTATAAAGAACATTAGGCTAGTATAAACTTTAACCTTCTGCTCTGTGGGATTGTTTCCTGTGTGCATATGCATTTCAGGAAGCTTTTACATTATTCTGATTCTTCAAGTACCTTGGACAAAGAAGGCATTAGTAGTAGTTAAAAGATCTTCTGTGCTGTTAGTCTTATATGACTAATTCTATTGGGAATCTATCTGCAATAATTCAGACCTGAAATTATTTTAGAAATAATGATAAGGAAAGACCTAAGGACCAGGCTTAAAAGATGACAGGTTTTATTGGGAAATTTTACAGATCATTTTAATTACAACTATATAACTTTTTGCAGTGATTTCTTGAGAACGTGGCAGATCACAGGAGTGAAAAATAATAAAAATAGGATAAATTATTTTATAAATTCAAAACTGGAGGATGAGCTCTTGATAAGAACAAGAGAAATGTCATTTACTGCAGTTTAAACTAAATACTAAGGCATGGCAAAGGGACACTGAGTTGCTTCCTTTCCAAAAGGCACCAGATCTGAAAGTTAGAAATTTACATTTTTCTCTTTGAAGTATCTCTTCCGTTTCATATGGTTTTACATTGTCTTAGAAATGTGATTTTTTAAAAGAATCAAATGTTTCATTTCTAGCTTCTCAGTATGCAGATGGCTATGAAAGCACTGAATTCTGAACACTCAATCCTAAACTACCAGTAGCCTGAAAAATCCATTTTTTGTTTGGTTCCACATCTGAATTTTTTTATTGATCGATAGTAATACCTTCCCTTCTTTGGAAATAAATTGGTGCTCTGAAACAGTAAAAAGTTTTACCTTTCCATTCATCTTAGAAATCTGACATTTCAGAAAGAGATGCCAAAGGGATATTTAGCCACACTTCTGAGTTGATATAAGCTGAGAGGTACATCTTATCTTTTAAAATGTCAAAATGAAAGTTGGAGAAAAACGATTGCCATTTATCTCTAAATAGCAGTAGACCTTCTGAAGCAAGAGCACTCTATGCAGTCCCCTCTTTATTAGTTTTTGGAAACTCAACTCTACACATCCTTGAAATATTCAGAAGGGATTAGGAAAAAAATTAACCTACTTTTTATTGTTGAAAAAAAGTTAATCTGTTCTCACCTGTAAAATGATGATAGTCCTAATAAATAATGGAAGTTACTAGAATAAATAGTATGTTCCACACACCTATCTTCACTCTGGACAAGTCTACCAGTATAAAGAAACTCTGTAAAGGCAATTCCAGATCTGTGCTTCCTCTGATGGAACTACTATTTTCTCTCAAATAAGTGTATTGAGGAATGGTTAATAAGATTATTTGCTTGATTTCTTTTATTCCAAGCTAACCTGACCATGAAGGTTGGACCAACTTTACACGTCTTCATGGACTGGCACTTACAGACTCTGAAAACAAAAGCAGTGCTAACAATAGTTTACCATACTCTGCAAGTTATGGCACAAGCAGTGTGTCCTATTGCAAGTCTGACAAGTCTTCCATGTGGAGCTACCCAGTCACTACAGCACTCAGATATGGAGCTCACCACATGCATAGTTTGAATGTAAATACTCATAAGTCATATTGAAGAAACTTGGTTTCAGGTGATTTACCAGAAACAGAAGATGAAGGTATTTTTAGCAAAAACCAGAAATTGCAATACTGAGTTGTGAGGTACATATATATGTATAAATATATTGAAAAAACTTTGCTAAAAATCGGAGAGAAAAGTTCTCATCTGACAGAAGGGGAGAACTTAAATAAGTGCTTGTGGCAATTTAGTCATCTATGTCCCTGGTAGATCTCACCTGTAAATGGCAATTTGCAACTACATTATAGGTCATGCTGTTTGTGAGAGAGAGAACTGAAAGTCAGCTGCTGAAGAATACTGTTGTGTGGCTTACAAAACAGTGTAACCAATTTCCCAAGTGACAGTAGTTAGCTATAGTGAACAGATGAAACAAGGTCTGTCTTCTGTCAGGGAGTTATTTTCGAATAAATACGAGAGTACTCCACCTGTATACCTACTGAATAGCTAAAGGCAAGCCCACTACATAGGCACCTAAAATACCAGGGAAATGAGGTTTTCTGAAACTTGCATTTAAAGTTATGTTCCTATCAAAACATAAACCCAGAATTCTTTCTGATATACTCTTTGTAATCAGTGTGTATTCCCATAAGAAAAGAATTCTAGAAAGCAGTGGCAATCATTACAGAAATAGCTCATCTGAAGGCTTTGGGTTTGGGTTTTTTTTTCTTTTCTTCTGTTTTTGGTCTGAAAAAATCCTTTGGAAAATATCCTTTCAATTTTAGGGCATAAGAAGGATCATGAATTGACACAGATGAATAGAATTCAGTGTTTAGGTAAAAATTTATGGCGTCATTCACAATTTTATTTTTGCAATAACAATTCCTAAAATCGTAATTTGAAGTGGAAGTTTAACCTTCATAGACTAAATTAATAATATCATTCATCCCTAATCTTTATTTGGAAAAAGGCATGATCTCTAAGGGCAGCTGAGACATGTAGGATATGCTGTCACAGTGAGAACAGTTGATCTTTGTTGAGGGTTCATATTCACAACACACCTGTCATCTAACATGTATTCTGAAATTCTCAGGAGCTGAGAAATCTTTACACTATTTTACAAAGATTTCTTTAATGGAACCTTATGCCAGATGATCACATCTTAGAAGAAAAGTTTATTTCAAATCAATATTAAGTAATCTGGAAAAATGGGATGGTTTTGAGACTATTGAGACTCATACTCATTCCTGGACCAGCTACCATAATTTAGTCATATCTTAATACATTTTGCTCAGGATTATACCCTGGACAAGTTTTGGAATGCATGAAAAAGCTTTTAATTAAAGTTTGATTAGAAAAGGTCACTACATAACATTCATGTACAAGTACAGAGACCTAGGTATCTTTTCTTTTGTCTTTTTCTTGTTATGCAGATATTTTTTTGGAACCTCATGTACACACTGAAAAACTCAAGAAGATTTAGGATTCTTTGAAGGTTATCTGAAGAAAAAACAAAATTCCTCCAGTAACTGTGTCTGTTCTCTGCATCCTTTCTCCTGCCAGCCCTAAACAATCAACACCTGTCTGCAGAACAAGGTCATGATTACATTATAGAAATTGTTAGCAACACCCGAGTTTTACCCACAAGTAAATTAATAACAAATGAGTCTATTAATGAGTCTGTCTTTTACCCATAACTAAGTCCAGAGAACGTTTAATATTGCTGATTTTCACAGTGTTACATTCCAAACAAAAAAGAACAAAAAGTGTTCCTTAGAAACATAATGAATAGCCTAGAGATTGGTTTAGGAACTCATGCTTCTGTGACCTGGATATCAGGTCCAAAACTCTTCTCATTTATTATAAAGGGCTAGATATTACCAACAATTAAAATCTTCCTATCACATTTATTCAGATCTCTGCAGAGTAGACAAGATGTAATAATAAAGACTGCAACTGACCACATAAATATGAGATTTAGGTCTGCAATTTATCCCAGTGATAAATGCAAGGAGTGGGTTACCCGGCTACATTATTTAGCTCCAGAAATTGAGCCAATATTTATAATTATTCTGATAAATATTCCTCTTTAGGAAGTGAGATATTCATGTGGTATATAAAATAAAACTTGAAATTATGGGCAAATCTGGATAAAAATCTATGCACAAGTAAGTATAATTCCATTCCTCTCCATTACTACTTGGTAAAAGAAACTATGGAATGCAAATTCAGCTTTTGGGTGTATGCTATAATGTTCCCTCGCAAAAATAAGTGCATGAAAAGGAACATTTTGATGTTTGCACTTAAAAAGGCTATTTCTTTTATTTCCAAACTATGAGTGAAGTTCCAATTTGTACATCAACTCTAACTTGAAATGTGATCTAACTTGTACGATAGCCATGGGAATATGCATGGAAGATACCAAGAAATGCAAGTTTATTAAAGTAAGTACTTTTTTTGGTGTATATTACAGTAGTAATATATGGGCAGGATATTCTCTTTGCTTAGTGTTTTCTGGTGTATGATAACGGCTTCATACAACTTCTGTGATTTACAGAAAAAGAATTGGCAGAATTATCAAATGATTATTATAGCTCAAGGTTTTCCTGTTTCCTACAAAAGATGCTAACTTATTTTTCCATCTGATAGAGTAGATCCAAATCCCAAATTAATTTTTTTCAAGTATATATGCCATAACACTCTGTATTAATCATTGTCATATAAAGAAATCAAAAAAAATTAGATATTTTCACTAAGTACAAACTCGTGAACAGTACTACAGAGCAAATTCCTAAAGTTGTGAATATATCCAATTTTGCAGTATAAATTTGCTGAATTATAACATTTTTTAAAAAATAGCTTTTTCTCTATGTCTTTGAAACTGTAAAAATTTATCCATATAAAAGATATAAGACCATGGAGGATGTTTTTAATATGGGACTTAGGCCTCAGGAGAGGAAAAATAATTTAGATCCATGGTTTAGTTGTTAAGTGTCTCAGAGAAGGGACATCTTAATTTTGAAAATTATTCACATGAAAGTTTTACTAGTAGGCTAACAGTCCTTTAAACATATTCAGTGACAGATAAAATAAAAATATTCTCTCAACGAAAAGATTCCTAAAGCAGAAGGTCATTTATTTTAAAAATCTATCTATATAGACTATGTCTAAAATATTTCTTTACCCTACATACATTAAACTTCTAAACACATAACCCAAACCAGGAAGAATGTATTAATTATAAGCTTATGTGTTTGTAATACATTGAAGTAAAAATCATTCTTTATTGAGAGATATATTTGTAAAATTATCTTAATATAAGCTTCCAAATTCTAGAAAAGAAATTCAAATTACACACTCTCAGGCAAAGCATAGAATCAGAGAATCCTTTAGGTTGGAAAAGACTTTTAAGATTATCCAAAGCTCAACTGTTAACTCCAAGCACTGCCAGGGCCATCACTAGACTATGCCCCCAGTGCCACATCTTTTAAAGACCTCCAGGAATGGTGACTCCACCATTTCTCTGGGGAACCTGTTCCAGTACTTAACCCATCTTTCCATGAAGAAATGTTTTTCTAATACCCAACCTAAACCTCATACGGCAATGAGGCCATTTCCTCTTGTCCCATTGCTTGTTACTTGGGAAAAGAGACGGAACTCCACCTGGCTACAGCCTGCTTTCAGGTGGTTGTAGAGAGCAATAAGGTCTCCTCTGAGCCCCCTTTTCTCCAGGCTGAATAACCCCCAGTTCCCTCAGATGCTCCTTATAAGGCTTGTGCTCCAGACTCTTCAGCAGCATAGACTGTTGCAAATTTATCATTAACTTTAATTGACTCTCATTGCATTTTTCTAGTCAACATTGGCATAAAAATGAAACAAAAATGTTGAAATGTCTGACTTCCTCTTTCTGGGCAGCTTCTGCCCTATGTATGGATGGGGAATCCATTTGCTTATATTTTTGGAATGTGAATTTTTCTGGAGTTCATAGCCTTTCTCAGTTCCTGTGTCTGCTTTATACCATTAGACATAGGGTTCAGCCTAATTTGGTAATGGAAAACTAATTAACATGCAAGCAGACTTCAGCAGAGTGGTCCTCAAAACTCAGTGATACATCTTAAAATAGAAGAAAATCTTTCCACTTATTTTAATGACATGATCAGTCCCAAAAGCTTTCTTAATTTTAAAGCTTTGCCTCAGTACAGTTCAAAAGATTTTATTTCAAGTTATAAAAGAAGCCACCATCTTGAGGTGGCCCCTTGATGTTATTATTGCTAACTGGAACTGAAAGTGAGCTACATCAAGGAAAAATTTTGACCTGGTTGGAATGATAGTTTCCTTATTACCTCCCGTGGATTCTAAATCAACTAATCTTTAGCATCTGCTGTAAACACGCACAAAGTCATCACGAAACCATTCAGCTATGCTTCACGAGCTGTAACACCTCCCCGCATTCTCTGTAGAGCAGATCCATATAGCTCCAGTATTCCTAGCCCACAGTAACAGCAGGTGCTGCAAAGTTTCCGCCCAGCATGAGTGCTTTGCGTGAGCATCAGACACTTGCAGGACCTCTGTAATGCTCCTGGCATCTTGCCTTGACCTTCGTTATTTTGTGCTTTGCTCTCTGACTGTTGGTGGGATAGGAGAAGACAAGAACAAAGTTGCATACCTATGCCTGAAGTTCAATCATGAAAAGGATGCTTATGCCTGTTTGTCCTAATTTTGTCCTAATGTTTTCCATCCAATAGAAAAACCCTTTTTTTTTCATATTGATGAAATAGAGACAATAGTTGGCATTGTTTTCCAAACAACCTGTCCTGTGCTCACAAGTTTTCTAATTATGCTCAAACATGTCCATATAAACACAATGTTCTCTTATTTACTAAATCTTCACATAGTCTCAAGTCATATTCAAAATGTGCAATCGTGTTTAGTGTATTTTTATAGATCTTCAAATCTGGATTTATTTGCCCCTAGTCTTCTGATATTTATCGTCCCTCCAGTTCACACTGTGATGCAAGGCCATATTATTTTAATTCTGAAGAAAGGAAGCAATGGGAATCTCCTAACTCCTGGCTGACTGCTCCTCTATAGTGAACATAACACAGGCTTCCCATGCGTGTAGTTGTTTGTCTTCTTTAGCCGTCCTTTTAAGCTTTTTATATGCATTCAGCATATGTATGAAGTTTCTTTAACATTTCCTTCTTGGATTTTAAGAATACCTAAGCTACTGCTACTTTCTAATTTCAGGAAACTTTCAAGAAATAGTCTGATATTTCTTTAGTATTAAATCAGCAGTTTGAACTCATAATTTTGCCAGTATAATGAAAAGACATAGAAATGTCCTCTGCAGACGTAGAAGTTGATGGTCCTTTCTAAATTTTTAATAAAGCTTTCGAGAGTTACTTAGTTATCCTGCCTACATGTTTGCAAGATTTTGCTAGGCATTATGTTCTAGTCAAAGGCCTATTCATCATCTAACCTTTCTTTATTAATTTCCTTTTCTATTATATCAATAGAGTGCAGCTTCAGCTGTAATTATGTAAGTGCTAATAAATAAAAAATGCATGCTTTCACATCTATTGAAAATGAACACTTACTTTACAGTCAATATTTCAGCCTTACAGCTTACATTTACTATATTCTTATGGTCATGTAACTGATAATCTTTCACTCACTAACACAATTCATGCCCCCAGAACTATAATACATTCCCAATGCTATTAAACTATTACAGTGGAAGATAAGAATAGACACAAGATGCATCTAATATAATTGAATGAGCAATAATGAATAGCATCCACAATATGAAATAAAGGAAGGCCATAAGACATTGCGTTACACTTGCTATTTTTCCTGGTTTAGTTTGTGGGTTTTGGTTGGTTGGTTGGTTGGTTGGTTTGTTTGTTTTTGTTTGGTTGGTTGGTTTGCAGTTTTCTCTTTGTTTGTTTAAGGTAGTGCTTTATTTAGACCTTAGGCCAAGTGTCACATAGGAAGTGTGAAATAAACTGTATAGGATGATCTTAACAAACTCTACTTACATCCCGTGCACTCCTCAGGACCTGAACAGGCGGGGTACTTCTGACAGGTAAGTGGAGCAAAACTAAAGTGACTTTAGGATTCTTATATCATTGGAAATTGTGACAGTAAGACATCAGTCTCAAATACAGCTGAGCCTGACCAACAGTCCAGATTCATCTTGCAGATCAGGTCAGGAGCAGTATTAGTTTTTAAGGGACATAAATGAAATATACGTTATAAGACAGACCTTGACCCCAAACAGGCAGGCATATGTTAGGTTTCCTTCACTCCATTTCCAGAAATGTTCAGACCTAGAGCACTATAACACGAAAGTCACTTTGGTATTTATTCCTCAGAGGGTGCTGCTCCCTAGTAAACCACTATACAAATGCACGTAGAAGACCATTAGACATCAATGGCTTGTTAAAGTCACTGTTCCCATGATCAAGTATTGAACACGTCAATAACAAGTCTGCATGTATGAAAAAGTGTAAGATCCATTTGTCATGGAAAAATATTGTTAAGGTTTGTATCATGCACAGGGTATTTCTGTCCAAAGTGATACTTCAATTCACATCGCCTTTAGTCAGGAACTGCTTTTTTTGCAGAAAGAAGTGTAGACTAAAAAGAGTTAGAGTATTGAAACATTTTCAGATTCATATAGTGGAAATTTTGACAGGTAATTTTTATACAGAATAAATTCTGATGATACCTTCAGAAGAATACAAGCCATGAAAATGATATTTGTAAAAGAGATCCACAGAAAATTAAAAGTGTCTATGTTTGGAAGTTCACATTATTCATATCTATGTCCAAAAAAAGTGTTCATTAAATTCTGGTTATAAAATCACTGAAGAATAAAATAATTTATTATTTCCTTGTCTTCCCTCTTCATTGCCCTGGCATTTAAGTAAGCTGTAAAGCCAAAACAAAAGTTATGTTTCTTCAACCAAAAGTAAATCAGAAAGGTAATAAATGTTAATAAAAGACTAAAAATATGTGCTTCTTCACACAGAATATGTACTCTTCTTTTTCAGCTGATGAGACACCACTACAGTTCTAGTTCTATTCAAAGTGATTGAAAATACGCTCTTCAATCTGTGAGAATAAAAGGTAATATTTCTATATTTAATGTGGCAAGAAACCTTGATTCGTCCAATTAAAAAAATGAAAGGCATGAAAGAAGTGGAAAGATTAAAAGCTGACATAGATAGTCCTGACTGTGGTTGAAAATAGATGTATCTTTTCCAAAACTAAATTCAGAGATTTAGCAAATTTCATGCAGATAATATTCATTAAAGTGCAGATACTTTTTGAAGACTTAGAATTATATATTTAGGCAAAGTAAAATTATTCTCTACAAAAACCTAAAAGATAACAAGGATTTTGTTATTAGTAATAGCAACAAAGGTTATTTCAAAGGCATTGACTACAAATATTCAATGAGTTGGCAAATGTAAAAGAGTTTACAGTAAACACAAAAAGTGGAATAAAAATAGGACTGAGATAGAGAAAAACTTTGAGTGTTATCTTCAAGAATAGGAGTGTAGAGAATGTATTCTGTGAAAGCTGAAAATATTAGCTGAGTTTTCATTCCTCCTGACTTGAACCAGTTCAAGCTATGGAAAGGTGGATCTCATTTGTAAATTCCTTAGAGACAACTGAAAAAAAAAAATGTTTTAGTGAAGAAACTACTGAGGCAACTATTATATTAAAATATACTTTCAAAAATACACTGAAGATTCTGAAGTTTACAATATTCTTCTACAACCTAAACTTTAAGACTGGGTGCAGTTGCTCAGCGAAGTGCACTAAGCATGAAGATTTTAACACCTTCACTTCTCTGTCTGCAGAATACACAGCATATTCTGATTTAAAGTGCATTAATGTAGCTCATGCCTAATTTATATTTACTTAAGTAAAGCACACCCTAAAAGAGAAGGGGCTTTGGTATTGCTTGCATTCAAAATGAGAAGAGAAGAGAAGAGAAAGAGGAACACTGTGTACCATCAGGACTTCACAGGCTTTTGTAAACACTCAATTTTTTTAGCACACTTTGTATATTTTCTTTGTTTTGATACCTACTCTTGTGCAAAAAAAGAAACCTATTGGTGTTTTTCTGGTTGGCTGGTTGGTTGGTTGATTGATTGGGGTTTTTTCCAGATTGGAGATTGATTTCCATATTGCATAGCAAACTACAAGCTGTTAACCAGGTAACTGAGAAAATGAATAGTCAGGGTGGGAAATTAAAAACAGAGAATTTTTTTAAGGCCTTACAAGCTTTTATTCCACCATTTATTTCTAATCTTTAACACAAGGACCTAGTATTAATCATAACTATTTTTTATGTCCTGTGTGCCCACAAGACCAGGAATTCAAGCTTCTTCAGAATTTTTTTGCAGATATCATTCAGGATATTGTACAGGATATCATACAAGAGGAAAGGTCTCCCTTCCTGCTTATTTGCATAAACATAGAAAAACAGGGAGATGTGGAATTGGCTAAAAATTAGATTTCTGGGCTAGAAAACAGACACATAATAGCATTATAAGGTGCTTTTTTGTTCCTAGTTAAATAGTTTCACCTGAAGAACAGCTGCTTCCTCCAGTGGGACAAGACTGACACTGGAATTGCTCCAATGCAACTGATGTACATCTATTTTCAAAAGAAGATGTAATTCATATCTGCCTACCTGGGCGTTTTCAGGGGAAGATGGAGCATCTGGAAGTTAAAATTGTATTTACATTTGAGAAATGCCAAGAATATGTAAACAGCTTGATGAAAGAACAGAGGGGAAAGTGGCAGAGTCTGCAGATACAAGGAATCAATGATTACAACTTCATGATATTTGCAAATAAATATGCTGCATTCACAGCTCAGAGTGTCTCAGTACGGTAGAGAGAACAATGGACAGGGTTAGTTGAAATTTTATATAAAGTTTGCAATATCTAAGACAAATTTCTGCTGTGCTGAAAAACTATTTCAGAGCATGAAGATTTCTGATATTTGAGAATAAACTCGAAAGCACTGTAACTACAAGAACTAAGTACTGTGCTGCCTGTTCTGCTTGAAGTAGCACTGATTTGAGGCAGCAGAAATAAGATTTAATAGACAGAATGATTAATGGGAGTACAAAAGGTAGGGAAAGTGAGGCATGAAGGTGGGTTGGAGAGGTGTGTGCCTGTGGGGAGCACTGACTCAGCTGCCCACTTCCTTGCACCTGGGGACACAAGACCACTGCCGCCATCCAGCACTGGAAGAAGAGGTATCCCACTGCAAATGGCTCTGGCAGGGAGTAGTGAGGAATCCCATAGGTCCCGAAGCCTACCAGATGTGGCCATCTCCAGGAGAACGAAAAGTGCAGTAATCATTTTTCTTCTTCTTTGTGTTACTCATGTAAAAAACCCGTTCATCAAGCGGAAAATGTAAAGCATGATTTATGTATCAGAACAGCACAAGTAAGCACTAAAAATACTTCCCAGAATTTAATCACAAAATCACAGAATCTTTTAGGATTAAGATCTCTGAGATCATCGAGTTCAAACTTTGACTGATCACCACCTTGCCAACTAGACCATGGCACTGGTTGCTGCGTCCAGTTGTTTCTTGAACACCTCCAAGGATAGACTCCACCACCTACCTGGGCAGTCCATTCCAATGTATTACAATCCTTTCCATGAAGAAATTCTCCTCAAGTCCAGCCTGTACCTCCTCTGGTGCAGCTAGAGGCTATGTCCTCTTGTCCTGTCACTTGTTGCCTGGGAGAAGAGGCTGAACCCCATCTCACTACAATCTCCTTTCAGGCAGAGAGAGATAAGGTCTCCCCAGAGCATCCTTTCCTCCTGGCAAGGGAGGGTGCTTTTGGACAGTTGCATAGTTCAATATTTACTTTATTAGCACATTGAAGCTTAAAATTATTACCAAAAAGACTTTCTTTTCTGTAAAATATTAAGGAAATCAAAGAATCTTTAAAAGTTTAAATTATTTTAGGATTCTAGTGTAGAAACCATTTCTAGTTGCATGAAGTAAAGATCATTAGATCAATGTAGCCCTGACCTAGGCACTACCACATGGAAAAAAAGTTAGATCCAGTGCCCTGTTATAGTTCTGGCAGCCTCCACAGATGTGGAATTATTTCTGCTCTGTACTTAGAACGACACACTGAAGAGTGGATAGCAACATTGTTGTAAAACTTAGTTTTATAACTAACTTTCCCTTTTGTGAAACTGCCCTTAGCATTCACAGCGTGAGTGCATTTGCCTGTCCTGCTTGATGAATGAAACGATGGCAAATATATGCTTAAAAGGAATTTTCTACTAATTAGTTTTTAAGACAAAATCCTAGTTCTCATCACTGTTTTCTCTGTATAGTTAAAATTATTTTAATTCATTAACTCTGGAAAAATTGTTGATTCCACTTCTCAATGCACTAATACCTGCATGTGAACACTTTAATTCACATTTAATTTTAATTTTAAGTGTGTGTTGAAACCTCACGAATATTTGTAGCTAATCTTGCCAAGATTTCCCAAAATTGCATTCTCTCATATTTGTAGCTGTTTGCCACATAATTTCCAAAGTTCCTTTCTTTCCAGAGGAACAGTGACCTAGCAAAATTTCCCTTGTGATTGTTCTTACATGAGCTCTGTATAAGGAAAACAACAACAAATCACTGGACACTTGTGATTCAATAGGAACTTGCAGGCAAAATACAGTCAAGTTGTATTACAAAATCTATGGATATCTCCCTCATGATAAATGAAAGGAATAGGCGTGGAACTGTTACTCTGGGCAGAGGGACACACTGCACTTAAGTCTGGAAGGGGAAGGAAGAAAGAGAGTAAGTCAGAGGGGTTTTCACTGCTACTCATCTGGAAATTCATCATTTCATCTGGTTTGCTAACAGCAGAGTAGGGCATTACATTCTCCAGAGCATTTCAGGCAGCTTCTATGTAATCGATATTAAATCACAATGTTAGAACAAGAGATGCATTTTAGGATAAATGTATCTCACATGGATTAACTCTGCTTGAGCATCTGATAATGACGCTAGTCTTGCTGGGGAAAAAAAATGCTTGTATTTAGTTTTAAGCTGACATACCTCATACTAAAGTAAAAACTTTATCAAGTGTATTTATGTCTTGGGGTCCAAACTGGCACGATTCACAGATTAAAGAAATAAAAAAAGGTTTTTGTGCCCTTCCATTTTTGAATCAGCAGAAAACCTCACGTTCTCAGGATTTACTTTCTACTACAAAATAACATCTTTGTTGACTTAACAGGTTGCGAGGTAAATTTAGAATAGAGTAGTAGTGGTTCTGCTCCAGCTCATAGGATGCAGTCATGTAGCTGTCCCAGACAAGCAGAGTTCACATTCAACCTCTACAAGAGACCTTTTGCTATAATAGTGTTATACTAACACTCCTGGTAAAAAAACAAACAACCAAAGAAACCCCGACAAACCAAATCAACAGTAAATATATAAAAGGATGAGTCTAACTTTGGATGCCTCCCTGTAAAATGTTCAGATTTTTTACTCCTAGCATGAATGCTGATGCAAAAAAACTTCTAGCAAAAAGAGAGTTTTAATATTTTCCTTAGAAAAAGCAATTGCGATTATACTAAATTTATGTCACAGTTTAAATATTGGGATTACAAACTATTAAATGTATGTAACCTGAACTGTACCATATACATGGGTTATCACCTCTTTGGGGTGTTAGGGTATATCCTACTCCAGTTGTGTTCATGTACTAATACAGTTCACTTCAACAAGAGCTGCATGGATAGACCTGAAGTCAAAATTAAGGTCCTACCTGCTACAGGAGGAAAAAGTCTATGCAAAATAAGGACTTTAACATTTGAATAGATGTATTAAATTATGCCTCTAAAAACAGTAAAATAGTTACCAGAAAACAATATTTATGGTAATTGTGTCAATTGTGAATAGCCTCTCAGCACAGACTGAAACAAGATTTAGCCTTCCTCACATGCATAGAGAACCACAACTTAAATCTACATAATGGAATATAGGAAAAAATTGAGTTCATTTACATACCAAAGGTGTCTACAAAGGCTTGGATTCATTGTGCCTTTGACAATTTGACTCCAGGCAAAGGTACAGAGGTACTTTTGAAGTTGTGAGGACATAAGCACGTACAGGGAGTAGCAAGTCTTTACTCATTACATATTTGTAAAAGATTTTTTAAAACTATCTTTGAAGGCAGAAAGAGGAGACTTCTCCAGTGAGAAAGTTTTTCTGTGCCTGGCATTTAATACTTTCCTTTCTTATGGTAAACGCCTTTGCATGGCACCAAGCAGAACTTTTAGACCAGATACAAGATCATACTGTGCTCTCAGACTTATTCTAAAAGAAGGTCAAATCTGCCCCTGGACTCAAGTGAGGCTTATTCAAGACTTAAAGCCACAGCTTTGTCATTCTGATTTGTAAGGACAAAGCTCAGCACTGACTATGATTTTGAGCAACTGAACTGATTTGAGTGAAAGTATAGCATAGGTGAGTTTTAGCATATGGACCATTTGGAGTAAAAAAAAAAAAAAGAAAAGAAAATCAGTACCTCCTACAGGTTTTTTTCTATTTAGCCTGTTCTACATGGCATGATCTGTTTTGTTAGCTCATCTCTTTTACTTAAAATATAATGAGTTTAAAGAACAATGTAGCTGCTTACAGTGTGCTTTATCATGTTCTTCTCATTATATTTTGCAGTTAGAGGAGGGGGACAAAAAAAGTATCAGAGGCTATGAAGAAAAGGACAGAACATGGGACAGAACAAGATCTGTCAGCAGTGTCATCTGGAAGTATTACAGCTACCTATTTGTGCCACTATCTCTACCATTAGTCAAAGATTTGGTAGCCATGTACTTGCTTTGCAATTCCCGAAATAGACTTTCTTACATAAATCAACTGTGCTGCAAGCACATATTAGGAAAAAAAACCAGGAGCTAAATCTTGCTGATTCCTTTTGTCCACGTACAGCTTAAACACACTCCCACTCAGGAATCGAAAGTCTGGATGGTCTGACCCAGCGCACTAAAGCAAGACATACTATACAAACGTACAGGGATAGGATTAAAATATTAAATATTCAAAAAATCATGTTTCAAGCTGACAAGAGAACATGAGAGTGGGATCATATGAAAAATAAGCACAACAGGTTGTCCATAGCTTTAAGTTGTCTTTAGATGCAGTGACTTTACGTCGTAGTTATCTTGCTTATCTACTTCATGTACTGTATTACCAGTCTGATCTGTCAATGTAAAGCAGCAAGGACATGAAGCCTGCCTGTCTCTGCAAGTTCTTTTTGACCACATCTTTGGTTTGATTTTAAATCAGTAAAAAACTGTGTTCCTCTTTTACACCTATCTGAAGACATTTCAATATTACTGCTCAACAATCCTTCTTTTTAAGACCCACTAAAATGAAGCTGCATTGAGGGAATATTGGCAGGGAATATAATTGTTGGTGCTTTTTGAATCATAAACTAAAGTTTTCTATAAATGCCATTTAAAAAAACACCCTTTAAAATTAAAAATGCATTTAAGAAAACCCTGTGCTAAGGACCACAGTTTCACAATACTACAATTTTACATTACTATTTCTAGAAATCACATTTATTTTAAAGAAAAAAAAGCTATGATAAAGCCATTACAATTGTGAAAATAGTTAAAGAAATCACTGAATTGTTGGAAACCACTGGCTAAGCAGATGCAGTCAAATTAAGGTGGCCTTTTTTTGAGAGTATAGCTTGTTTGTAAACGCAAGCAATGTGTTCCTAATTTCAATTTATTTTACTATTTGAACTCAATTATTATCTTATTTATATCAAAGAGTAATAAGGATTTTTTTTTAAAGTAGGAAATGTTTTTTCTTTACCTAACCTTTGAATAAACATTACATGAAAGAAAATGAGCTCTATCAGTTATATATTCTTGTAGGATGCAGTGGCCAGGACCTAAATTAGAAATAGCACTATATTTGTTTAATAAATCATTAAACTTATCAAAGCAACTTATATTTAAAATGGACTTTTTCTATTTAACCAGTATGTAAATGTACACATATAAACAATTTTTAAATGCTGGGTTTGTACCATTTTAATTGAATTCCAATTTCCATCCTAATGAAGCTTGACAGAAACCACAAGCAAAAATGAAACCATTATCTAGCAAAAGAGAAATGCACCATTTACCTTTCTCTAGCATAAAAAAACAAAACAAAACAAAACAAAGCCCAACATGAAAAGACTAAGAATCTGGATAAATGGCTCCCAAAATATAGAATGTTTTATTAGACAGATATTTAGATTATCTTTCTCTCTGAAAGGCACAAATTTAGTGAGAAGGGCTGTATTCAGTTGTCATATTGTCTCTTTTGGGAAAAAGGATGATAGGTGACACATGTAAAAAACTTGAAAATTGCTATTTTGAAATCCACGTTTCTTGTTTGTTGATTTAAGTAATAATTAAAATTGATGATCTAAAAGTCTTTTTGATCATTTTGATTTAAAGCAATTCACCCTCTAGAACTGTAATATGGTTTAAGCTGGTAAAATGAGTAGTTTCCAATTGTTCAATCTTTTTAAACAGAGAAGAAACCAGTGACTGTCAGCACCAGAAAGAAAGGAAAAAGATTTTTATTTCTGTAAATGGATGACCTGCTTCAAATAGGGTAACTCTGTTTTTTTTCTCTTCAGTATTTCCTAAACTGAAGCCAGACCTGTATTATGAAATGTTTTAAAGTAAAACAGTTTCTGCTTTCCAGAACTGAGCACTAAGAACAGAATTAATCCAGCTCTTACTCAGTATTTATGCTGTAGACAATGAGTAAAAGTACTCAAAATATTTCTAGACTAGATTTTTTTTTCAAGGTTTAGGCCCCTGATGCTGTAGGTTGAGACTTCTGAGAATGTCAGTAGTTGCACAGATTTCATTTTTAAATCAGTGGTAACTAATCTCCCCAATAACTTGAAAACAATAGTGGGATTTAAAAAACATATTTCTCATTAAATAAGTAACCTTAAAATATGCTCCAAATACTTAAGATCACAAGGTTCTTTTTAAAAAAAAGTGAATAAATATTCAGGCCTACAGTCCAGCTGTTTGCCCACAAGTGAACACACTTTTAGCCTGTCATGGACTAACACGATGCATTAGCTTGGCCCTCTGGTTTATAGGTTTTCAGTGTTCCTGCTGTCCAGAGCTAAGCCCCTGACTCTCTAAGGGGCTACCTAAGGTAGTGAATGATTTGTAAGTGTTGCCTTGTACCAGCTGAAGGTGCATGAATACTATGTCAGGTTTGAGCAGCATTGTCCACCAATTCTTAAACCTAAAAGTCAAGCTAATCGATTTGGCCTCATGCTTGCCTCAACAGGCTATGAGAAAGCACTAAGGCTGAAGCCAAACGAACAAGCACGGTTGTCCAAGCCCACAGTCACCAGGGAATACAACTTTAAAATTATTTCAGTAAGAATCTGGAGCTTCTGTTCCCCTCAAAGACTGTTTTACAGGCAGACTTGGGTTTTCTGACTTCTTTTTTCACTTTGTGTAATTAGGATATTGATTTTACCTGGTTGTACTGAACAAGAACAGACATATTCCTTTAAAAAATCGTAGCTAAAATTGTATTCTCCTTGCCCTGCTGTAATAGGTACACCATCTTCTTCCTCATCAACATTGAAATCCAGAAAAAGAAGACATATTTTCATTTTGAAAATTTCCTAGATACAAATAGATTCTATGGAAACATCCTAGCTCCAAGCATAAAAAGCAGTCTAACTGAAGGGTAGGAAACACCTCTTATGGCTTTAGCCATCAAAATGAATCATCTAATCAAATTTATTCATCTAGACCTGTGTTTCAGTCAGCACAACTGGCACCTCTAGCAGCAACTCATGAATTACCATGAGAAGCAGCTATCTTCCTCTTGCCTCTAGTGCGCCTTCATTAAACTTTTTGCTGATTGGATACCTCTGTTAGCTTCTGACCATCACACTTGTGTAATAATTGGGATTTTACCCTCTGGCTCTTGTGTGTTATTTCTCATGCATTAGTAGTTTCATGTCTGTTAATCTTCAATAATACAGATCTTTTTGCCTTCTGAAATGTTTTACATCTTAAAACTTTTTATAGTTATCCAATAGCCTGAGAAAAGGGCTGAAATGCAGAAGCTAATTTTGATTTTGTCACTGACAACCTGTGTGTAGCCTTGGGGCTAGCCTGTCTTCTTGCAGCCTGCTCCCAGACAGAGGAAATATGTAGTTGCACAGCTCTCAGCAGTAAAATAAGGACCAAACTGTGACTCATTGTCACATTTCCATTTGACTCCCGCTTCTCTCTTGCTCCACTGGGGAAATAAGTTGTGGCAGACAAACAGCTGGCACAGAAACCTTGTCTTTCTCCTCTCCTCACCTCCCTGGATTAGATCAGTGCACTGTCTCCAGAGCATTGCAGGAAGCAGAGCTGAGCCTCTGTTCATTCTTCCCTGCGTGGGAGGATGAAGTGTCAGGGGATGGCCATCAACCTCGCACCGTGACCTGCAGGAGATTGGGCTAGAAAGGACCAGCTATGGGGCTGGTGCTGGAGCTGTTGAGCACATACAGATTAAGCTGTACGTTGGCAGAAGCCACTTCTCAGACCTGTCAGGCCTATTCTGTTCCTATTTCAGTGGTGGCAGCTCCAGCTACATCTGCCACTGAGTCCAGGCCAATCCCTGTGTTCATGGACACAGTGAAGTAGCATAGTTAGAGACTCGTGGCTTTCTAGACAATGTCTTAAGTGGACCACAGTAAAATCCTGGCCGCTACAAGAATACTCAGTAACTGCTTACATGTAATAATAACAAGAATAAAAATTAGTATTCATTGTAATAATATACTAATATTAATATTAGACCCCGAGAGTACAGCAGAGTACTTAGTCTCTGTACAGTCTCTGTACATTTTTTTAATACATTTTGAAGGACTTCCACTTTTTAATAGTACATTTCTGTGATTGCAATGACATGTAATATGAGAATGCTGAAGATAATCCTTTGGAATCTTCTCCTAAATACTTGACAGCTAGAGACTTAGGTCCTGCCAACTTTCTAAGGACATTTATAACTTGCTGTCTTCAGAGATCTCATTTTCTTTCACAGTGTACATTTCACCAGTATTTCCACAACAATTTGTAGCTATGTAAAAGATAAGTATCACGTGTGGGTTTTGGTGCAAGTAGAGAGGGCAGGGTAATTGCTTATTGGCTACATATTTAAGTAACTTAGTCTGATTGTCATTATCATGATGTTGACCTGAAAGAGCTCCCCGTTGCCCCTGTTCATCTCTGAATAAGTCGTTGTCCTGACACAGGCTGTCAGAAGGCGATACCCTGAGGTGTGCACCAGCTCACCCTGCCAGGGCTGGGCCATCTCTCTAAACCAGCCACCACTCTGGCCACGGCAGTGCCTGCATCACTGTTGTGCCCTGCTCTCTGATGTGTCAGCATGGTACCCCAAAAGGCAGAGAGCCCGAGAGTCTGGCTCCAGGACTGAGTGGAAAAAAAGAGTTATAAATACCTATTGCAAGGAGTGAGTGGTTTAGTGCTAGCAAAGTCATAAAGAGCCCAGCAAATCATGGGCTGGGAAGTGGTATGGAAAACAAAATAAATTGTGTGAAGTAACAGGAAGTTGAATAGCTTTTTGTTTATCCAAACTATATATTGCTGAAGTTTATATCTGAACTTTCAGACTGTGAGTGCCAGTACTAGCCCCAGAGGAAAATAAACTGCAGTGAAACATTAGCTCCAGGCTGAATTCTTACCTTTTTGCCATAAATAAAAATTCCATCTTGTGGATACAGAGTTTAAAAATCAGTCAATCAATGTAAGTGCATTCTGAGTATATGTAAACAAAATAAAACTAATGAAACATAACTAAACTAAACTAATTATATAGTTTATTTCCCTGTCATATGAAAGGTCAGCTTACTGCAGAGCTGATGCCCCTTATCATCTAAGTCTATGCTTTGCACAAAAAGCCCCAAAGAAGACACACTGTTACAGCTAAGGAACTCCTGTAAAAACACTATAAAAACACAATAAGGACATTTTCAGATTCGTACTTTTATTTCATTTTAGGGTCTTTTGTTTTCTTTAACAAATTAAATGACAAAAAGTCAGTTCCAGACTGATTGAAAAGTCTTCTATTTTTGCTATTAATTTGTGACTAAAAATCTTGCTAATTTGGTTATTTCACAGACTTGCCTGATAACAGCTAGAAAATAGCCAGTGTTTCCAACAAACCTAGTTAAGAATATCTGAATAAACTAGTGTTATTATTTGGGTTAGGGCTGTCAGGCTGAGCCACCTGTTTTGGCAGTATTTGCAGCCAGAAGTAAATTATAGCTCCATCCAACTGCTGATTAAAAAATCACATTGCCTCCCTGCTGTGGCTAACCAGACATCAAGCTAGGATCATACTACTTGACATAGTCCTAACATCAGCCCTTAAGAAGGAAGGGTACGACTTTCTAATAGCACTTAATGCAGATCCTCTTACAAGTATGAACAATAAAAAGCGGAAGATGAAAACTACATCTTTCATGCACTGAAACACCACATAACCTTGAGAAGCCGAATAAAAATAACTCTCAGAATACCTTTTAAAGGCTTTTTTTTTGTACTTTTGTCATTATTAAATTTTCATTGTTATTAAATTCGGATAAACAGTGGAAAAAAAAAGTTGGAGTGAATTTTAACTAAAATATTCAGTATAGAAGAGGGTTACATTTTAAATATATCCCCCCTCTGTGGTCAGCTGATAAAATATTGTTGCACGTCTAAAATATTATTTAAATATGAATGGTCAGGAAATATTAAAGTACATGAAACATTCATATTTTAGAACATGCATTTATTAGTTAATACAATTACCTTTCATTCTTGCAGGACAAGATCTAGCATATTTATTTCAGCACAATTTTCACTGACTCCCTTAGAAGTCTACCTGAATAAGGATTGCAGAGGGTTTTTTTACCTTTTACCCTTCAGTAACTTCATGTACAGTTCACAAATACTCTGTGCTCCCTATGGAAAAATCAAGGCCAACAAATTAAGCTATTCTGACTCTGGCAAATCTCTGATTATAAGAGGCTACCAAAGCTTTTTCTGAGCAAAGGCTTGAGAGTAGAACACCCTGAATTTCAGACATTGCCTGCTTGTATCGCACTAATGGAGCTGCCTAAATAATGGTGTTCCGCAAATGAAACTAAGGTTATTTTTAGAGATTTACAGAGAACTTGCTTCAGTAATTGGTAAAAATTCAGGCTACAGGAATGAAAAAGTAAAGGAAAAAAGAAAAAATAGGAAATAAAAATAAAAAGGAATCCAGAAAACAAAAATTAAATGATCCTGGAGTGAAAACATTTGCTAAGAACAACAAATCATTTTGACATGCCAGTTCAGTTATTCCGTTAAAGCACATATCATTTTTGCTTAATTATATTTGAAAAGAGTTACTGTACCTTCTGCTGTTATCTCAGCCATGATGATGGTAAGGGATACTCTGTTTAAAAGGTCAAGATTTACTGTGGCAGCTTAGATAGTACTTCTGGGTTGCTGACTCTTGCAGGAGTTGCAGAATGAGAAGGAGGGAGGTCCTCTGCCTTGTCTAATTGTGTTCCTTCTTCTTTTACACTCCCTGAAATGTCTGTTTCCTCTGCAGAATCCTGGCCTCCCAGAGCAACTCAAGGCCTTCCACAGGCAGCACTTAAGGCTCAGTCTAAAGTATCAGCTTCTAACAAAAATAGCCATGCCTCAGAGTGAACCTTCAGCACGTTTTCCTAATATCCTCAGAACCATACACACTAAAAATAAGAAGTAAAAAGACACAGCTCTAAACAGGACAGGAATGCATGGAGAGGCAACAAAATCAAAAGAACTGGGAAAGAACTGTTCAACGCTCCTACAGCCTTGCTAGCATAATTGCAGTTCCTTGGGGGGTATGTCAGGAAACATGAAATATAGAGTTCAAAGTAACCTTATCCATCCCAGTACAACTTTATTCTTAGCACACTCAGTGCTTAGCACATTCTTCCTGGCCTTATATGGCTTGGGGAGGGTCCTATGAAGCTCACCGCTGACTAAGGGGGAGGGTAAATTTAGGTGATTCTCTCCACTTCAACTCTTAGTAGCAGTTCAGAACCAATTAAGACACTAATTTAAACCTATGAAATTGGTTTGGATTTCTTTTTTTTCAGTCCTTTTCTGATTCGCTACAATTATCACATATGAAGTTCATCTAAGTATTACAGAACACTGTTAAAAATTTGAATAACAGTATTTGATATAGTCTAGATACATGAAGGTAATATGCAAAAAATATTAAGTAGATCAGATTTGTTTTTCTGGGTCTGATTCATATTTATCAGAAATATTTAAGTAGCTCAAAAATTCTGTGATTTTTAGAAAGATTTTATAAAACTGAAAACAAGGAGATTCTTAAAAGCATTTAGAGAAAGCAAAATATTAAAATTTTAAATAAGAATAGTTATTTAAAAACCTGAGCAATCTTTTCCTAGCACTGCTTGCAATTTCACAGCTGTAGAATTATGTATGTGGTCAATAGCTTGAAAATGAAATTAGAAAAAAAGTGCCCTCAAGCCAGCATACCTCTACATAAATGTCATCGTCACATGAAATCAGAAACCATCTTAAACAGCTCTTGCTAGCGAACCTATAGTCATCTTGTCTCTGCTACATGAGTCGGCATTTACACTTCTCATCTTCCCCCCAGGAGATGTAAGCACCTGGCTCTGTGGCAAAGTGTGGGGAAAGGAATCTATTTATCTAATGCACAAGATGCAGAAACAAAGGTTCATTGAACAGTAAAATCACCACCAGGTTTTTTCTCTTCCCTCTACTATTAACACACTTCAAACCTGACACATGTCTGAAAATGTTAGCTTTTTCTAGCCAAAGCTTGCAATCAGTGCTGGAGCCCCTTTCTTCTTTAGCTCTACTGACCAACTATTTTGCACTGACGAGCTTTGATTACTTGATGCTAAGTATCCAGTGCTTTTCTGATCATCCCTCTAACCCTATGTTTGCTCCTTTAGACTGTTCTTCAGTAGATTCTCCTCATTAAGGCTGATAAAGTGATTTTAGATAAAACCTTGTTTCTTGAAAAATGCTCTTTCATGAATACCAAAATGATCCAAGGAGTCACATTCGCATATCAACAAAACAGCTGCCCACAAAAGGTCAGTGGGTCAGGATGATAGAAGGTGTGATACTAAGGCAAATCCCTTGTTCTTCTTTATCTTCTGATGGAGCAGTTCCTTTTTACATGAACACTTAAATATTTGGGGTCACCTCTGTTTTGACAGATTTACTACTTGCTTGAGATGTGACACAGATCATCTGAACACCCGAAGCACAGAGCTAATCAATCCTGAGAAGTCAGGATTGTTTTCACTTGTATTCCTATTCAAATTGAATAAAATAGTAAAGTCTTAGCCTGCGAGTGTGGGGAGAGAGATAAATGGGGAAAAACTCATATCTGAATCTTTTCTTGTTTTATGTAGCAAGATCCTGAGATTGTGGACAATACCCAGACACACACGTTTACATACCTAGGTGTATGTGCATGATTGTCTGTCCCTCACCACTTTACATTTCAGCTCCTACCACCTGCCCTCCTTCCTCCATGCCTTACTCCCTTGCTACTATTTCTGCTTACCCTCAACCATGGGCTGTTATTCTGAAACTAAAATGTAAGAGCAGAAGAAGTGAGATAATCCAACCGGAAACCAATTTTCCACAACATCAGCCCAGTGGCCAGAAAGAGAAGTGGTTGGTACCCTCTGCATCCCTTGTATGCACAAAATATTTATTCTGGGGAGCAGGCTAAACATGTCATATGCACCAATATCTTACATGTATAAGCGTGGCTTTAGGCAACTGTACTGGAAGTTACACAGTTGCTCCCTTTAAGGAGGAAAAAGTCAAGGAATGTGGGTGTCATATTTACTAGAGATAATCACAGCCTTGGTGAAAATACACAGAACTAAAATAAAACAAATTATGCGTATGTGCATATACATTTAATCTGAAAAACAAACATTGCCATCTGGAAATTATGAAGAATGTCATATTTATTCTTTAGGAGTCTAAGCATGGGAAAATCTGGAAAAAATTTTCAGAACAAGTTAGAAATTTTTTCAAAATCTGAAGTTTAGCTCCTGACTCAGTTTAGGAGTTTCTTTTAAACTAATTTGTGAAACTCACAGTATGAAGAAAACCAGTGCAAAGTCTATGCAACTCTACATGCAACAAAGTAAACATATTTTCCTGGCATAGTTTATATGTTTAAAATTGCATTTTAGTGGGAGCCTTTTCTGTCTAACCTGCCCAGAAATATTCTTTTGTAAGATGTCCTTTCTCTCTCCTTGCTCCTCAAATATCAAGGAAATTGAAAAATATAAAACTACTTTGGTTCTTGCAAGTGCTACCTAAACCTGGACACACACAAGTTGTCCATATTTCCTTCTGATTATGCCTTGAGCACAGCGAGAAAACGCTCTTGTGTCAAGTTAGATATTCCCCTCCCACTCACAGGGGCTATGTGGTGAATGAACTGTCCTGGTGTCTTGGGGTCATCAGTTCTCACATTCAGTGGTGGGAAGGGATGGAGGGAAGTGTAGAAACAGCTACACCCTCACACCAGATTCCTCAGATACACAAGTCTGTGTTAGACAAAATAAAATGACAGTTCTCTTTCCTCTATAGTTGCCTGGATAGGGAAAAAGTAAGAATCTTAGGAAGAGGGGAGAAGGACGTACTATATGCTGCTACTAATGTTTGTATGTAACCATGTGCCTTGATCTCAGATAATGCATATTTCATTTAGAACCCTAACTGATGAAACAAAGTAAAGCAATTATTTGAGCAATTTTTTTAGAAAAATGTCAGAGGTTTACTATTTGTCAGATTCTAATGCAAACTCCTGCTTATTGGTGAAAAGTTTGGTTGTTCATATAATCAAATCAGGAATTTACAAATACGTTATGAGCTAATTTCTGAGTTGTCTTGATGATATTATTACTAAGGGAATTGGGAGAGACAACAGTTCACATGAAATTATGAGGTAATGAGAGGAGAGACTTTGACACTGATATAAGGAAGTATTGGAGGAATTGAGTATAACTGTCATTCAACAAGAAAATGCAGAACAATATTTGAGTTGTCTGCTAACATGTTACTGATGAATTATCAGAGTTCAGTCCTACTGAGAATCAAAATATGCATAAGAAAAGAGTTTATATCCCAGTGCATGCTCAGCAGCATAGCTGGGTCAAGGAAAGGAAACTTAATTTTAGCTCTGATACACCCAATGACATCCCCAGATCAGATGGGAGTATGTTGTTATCAGAAACACCCAGTAATCAACTGATAAGAACCAAATATAGGATGAAAGTATAATGCCAAGGAGAGCGTGAATGGTACTGAACCTAGTGAATAATAAAGACATGCAGAAGCAAATACAGGATTAGAGTGATGTCTGCCAACTGAGCTTCGATGTGCATATGAAGCTCGTTTCCTCTGAAACAGACTTTTACTTGTTATGCTTTATTTTTTTTTTAGGAATACTGTTACTTATAGATGAGATTTTCATTCAGCCCCACTAAGAATACTCTGTTTTCCAGTATGAGTAGGAACACATATTCTGGTGCCTTTGGAGTCCTGATCAGTTAAAGATGTAGCTGTGACTTTCTATGGACCATTAGGCAACATTCAAGTATTTTCCTTTTCATTTGTGATTGATATTTCATAATTAAGGGTTGCAAGACTTTTGGAATCCACATGACCAAAATATAGCCATATTATGGATATTCTAAACCACATCCAAAATACAAAACAAAGCAAGACCTCAGTATCACACCTGATCTAGATTCAATCTTGGCATAAATATGTTTAACCATTCTCATAAACCAATGTGCACCATTTTTCAGTTAGAGAATTGCACACATAGTACCTTTAAACAAGTTTTTATTTAATATGTAGGAGACAGTAGGTTGAACTCCATAGTAGATCTGTCCTACATTTAATGCGAACTACTGACAGACAGATAAGGAGCCCTGTCCCTTTAGGCTGACCGGTCTGAATGCAAATCAGCCTCTGCCTCGGGACAGCTGACAAGCACAGTGGGGTCACATCACCTTGGCACTCTGAGCTCATTAAAGGACCTTTCCAAAGCTATATGATACAAACAAAGCAAGTACCAAAGAAAATAACTATAATACTGACTATTCTGCTTTACTTTGGACGGTATCTCTATTAGTCATTGTACTGCAAAACTGCTGAAGTAGCCCCAGTCTGGGTGTGTGGATAATGAACATTTTCTAATATCCGAGAAGGCCAAATGATTATAAAAGTACTTCCAGGAAACAAGAACATCCTACTTAGTCTTCTTGCAAGCTGGCCAAATAGACAGTCTATGGAAGGAAATCAGACTAAAGCAGCCCCCTTTCTTAGGGGAGTTGGGTGTTTTCAGTATTCTCTGCTTTAAGTATAAAAAGTATTACTATGAGCTAGGTTCAGGGAGGGTATTTATTGCAGCATGTCAAGGTAGACGTCATTTGGATGACCTTTAGCAGCTCCATGTTACGTGCTTTTCCTTTGATTACTCTATTCTTGCTATTCTTAATGAGTATTGCTTTATTAGCACCTATGCAACTTTACTTTCACATCCAGAAAATTACTCAGAAGCTGTTTCACAGACAACACAGCTTCCATGACAGTGAGAAAGGAATATCTGGAGCTGGCCCTTTTTAAGAAACAATGACAAAAAGTACACTATAATTGTCTTTTTCTTCAGGATAATCTGTATTCAAGCTTGATCATGTAAAGAACATAGAAAGTTGCCAAACAATTAATAGAGATGGGGATTGGCTCTGACACAACATGAATTACCCTTGTCAAATAATTATTGAGAACTGTTCAAATATACCAAAGTACCTGGTGTCAGGTCAAAAATGTTCTTGCAAGGCGAGGTGACTTCAGTTCCCATGACTTTTCTTGAGAACAGGAAGTTTCTAAAAAAATTGACTGATTTAAAAAAAAAAATTATTTGAAACCAAGTTTCTATGCTGAAAGAACAAGACTCAGAAGTATACCACACAAAAATACCTAGAAAAAGAGCAGAATTGTTCCCGAACTTCAAATTTCAAACCCAGCTCCAAATTTCCAGTGACACATTTTAAATTTGTGTTCAGTCCTTAGCCTTATGAAAACTTTCAAGAGAAATCAGCATTTAGTGGTTTGTTTTTTTCCAGATATGACCATAGTCGAGCATGTTGCCAAAAACAGATGGAGGGAAAGACAGTTTTGAACAAAAGTCTGATGTGAAAAGACAAAGATAAATAAATGTTTTCATGCCAAGTACTTTGGGGAAAAAATATGCGGTAAAACTACGTATCATGTATCTTCAGTAATGTGAACCCTTTTTGGGGTGCTTTAAACTATCTGCTCATCCTGACCTTCACAACCAAGGAGAAATATCACCTTCCTTTCCATTTAATAGCTTATTCTTCTGCTTGGTATGGTACATTATGTACCACATGTTCTTAGTCACTCAGGCTGGACTGGACCTCCCCTAGCCACACTGCCAAAGGATTTGCCTTGTAAATAAACCGAGTCAAAGTGTCAGGAGGTCCATTTGGATTTTGGTACTTTCATGCTTTTCTGAGAGCAGACACTCAGTACCTAGTTACAGTGAATAAAAAGCCATTTTCAAGCACTTTTTGTCCTGGACATCTCTGTGTGTGAAACAGCTGCAGATATAAAAGAGGTTTTGCCGAGAATTTGTGTCTCCAGTGTTTTGTGTTTGGGTTTTTTTGAACATCAGGTTTTTCTGCTATTCCCAGGTCCCTGTTTGCCCTGGGACATCAGGAACTTTTTGGGTTATGCATTTCCACAGATACAATAGATATCAGCTTCTGGCAGTGGATAAATCATTTTCTCATGAAATACAAAATTCTACAGATGAATTAACTCTTTATGTCCCAGTCACCCATCTGGCAGTACACAAATGTATGATGCAAAATGTTGAAGAAAAAATCAAATCTGTTATTTGACAGAAATATGCAGACAGATACAGAAAAAAAGGAGAAAAAATATAAAGCAGACAAAGTATTTCAGCAATTATCATCTCTAAGAAAGAAATTACATGAAAGAAACTAGATTTATAAAAGTGTTTGTTTCTACAACAGCTATAATTTTTCTTTGTGTTCCCTCTTTCTTTCTCCTACATTCTAGTCACAGTCTTGCACAGATCAAAGGTAGAACTGATGATGAAGAACCCACTTTATTATTACTATTATTATTATTATCACTATATAGAAAGAAAATCTAATCTGGGAGCTTTTTCATTAAGCAATTTAGCTTCTTTATAGAGTAGAAGACATGAATTAGTAAATTCAACCTTGTCAGTGCTGACAGCTGAGAATGCACTGAAAAAAGTATGTCTGAAAATTAAAGGATCTTTTAAAAGAAAAAATAATTTTGAGCATTGATCTCTTTACGACTCATCATAGCACACATATACTAATTTTCCTTCAATAATACATCACCATTTGTTACTGCCAATCAATTTAGATTCCTGTCCAAGTTCCAACATATGTCCATAGTCAACTTCCTAATGCAAACCCTAAAGAATATTTGTCTGCAAAGCATTTACTGAAAAGAACTGCTATGTCTTTCCTTCTCCTCTCCAGTCACCCTAAAAGAGCAGAACACAAATAGACTAAATGTAGAGGACTACAATGATCCTTAAGGGACAGTTACACCACTTCTTTTCCCAAATTCCCAGTTTAAATGAAAATAAAAGCATTACCCCAGAGGCCCAAAGTAGAAGATCCTCAGCTGCGTCCCCAGAGCTCAGAAGGCAAGGCAAGGACATTGGGGACTTTTGGAAGCTCCCGGATGCATTCCCAGGGCCTGAGGAAAGCGTGCAGTGCTGGTACAACAGGCACAAGCTGCAGCTGCCAAGGAGCTGTTGGCAGGTGTTCCCTGTGGGGTGAAGGGGCTGTGCAGCCAGATCCGGCAGCGCAGCACGTCGAGCTCTTGAGCAACCGTAAAACAATCCAGACTGGGACACAAATATTTTCTGGAGGATCTGGCCTCCAGTATAAAGGTTTGTGCTCGGGATCATTTTGTGAGTCTTGGAAGTAATTATAACTATACTTGTGGTTTTTAAATTCATAGGCAGTCTGTGAAGTGGACATTTGACTATAAAATCCCATTTTATATGCCTTGTACCTTAAAGATTTTTCTTTCTGGTCACTCCTGCTTCTTCCTCTTTCCTCAGCTACATGGAAAGGTCAGGGTTTTGCTCAAATTCATGTCAGGAGAAAGATTTTGTGAAGAAAATGTAGCCTGGATATTTGGATTCAGCTTCACCCAACAAAGCTGCCTTCTGATGAACAAGGAAAAACCATGTTTCTTGTTACTGAGGCAACAGACAATTGAGAAGGAGGTTTAGGTTTTGTTGTATTGTGGTTTTGTGCATTTTTTTCCTTAAGAGAGGGAAAGTAGCTAGGCTTTTACTCAATCTCTCAGGAAGGCAGATATAACAATACTTCTATTTTCCACATTTTCAGAGTAAAAACAAAAAATGCTATCTGTTCTACAAATAAGAACCAGAGCACGACATTTGAGTAGAGTAAACCTTTGGTTCAGCTGTAGAAATAACAAAGGCCATACAACATCAGATACACAAACACCGGACTGAAAGTACAAACAACCAGAACATGCATTTTTCACAATTGACCAGAACATACACTTCTCACACATCACCAGACCTGAGCTAATGTTCAAAATCATGTTTGTGATCCACATACAGCAAAGAGGTGCCTGACAGAAATGTGGATGCTGCACAGCCCTGGGAAGGTAGAAGAGGCAGAAGACTGCAAGTGGTGAGTGGTTCATGCCACAAGCAGAGTTATGGTCCCCGTTCTCCTATGGTACTTGAATTGACAAACCTGCTCTGTAAATGATGGCTTTCCACTTCCTTTATAGGGTTTGTCAAATGAGTTCTTCTTACACCCATTCTCCCCACCTGCAAATGTTGTTTTTAGTTAAAAACCCCCGAACTTTTCATTTGTCACAGTAGTGCCCTTACAGCAACAGGCAAACACTTCTGGCAGACTAAATCCTAATGGTCTTTTAAAACCACCCAGCGTAATGTTTCCAGTTTTCCACTCCATACTAACACCAGTGGACTGGAACAGAAATTCACTCTTACTCTTTTCCTCCTAAAAGACTGACATCAGTACATATCAGAAAGAAAAAAAAAACTCTTTTACATTGTCTGAGTATACATCTATCAACCCTTTTATTGGAGTCAAAAATTGTGGAGGATCAGGCACTTAAAGCTGGTGGTCCTGAAGTAAATTCATGTCTTGGATTGTCTGGTTGTTTTTTGAGAGGTTAATTTAAACACACCTGTCACTCTTAAGTACAAGGCAGTTGGAGTATATTAATATTCTGCTGAATTATTTAAAAGATATGACTAATGCTTCGTGTACCATAAGACTGTTATCTGCAAAAAATAACATCTGTGTCAGTCACTGCTGAGCGGTTAGGATTTCATCACCAGCATTTCTCGGTCTTTCTGAGTCCTTTGTGTGAAGGATTCTGCCAGGTTACCAGCTCTCCTGCACTTTCAGATGTAAAACCCAACCTACAGACTCTTTCACATTGCCTGTTTTAATCAGGGATGAATAAGAGTAAAATTTGGAGTCTCCTTCCTGAGCAAAATCTCATAAATTTCTGATAAACTAAAGACTGTGGTGTAGATATGTTAGACATTCTTGTGCAATAGAAGCATTCTTTCAAGAAAGTAGAAACTGATCCTACACCTTTTTTTTCCTGAGTCCTGAGAAAGAGCAATATTATCTAATTCAATAACTCAGAGAACTGCAATGAATACAATCTACTAACTAAAAAACAGTTCTCACAGTTCTTTGGCAGTGGTATTGTGTCCTCATATGTATAAAACAGTCTTCAGTTGCACACCAGAAATTAACCATCACTGACAAGAAAAAAAGAGCAACCATTAAAAAGCATGAAAAACAAATTTTAATACTTTAAGTTATGGCACAACATACCTTTCCACCGTGGTATGTGTCTGATATCAGATGAAGAATATTTGGCTGTGCAAGTTATTTCTGATAATTATCTGACTGAAGGAGTTCACAAAGGAGTTTCTGCATTCTGCTCTTTCTATATTGAACAGCACCAGCACATCAAACAGTGAACCTCTTTGAAAGTGTAGCTGTTTCAGTAGTCCATCACACAATCCTGTGTGAAGTACAGGAACACTTCAAGAAAGGTTCCTGTCCTACATCATGGACAGAAGAAGCTTTTTGTTACTTGTTGATCACGCATTGCGGTAGAGGTTCTGGCACCAAAAAACCTCTTTCTCACCCAACTTGATCAATTAAAGGCCAATTTTCAGAGTTTTCAAAGATCTCAGTTAAAGCAAGTGAGAAATGTGAGAAATTTCAAAACCAAAATGGGGATCATGTCCTTTATTGTTTGTATATTTGTATTGCATATGCAATAATAACTGTAAACATAAGTTTTTAATTGAAAATATGTATCCGCTGTGATTATACTGAAAGACAATTTTATTGAGTTATTGAAAGTTTTGCAGTCACTTGATCAGTTGTCCTTCATCAAAAGCACAACATAGCTGGGCATTTGAGTTAGGTTATGGAAAGAATGCTTGAATGAATGAATAAATGCATGAATGAATGAATAAATAGTATCCACACATTTTAAGGGTCTAGTCCTTTATTTTGTGTTATTCTCAATATAAGAGGTCATATAATATCTATTACATTTCTTTACAAACCTTGTGGTCTTTTTATTTATTTCTAAAATAATGTCGTACACTCCACAGAACTGAAACTTTATTTCCATCACTGAGAATATCAAGATATTGTCTCTCAGATTTTAGTTTAATTTTGTAAACTTTTTTCGTTTGCTCTGTTCTTCTTTGGAGTACTAGAAATATACTGTACAAAATCCAATCCTACACCATTTGAGTGTTATCTAGCAGTCTCATGCAGTGGTAGCAGCTTACCTCATCATAGTCACAGGTTATGTAAACCCCAGAACAAAATACTGGAAAATTTTGGGACTCGAAGAATTCCATCAGTGGTCCAGGCATAAAGCTGTAGAGAGCCCGAGCTCGAATAGTAGCAGTGTTGTGGTATCTGTGTCTAAACATGCTTGAAAGCAAGGGCCTACTGCTATAGCACGAGCTGCAGGAGGTACAGGGAAGTGGTTATCTTGCTTTTTAGACTTGTGCCACCCTTCACCAGGGAAGGCATTAGACATAAGTATGCCGATGGGACACTAGAAAGATATGGGTACATCAAATAATTTACAAACTAAACGTTCTGATACAAATGCATACTAATGCCCTGGTCATGAGATCTATTTTCTGCCAGCTTTTCAGACTGGGCAGCAATTTATGTCCACAACTCTAAAGAACAGGTCAAGTGCCTCACTTAAATGTGTCTCTCTTAGTTGCTACAATTTTTGCGTTTCCATTAGCATTATTTCGGTTGTGCCAGGGCAAATAAATTGAAACATTAAGATGTGAAATGTAAATGATTATTTAACAAACTGGTGCAAGAATCTGGAACCCAGTGTAACAAGTTTACACCTGTGATTGCCTACTGTGTCTGTTGCTCAACATCAAAATAATATAGGCAGTCTTCATCTGTCACTATTAAAAAGAAATAAATCAGAACTATTAAAATGTACAGTCGGCATGGGAATTTTAATTACTTTGACATATTTTTGTAAAAAAACTCCCCCACTTAAATGCTATTTTTCAAATAATTAACATTATTAATTCACCACTAAAAAGATTATTTGCATAATTTTTAGAATATATAATTAACACAGTGATTTGTATGAACACTTTAGTCTTGAAAGAGTTTTAAAAGGTTCTCCTTTCATATTAAGCTGCTATTTTTACAGTCACAACCGGTAGGGCAAAATTAAATACATACGCCTTGGTCTTTATACTGTTCATACTTATGTTACACAGAGAATAAGAGCGTATTTTCAGGCTGTTCAGAAGGAACCACTGGCGAGAGAAATACTGTGCCTCAGCCTTCTGACAGCCACACAATGTAGTGTCATTGAGGTGGAGGAATTCCAGTGGCAATTGCAATTTTACTTCTTGTTACAGCAGATAATGGCTTCTCACACCTTATGACTTCAGAGAAAATTCCTAGCATTTTGTACCTGTTAAAAAAAAAATTAAAAAGAAAAAGAAAGAAGAAAAAGAAAAAAAAGAATCAAACTTGGCTTCATGAAAAAGTGTGAAGGTATGTTTAGAAAGTGTGAATGCGAAAATTCGAAATCAAAAGGACATTAGATACCACTATATGCAAGATAAAAGTGGCACAAGTAGTATTCTCTTATCCTTCCTGACTTGAAAAGAGGCAAAAAAAATTTCAGAATTTGAAGGGTTGTGTGTTATCCACACATCCCCTTTGAGATAATCTAGGGTTAGAGCCCTGGTGATCCCAATGGGCCAAAGTAAGCTTGTCACAAAAAAACCCCCATCACTTTCTTTGCTTATTGCATCTTTAGCGGCTCTGCAACTAATACACTAATTTGCAAAGAGAAATTCTGAACAATCTCCTACCAAAAAAGGCAGCAAATCTAACACATAGATTCAGCATAGTATAAAAACATACTGTCTGACAATACCTACCAATGAAATACCAAAAAAACAGAAATAAAAAAATGATACTTGATGTGAGCAGACTTTTGTTTTTCTTCTGCTGTTAAGAAAAGCATTCTTCAGGCAAAATGTCAGCTCAGTGGTCAGATTGTATCAATATACTGCAGCTATTTTACAGATCAATACCTACTTTACATTCTCTTCCTGGCAAATTTTAGAACCGTCACCATGTTTGAAGAGTCAGAAAATCTACTATCACTGCACTTGATGACTTGTCAGCTGAAGGATTTGCCTTTTTATTGCAAAACCAGGCACACACATACTTGATTGTAAAGAATTCCTTTAAAAGTTATTTATAAAATGACAGCCTCTTTTCTCTCTCAGTTCCCCCTGGAAAATCTTGCATTCACAAATTTGATCTTTTGTCTTCCAGATTTTCAAACATCTGAATCTTTACAATGTCAGATTGATTCTGTCGCTGAGTTTGAGATGAAGCCAGGATCTTCTTGATAGCCTTGTTTCACTATTCTATCTCAAAGCCCGTATTAGAAATCCCTTAAATGTATCATTTTTTCCTTTAACTTTAAGAGATCTTCTGCCACAAAAGAAGCACTGGAACAAAATATTCCCCTGGTATTTCTCACACATCTACTCTCCTTGGACAGTTTGCATACACTGCAAGGACACACAGTCATTCTGCCCTGCAGACCCGCTCCGTCTGTTCCCATCAGGTTTTGCCCTTATTCACCTTGGAGCACCAGTCCCACCGATGACAATCCACACCAGTGAACGCTATCAGACTGCTATCGTTTTGAGCCCTATGGCTCCAGTGAAAGCTCTCTACCACCCCAAAAATTCTATTCCTTAGCTCTATGGAACTGAGGTGGATACATGGGCTGATGAAAAGCAATGGATCGCTTTGCCTTGCAAGGATCATCAGAAATAAGCTGTACAATTGCCATGTTGTAGTTGCTTAGACTGGAGGTGATCAGCACAACACAAAATATCTCCAAGTCTATCAATAGTTAGACTAAGCTAACTTTTTCTTGGAGCAGAAGAAATTAATTAGCCTAGTGCAGTTCATTCAGTCTTTATCACCAAAAATCCTGCTACAGACACTGGCCAGACAAAGGCAGAACTAGCCAGAGGCCTCTTGTCCTCTTGTGAGTCTCCAGGTATTGTGTATAACCACATGGAGCCTCCACCTCTTACTTGAGGCAGGGTTTTTTGTTACTTTAATACACTATATCAGGCAACTTAGAAGCAACTGCTGACAAACAGCTTCCCTCTAGATGAGCCCAGCTGGCAGCTCCCCTGAAGTGTCTTTATGTTTATAGTGTTCTCACATAATGCCAAGAGCTTCTTTGGTGACTGCAAAATCTCCAGTAACTGTTGCAGGTGCAAGGATGGATATAAGCACCAGCCAAAATCAACACCCACTAAATACCTGTTGCCTTGATTTCAAGGTTTGTCTCATTTTGCAAAAGAAAATTATGGAGCTGATAATGACATCCATCCTTTGAGACCTTCACTGTCTTTGCACACCTACCTGCCTCCAGCTGACTTGACAGCTTGCCTAATTTATGAGACAGTTGCATCAGTGTTTCTACTCTTTCCATTTTAGGGATTCAGCACACTCATGTCAGTTCTCCCTGCCAAATCTCCTTAAGGATCGAAATTCAGATACAAGATGTGGACATCTCTGTATTTCAAATTTGAGCCCAAAGTGGAGACTAAAAACTAAATAAAGGACAAAGTCAAGAATTAAATCAAAATTTAGTGAAGAAGGGAAGATTTGTTATTCTGAATGACGTATTGGAGCACTGATAGTCAGTGGTGGGTAGTAGCAAAAATTCCATGGAAAAGCTTTATTATAACACCTCTAATTGGATGTACAAAGCTGCAAATACTTAAATACAGTCTAGTTACAAAAAAAATATAACAGTGCATATCAGGACCAAAGGGACCTGTGAAACTACTTCTGCTCTCATTCTAAGGAGCTGGTTTGTCAGGTTTTAATTTTATTGTGAATGAGCTGTGCTATTAATTTACCCATGTCACACTTCATTACAGTGTAACAGTGATTTGGAAAGAGAGAAAAACGTTTATATGAGAATTGTGATAAATAGAAATATTCCCTTCAAAAATAGTCCTGTGATTTTGTCCTTCATTTAAGCCTTCTCTCAGGACTCCAGACTCTTACATGTAATTTACAGTTTACTGCTGACTCAAATTATCCTTGTGGCTCAGAGGATATTGAAGGTGCCTCTAAATATTGACAAGGTTCCTTTTTTAAGTTCTATTAATTATTTTTGTAGTTTGCCTATTACTGAAATCACTGAAGATTTCAACTTGACATGTATTTCTTTGCACCAACATATAATGAGTTCATGAATCAATTTACTTCTGCTGTATTTCTTCCTAAAATAAAAATATGTAATCTCTCTCTCCCTCTCTCTCTGCTTTAAATATGGATGGATCACTTGGCTGAAAACTGTCTTGGAGTATCTGAGAACTGAATAAAAATAATTCTATTAATTTTCACTGACTAAAAGCTAAATAATAAGATTCACCTCCTACCTACTCTCCACATTTATATGATGTATATAATTATATATATTATTTTTCTTGTAGCTATTACTGCAACTAAAACAGAATTTAAAAGTTACATGGAATGAAAAGGAAAGTTTGAAAGCAAAAGATTAGTTTTTAGCAGTTTCATGTCAGGTCTCTATTGAACAGCTCAAACCTAAACACCCTAAAGGGATTTAGAGTTTAGCGACCTTTGTATTGCTCCTAACCTAAATTCAGAAAGATAGTGTTTAGTGTTTCAGTAAAAGGTGGTTTTCAATACTCTGTAACAGAGCCCTTATTTCTATATGTGACCTCTCAGGGAATATGAAAGAAGTGGGAACAGGCAGTGTAAGCTCCCAGAAAGAAACAAATAAATACAATTTCTTAAAAATTATTAAAGTCAGATTGTCATAAAATGCAGTTTTAGAATGCAGTGGGAGATATCAACAGGAAATTTAATAACAGGGTGCAAAGGGAACCAATTTTGTAGGTAAGTTGCTATATCCTCCATCTGCGCCGCCATTAGAGAAAACCATTTTAAAGTTTTCTGCTGCAGACACCCCATTCCCAGAGGTTCAGAGAACACTTTCTAGGAAAGAGCACTTGATAGGGTCAGTAAAAGGTGAAGGGTTTACAGTGCCTGAAATACAATAAGAGTATCTGGATGTCACTTCTAAAATCAACTCTTTTGCATCCTAAATTGGACTGTAATTTTTATTCCATTGGTGATTTGTTAAGTTTTTTTTCCTAGTAGTATAAGATAACAGCTTGAATAATAAGAAACTAATTTCTCATGTGTTACTGACAACCAGATGTTCAGTCCTAGGCAGGTAGAAGAAAGAAAAGCAATGGCAGATATGCAAAAAGAGATTGCCTTAGAACTTCAAGCACCCTGATTGTTCTTGTTCTGCATATCTATTCTGTGTAGAGACTTTTATCATGTATCAGGGAAAAAGAATAGGAAATACCTTATGTCACATTCACTAAAACATATTAGAAATGTATTTGAGCCTGAAAACTTTGAAAGAGTGATTGTTTTTTGAGTAGGCAAGCACAAGTATAAAATACAGAATTTTTGTTATCTGTTTCCTACAATTATCGGAACTGCATTTTTTGCATAGATAATGGTTGATGTACTATTTTCATTATTACTATAGCTTCAAGTCTCTAAGAACATATAACTTTGACCTTATAACTCAAAGGAACAGGTAAAACATGAAAAAAAAGTATGAATATTTTGCCATGAATAAGCCAAATATCTCTACTAGGTCTTTTCAGTGCTCCAAACTGAGAATATTTCAGTACTGAACATTTCTTTCTTTGTGATCAAAGTTGTACACAGTTTTCATTTGCTGCTCAAGACGAGAATGTTGTAGATATGTTGGTATCTTAAGTGTGTGCATTAACTCACAATGGAAAAGGGATTGTATTGCTCACTATTTTTTCTCCCTGCCAACTCATTCCACAGTGCACTGGTACACAGAGCTTGTTTGTGGAGATGGAGTGTTGCCAAACTGGTCATTAATGGCCATCATCATCTGCTCACTGTCCTACACACAGGCTAGCGAAAAAGAGGAAAGGATTTCCAACGCCCTCTCACAGATAAGCAGTACAGCACGTGACCAAGTCCTTTTATAAAAATCAGCTTATGTTAGGCATGTTAAAGATCCTCAGTGGATGGGAAATCTGGGAAGAAAAACAAGTATTAGTCACTTTATTTCTCATTTTTGAGCCATGGTAGAACAAATTGTGACTTACAGTGGTAATTCCCAAGTAGGAAGGTCAGTACCATGGAACTATGGGAGGGAGCTTGATATTGAGAGGTCCTAGTTAGCCCCATAACAGAAGGAAACTGCTCAATCTTTAAAAGATTGATCTTGCCCAACCTTCCATTTGGAGTCAGGATCAGGATCCAGGGAGTGCTACAGGTGCATTGGAAGGGAAGATTTCTCTTCTCAGCAATCTTATTATGCATTGTTAAAGTAGTACTATATAGAAAGTCTTTCCAAGTATGGCATTAATGATTGAATGCCCATTTCTGAAGATGACTAAAATCCTTATTGAGATGCCTAGCAACTCTATTTCCAGTTGCATACTAATTTGGAGATTTGTAATAACTAATAATAACACCCAAAATACCTTTGACACTCTTATAAGATACCCCAAAATGGTGCTTTGCCCACTTCCAGTGCACCCCACCATGGGCACGGGGATAGCCCAGATCAATCACATGCCTGCCATTCTCCATCTCTTTCTGTTCCCAAAATACCTCAGGACTGCTGCAAAGTTTGTAAAGAGCCTTCCTGTTTCTGTTTCCCTCAGTTTCTCAGTCACAGGAATTGTCCTCAGCCTGGACCTGGAGTTTTCATAGCCCTTTTACATCACTAACCTCAGTCTTTATCTCAAGACTGTGGAATCAAAGCGGAGGTAACTCATGTGGAATATGCTATTTTTGTCAACATTTCATATATTTGATTAGTATCGTGTTATTTTCTACATAGTCAACGATCAATTAACATTATATAAAACCAAATAAAATATCAGATAAAATAGGTATAAATCTTGAAATGGTACAAAAATGTCTAAATAATAATACATAAAAGAAATTGAAAAATAACTTCTAGAAAAATTCCTTAAATTTAAAAAAGAAAAAAAAAGGAAAAATTATTAATCAATGGCATGCAACAGGGCGTTTATCACATGATGATAATTCCCCCAGGCCTTCCCAGCAGTATCCAATCCAAGTTATAAATAGCATCACAGTAAATGCTAACGGCTGAGTTACACATTCATTTTCCATGTTATCACTGTGGAGATCTTAAGGGATGCATTCTGAACAACGTCCATCATGCCTGTCTTGCAAAATGAGCAGAATTTCAGATAGGAATCTAAACAATAGATTTTAGAGAGGAAAAACATTCCTTTTTTTTTTTAACAAATCTTGAAATAGAAAGAATTATTATGGAAAATCTCACACCTTCTTTCACATACAGAGTGTAAAAATGTATCTTCACCTCTGAGTCATGTCTATTAGAATGCCAGAACTTTAATAATAGTCATCATATTTCCATTAGTGTTTATATTTTGTACCCAAATTACAGATCATTGTGTGGCAGATGGAAAGAAAACAAATTTAAAAGACGTTAACAGTAACCCATCATGCTATCTATAAGCTTTGGGAATTCTCGAATCAAGAAAAAAATCATGAGATTTTAATCAATTTACAAAAACTGATAGGAATAGGTAAAGGTTATTGATAGCTGAAGGAAATAGGAAACATTTTCCATCAAATAAGCAGATTTCAGAGATGATTTTGTGTACAAACTATATTTCAATCGTTTCACCAGTGTATATTTTCACCCTCAAATTCAAATTAATTTAAATAACAAGATAAGGCAACATAAATAAATTCTTGGAAGGCATCATTACAAACTGAAACTCCTTAGACACACAGAGTACCATGTGTGATCAAACTTGATATATTATTATTAATATACAGTCTCAGTAGATTTCAGAGGCAATGTTTGACAGGGTCCAGTGGTCCTGTTATAATTTTTCAACTTGTACCTCAGGCATGGAGAAGCGAAAGGTAGCCCTACTTACTTGCTTGAAGTTTCTTCTTTCAGCAAAGATGCCAGAAGAGACTACTTTTTCCTGTTATAAAATTATAATTTAGGTCCAGAATAAAAGTCCACTCAGAACAAAAGTCCACCCAGATAAAAGTGCTCCTGCATAGCTGTATGAAACTGATGAAGACACTTTTCAGGAGCTGAGGTTTTATGATCCTTGTGGGTCTCTTCCAGGTCAGAATATTCCATGACTTATGATTTTCATATTCCCTGTCAACATATAACACTCTATGTTCATGATTAACAAAAGAGAAAGTGTAGAAAGTACGCAAACCTTGGCCATGATTTATACATCTGTTATAAGCTGCTCTTTGTTTGTGATTCTCAGAGTTCTGTGTCATGAAATAACCTTATTGCTGCTATTTCCAGGCATAAGAAACAAAACCACAGAGATAAAAATATATTTACGAAGATCATCAATTACTCAACAACATAATTTGGAATACAAACCAGGTTTCTTTGGTCTCAAGACTCCACACTGTTTCTAATTATTTCTTTGATCACCTCTATACTCTTCAAGAAACACATAATACAAATACTTTGTCATCTATGGCTCAAATTATCCAAGATAAACTATGTACATTTGCTGTTTTGTTGTAGTGCAAAGCTTGTCATAGGATCAAATCCACTTAAAAATCGTTTCCATTTCTGTTTTTTATCAAAACACATGCTTATTTTCTGTGGTAAGTTTTAAAGAAAAGCAAATCAAAAATATTCAGAAAATAAATTGAAATAATTACAGGGAAAACATAATTTCCTGTTGCAAAGACATCCACTTATCTTCAGATATTCTTTTTCTATTCTTATGCCAGATGTTAATTTGGCTCACACGCCCTTGCATAGAGCCCCATTGCAACTTTAATCAAGTGATTAAGAGAGCTGTTATTTCATTAGTACATCCTTTTACTGATCATCGTGACACATTAGTCATAGATAAAATGAGTACCAGAGGCTTGCCTCAAAAACTGTGTATTGTCGTTTCCACTGCAACAACGACTTTTGCCTTTCAGTCTGCAAGAATGTAATTGTGCTAAATAATCTGGCCTAGCAACACCTCCATCTCTGTCTAAAATTTGTTTTTATTCCAGAGCAATAAAGTTTCTTTTTGGAAAGAAAAGAAAGAAAGAAAGAAAGAAAGAAAGAAAGAAGAAAGAAAGAAAGAAAGAAAGAAAGAAAGAAAGAAAGAAAGAAAGAAAGAAAGAAAGAAAGAAAGAGAAAGAAAGAAAGAAAGAAGGAAGGAGAAAGGCAAAGAGAAAGGACAAAAAATGCAAATGGGTATTATTTTTTATTTTATTTTTAAAGGCCTCTTGACATGAGGGAGAGACTTGTTATTAATAATCAGCCAGATACCTCCTCCATCACTTGTGGTAAAATTGATCTAACTACTTAAAAAAGCCCTATGCTACAGTTTTCATTTTCCTGCATTTGCTGACTCACTTCACTGAGGACAATGGATTTGAGGAACCGAGTATTTTTTTTTAACAGATTCCAGTAAGAAATGGACTTCATAGTGCAATTAGTGGTATTAATAATCAGAATTGAAATATTTGTGCTATCAAATACGCATTTTTGAGCTATGAGTGAAAAATACGAGTAGTTTCCAATAACGCAAAGACAAATTATACAAAACTTAACCCTTTGGTGAATGACATATACCTCAGATTTTTAAAATTCAGAAGTCTGTAAAGCCCATCCCATCTTCTCAGACACCTTCAGCTTTATCCTATACCACCACAGTTCATCATATAAAGACAGAAGCCATTTAGGTACTTGCATACAGTCATGATTTTGCCATTTTGAGGCATATTGACCAAGAGTTTGAGGCTCAACAGCCCCACAGGTGACCTTTGTGTGCTTTTCAAGGGCTATGTCACAGCCAGTGACTCAGTTTCCCAGGGTGGATCTGTGACTATTCCACTGCTGTCATCTACAGAAAACAGATTCATCATGACAATGAAAGGGTGACCGATATAAATCGTTAAAAGGGGTGTTCAAGGAAGAAATTTTAGTAGCTGAAAGTAAAAGCTTTTTTTTCTTCTTGTACATTCAGCTACACAGCTCAGAGACCAGTGAAAAAAAAGATTGAGTTTTTTCTCCAAAATTGGATATGATCTAATCTAACGAGTATGTTATCGTCCTTCAAGAGAGAAGCAGACCTTTTAATTTTGAATCAGCGTGGGGGCCTAATTGAACAGACCAATCTTTCCCTGCAATCTTTCCCCAACTCAAATTTGTAAGATAAATGGATTTGTAAATAGTTGTTCATCCCACCAAGAAAAGATAGCTTTCAGGACTTCTATTAAAGAAGCGTTTGACAACTATTATTACAGCCTAATTGCTGCACATTCACTATGCCATAAAAGTGTGAAAGGGTATGTTGTTACTTTTTACTGGCGAGTGTGCTGTGATGTAAAATGTGTGGAAGTATAGGGGATGAAAGAGTTATAGTGAAATTCAATAACTGTAGCATTGCATGTAAGCTTTGAGAAAAACAGAAACATGCAACTCTGTTACTGACAGGTAATCAAAGTACAGGCTACTTTTCACAATTGTTGTAAAAAGGGATTTTTTTATAAAAGTCTGGGGATTTTTTAAACTATAATATGCACTGCGTCTTTAAAGATGACACGAACAACCGAAAAGAAGGCAGAAGAATGAAAAGTATTAACAAAAATCATATTCAGTCTCTTGTAAACTCCCCTGCCTTCAAAAAAATGGAGGAAAGCCCTGCATTTTACGATAGATTTCATCAGTTGATTCAGATCCAGAGCTGCGATTAAGACCTGAAAATCTAAGGCTGAAACTGAAAGATGCACTTCCGTAGCGAATATGTAGCAATTATAATGAAATTATGTTCATTCCACATTTTAGCTAATCACCATGGAAACCTATATTCATTGGCGCCTAATTGGAAACGATCCCAACCTGGAAAACACTGTAGGCTTAAGACTGCATAATTTCTTATTTAAGCAACTGTACTATTCTACGTTTGTGACAGTACACCCTGACAACTTTGGCAATAACCCCAGAGAAAAATATTTTTCTGAGAAACCTGCTTCTGCAAGTACTTTTCACACTCTGGTGGGACTTCTGCCAGAGAAGGTGACTTCATCAAGCCGCTTCTGTTTGTGACATTAATACTTGAATACCCGGTCTCAGATTTTACAGGTGTTACAGAATGCTGCTGTCCCAGTAACTCCCAACTGAAAAGTTACAAAAATAATAATGAAGGTTATGTCCTTCTGTCTGAAAGAAAACTGTGGTGCCATGAAAGCATTAGGAAAACTCCTGCAAAAAACATGTTCTTCAGGGATTATTTAGCTTGCCACAACACAGTAGAGAGGAAAGAGTAACTACAGACTGGGAAAAACACCCTATGTAAAGGAACTTTTAGCTAAGAGTCATGCTACTAGACTGAACTCAAGAGAGCTGCCACATTACAGAGGTACTGGTGGCAGAACTAGCTATTTATAAATCAGTTCTGGTTCATCTTCAATCACACTGTTAGATTACCATGCAAATGCTTTCCAAACTGCTAACAAAAGCATTTTTAAATGCATTTCTTTCATCCATTACTGTCTTCAAGAAGTGGAAATTAATCCTAGTTAAACAGTTTAAAAAAAGGGCACAAAGTGCTTCAAACTATTGGAAATAGTTCTGGGTTTTTATCTTTCCATGAATAGAAAGGTTTAGCATTCCTGTTGTCCTTCCTCCCTGAAACTCACACAAAATACACGAACAGCAGGGGAATATCCAGATACACCCTTATGTGCATTTATACCACTTTTAATAAAAAGGGAACATTTACATGTAATTTCCATGGATTCTGCTATAACAGTAATTGGTATTAATCTGTACAAAACTGATAGCACTAGTTTGTTGGCATGGCATTAACTCCTACAGTCTAATTTTTCTCAGTGGGGTGCTACTTCTTTCTAAACTCTGTTTTCTGCTAGAAAATTAATTAAATGATGAGTCAAAAGAACATATTCCTCAAAATTATAAAACTAAAGTGAAATGTGACTGTATATGAAAGGCATGATCTTCAGAGGGAGCATAATATATTTATCTGTTTTTCAAATGTCTTCAAGTAAATAAACTAAGAAATACACAATTCTTTTTAATTTTCATGAGGCTAAGATTTGTTCTTGCATATTGGCAGGATAGTGTGAGACAAAGACATTGGTTTGGATTTTCTCTGTGTACAATCAGTTTTCTGGATTTAGTGGGGAGCATGGAGAAGTAATGCAACCATTTCAGCATTTAGTGAAGGCTTTTTTGGATCAGCTACAACAAAGCTGTGGAAGTATAGAAAACACACCTTTACTCTTTCTAGTCTTCAGCTCCTGGTTTGGACTTAGCCTTTGACTCTCATCACATACATCCTGCTCATTGCCTTCTGTATTTCATGCTCATGAGCTGGCGAGTATGTACTCCTATCTTTGCTACGCGCACTACTTTCCAAAGTCTCAGTATCATCAGGTTATTTGCAGTATGTATTTAATTTTCTCTTTTTCTTGCAGTGAAAATTGCCTCAAGCTCATGTTCATTCTTTGGTGGTTTTACCTACTGGTGATGCTGCTGCCTCAGGTTATATATGGCCAAGTCCTGGGTATTTAAGTCCCTGACATGCAGTGCAGCCTCTTCAGTGCTAAATGCTGCTGCCAAAAGCTGCTCCCATCCCTTCTCCCTTCCACTAAAGACTGCAGCCTCCTGCTGTCACTCTTGGCCTGTTTTTTTCCCCTATCCTTTCCTCTTTCTCAATGAATAATCAGTAAATAATCTTATCTGAATTCTCTCCAGTGACTCTGCAAGCATGAGCATGAGATGATAAAATGGTGAGCACATTTTCCTATAAGGACCAGAGTTCAGCATTTTCATATGAGTGGTTAAGGTTCTTTTTTGACAAAGTGGTCATTGCGATACCCATTGCACTACAGTCTATAGCTTGTTTGCTAAATTTAAGTTTTTGTCAGGGTTTTGCTGCCTCAATAGCTAAAAAACCGAGTATTTCTTATTTGTTCTTTCAGAGAAGCAGATTCCCATTGGCTGTTAAAATTTTACATTTGAGATATGTTTAAGTGATTTAAGTGTTTTATGTATCTGTTACATTGAATTTAAAACCTTCCAGGCCTTTGAAACCATTCCTATGAGACATCATGGCTATCGTTAATTTAGCTGCCATTGAGAAAACCTTTAAATTTTGTTTTAGCAACCCTTTAAGATTTGATACAGCTCATAACTGAAGTTTGGGAGCATAAGTCTTCTCTTCCTCTTCTCCTGAGAGCCTTAAGAATAACCAGTCTTCAGATGACTAAATGTATTCATTCATTTTATTAATGTATCTCTCTCTGAATAGAATTTCTTTTCTCCTGAAAATGTTTGGCAAACTTTGAAGTTTGCTGTTATCCTAACAGTTAAGAGAATTCAGAGTATTGCTAGCTTTTGCCAAAGTATTCTCTCCAAGTTTTCTTATTGCCCTCAAATTAGGCATTTCACTCCCGTAAATACTTAGGTGATGAATAAATGGACATTTAATGCAGTTGCACTACAAAAAGAGCATTTTTTGAGTTCGTGGTTTGAATTCTTGTTCTCTATAATCTATTGCCATAAATGGAACTCCACAAAGTAAATTAGAGCACATATATTTTAATTTTGATTGCTCTCTTTATGTTTACATGACTGTCAGTATCTTCCTTTCTATATGCTTACCGTGTTGCTCTGTTAGGATGGCAAAAAGATGGCAAAGTGATAGCTGGGAAATAAGGGTTGTTTTCTGCACTTTAGCTGTGCAGAAAATGAACACAAGAAATTAATATTAGAATTCATGAGATCAAAACCCAAAACCAAAATTCACTTCACATAAAAATAATGATTAATATGTATTATCAATTATGTTCATTGTTAACAGCAGAGTAACAGACTTTGTTTTGGTAATTTATATAGAAGACAAGTAAATAAAGGGCTAGTTTGTAGAAAGTATTTGTGATTGTCAACTCATTCCCAGAAAAACAATGATTGAGACACTCTCCCATGATGTACGAGATAAAGATTTTCAGTATTTAAACAATAAAGGGCAGACTGGGATAACCAGGAATAATACAGGAAATTTTCATTTTTCATGTCCTATGTAATACAACAATTTGCACCAAATACTTTAATATTCATCTAACTGTGGACAAAATGACCAGACCCTGTCTTTCTTATTTTAAAAGCCATCAGAAAATTCAGGTTACATCATTCACCATCTTGGAATTTTCTTCCCCTTGGAATAAGCTGAGCAAGAACTTGTTTTGGAGACCCTGTTCTTCTGCTAGGAACAGCTTCTAGAGGTTATCTGCAAATAGGAAGGCTTCTCATTGAAATTTAACATTTTGAGACTAAATACAGCATTTAAAAAAAAAAAAAAAACAGTGAAAAGTTAATCGAGTCACAAATAATACTTGTGAAAGGAAACAGCTCCACATGTTCCAGAGTATATCCTTTATGCATTCTTCTGGTGTTTAATCTTTCTGAGTGTTTTGGTTTAGAAATGGTGTTCCCAGCTTGGTGTTCCCAGCTTAATATTCCCACTGAAACATTCCAAACCATGTGCCATTTGCTCATTACTCCCTCCCTCTCCTCCTGTGGCTGCTGGAGAGGAAAACTGAAGACACAAAAGGTAGAGGTTACGGGTTGAGATAAGAACAATTCTCTGGAAACAGTAGTGAAACAAAAACCAAACAGTAACAGCAACAATATTAATAAAAAGGTGTACAAGAAAAGTACAGAATTCTTCTTGCAAATATTCTGTCACTTAATCAGAGCTCTGCAAAGTGTGCTTCCAAACCATTGGAGAGAGTAGTCTTTCAAAAGCTGGCCTACTTTCTCCCACCTTTCATGCCACTCATGACTATCCACCCTCAGGGCAGATCTCTGAATTACCTTCCTGGAAGGCTCTGTCCTGAATCTAAACATGGTGTTGACTGTACTGACTCTAAACCTGGTCCAGACCACATGGAGAATACGTAGCACACGTAGCAGCAGCAGCATGCTTTCCTTAATATCCAGAGGAAATTCAGAATTCTCAAAAGCTGCTGTAACATGTCTGAAGGAGAAAAAGGGTGGAAAAAGCTGGGGAAAATCATCCTCCTCTGTTCTCTCCATTGACTGGGTATGGTTATTAATAGATGCCAAAAGGTAGCGCCCAAAGTAAAGGTAGGAGAGCAACACTGAATACACATCCCAAATGACCCTCACTGGCCTTGATATTCTCATGTCATAAGCTGATATGACATAGTACAGCAACAAAGCAATCCTGATCCCTCTCCCTGCTCTGGAAAAGAGCACAGCTTTGGTCCCATGCTGCATATATGGAAATATATACAGCGTTCTATACCACAACCATGTCAACAGTCCGAGCAACGTTGTGACCACCGTCTCTGGTCGTAACACAACAAATGCTTAGATCAAACATTTTCCAGCCCTCTCACTGAGCAAACCTGTTGTTATCTCAACACTACATGCCCCACACTGGGTGCCAAATAAGGCTGTCGTGGGTTAGGAATGGTGTTCCCAGTTTAGTGTTCTCACTAAAACACTCCAAACCATGCACCGTTTGCTCACTTCTCCCCTCTCCCTCCTTTTCCCCCTGTGGAGGGATGGAGAGGAAAACTGAAGGCACAAAAGGTAAAGGTCATGGGTTGAGATAAGAACAATTTACTGGAAACAGCCATGAAATAAGAAACAAATAGTAACAGCAACAATATTAATGAAAGTGTGTACAAGAAAGGTGAATGATTCATGTGCTAAAAAAGCTCACCACGTGAGAACCTGCAGTACCTGAACCACTGCCACGCTGCCCCTGACCAGAAGAGAGTAATGACATGAGATGACATAGAGTAACTTCTGTGTCCTGGCCATGCCCCCTCCTGGCTACTGCAAAAATTAACCCTTTCTTGTCTGGAATCAGGACACTGAGCATAACTGAGCTTGATTTATGTTAGAAACATGTCTTCAAATAATGAAAGTTTCCTACAAGCACCATTTTACTTCCAGAAATCAGTTCTGGGGATAAAAAGTTGATGTGTGAACTAAATACGTGTGAATCTAGCTAAGGTAAACCCTGTCTTCTATGGTAGACAAAGAAATGCAGACAGAGGGATTGAAATCATTGTAATATTTTAAGAGAGGAATTAATTGTAAATCTTACAAGGAAGAGATAAGAGAAGAGACCTATTAATAGAATTCTGAAAGTAGAGAGGGGATTGCAATTTGAAAATCTTAAAATACCCATTTTATAAGGTTAATTTATATGGATCCTGTTATTAAAGTCATTTAATGGCGCTTTTTTTTTCTAAAAATGTGTTTGGGAGCTTGGACAGTACAATGAAAGGCGTTAATAGAAAACTCAGAAAAATATAATGGTGCTGCATTAATTCAGATGGAATAGGTTGGCTGGACTTTACAAAGTTGTTCTCATAACACCTGCTTTATAATACTATGAACAGCTAAGTAAAGTTCAGAATTTGAGTGTCATGATAATAAACACTATCCAAAATCTTTTTAACTTTTATTAAGCATAGAGAAATAACCAGAGAAAACAGTTAAGCTTTATGACATATAAGGAGCTAAAAAAGGCTCATTTTAAACAACATTTTCCCCTCTTACTCTCTTCTTTTGCTCTAAAGCTTTTAGAAATAGACATCTTATATCATAGCTTCTGGATGGTAATAACTGTCCATTTGGGATGGAGAAAAAAAGGAAGAGCAGTTTAAAATGAGGTTATTGTTGCAGTCTGTGTCCTTCAGAACAAAAGAGGATAAACAGAAACAAAGGGAAGATAAAAAGAGCATTAAAAAAAAAAAAAGGAAAATTCCATTTCTCTTTCTGAGCTTCACTTTTGAATTATAGATTAGATTTAGATTATAACTACTTTTTAAACTATGATGAAAGACATGCTCTCCTTTTGGCTAATCTGAAGAGGACACATTCCTGCTTTGAATTTGCATAATCCAGGGCAAGACTCAAGGCCTGCACTGGGGCTTCCTTTCCTTATTCATTTTTGGCAAGGTGTCTGAGGATATGTAAATTTGTTTGCCCATAATGAGAAGAGGTGGTCCAGTGGCCTGGACAGAGGTCATGCGGTTCTAATCCACCCTTTAGAAACTGATGTGAACCTTCTGTAATAGGAAGGCTCCTCAAAATCGTTAGCACACTGGATACACAGAGAGCTGAGAGATTGTTTTAGCTAATGCACAATGTTCATTCCCCCACCAGACAGATGTCCTTTTCTGTTCACAGCTGTGCTGCCTGAAGAAGTTCCGTTTGTCAGCCAGAAAAGGATGAAGTATTTGCTCACTAGATAGTCTCTGTGTGGGGTTGATAAAACCTCCATCAGCAGCAGGATATTTCTTCAGCAGCCTCCGTGAGATGAAGCTGTGGCTGGCAAAAACAGATTCTTTAATACAGAAGACCAAAAGAGAAAGGAAGGGGAAAAAAAAAAAAGGCAGCAAAAGAAAATGGAGATTACAAAAACATGTGAGGGAAGAGGTGGTGGTATCAATGCTTTAGCTCATACTGTGAAGATGGCATTTGCACTTAGTGGTTCCCATCTGACATGGTATATTCAGGGCATTTTTCACAATTCATTCTGAAAGTTTCGGGTGTTACAATGCAACCCCAAAGAACTTGGGTGTGGGACCCTGGGGAGTGGATCTCACTCCTTTCAGTAAAGAAGCATGGTGCATTGGTGTGATTATCCTGTCCACTTAGATTTTTTTTATCCACCAACTGCAGTAATTTTTTGTCCCACACTCGTCAGACTTGCATGTGTCAGACACTAATTGAGCCCAGTTCTTTGCCGATAGTTTTGTTTGTATTTTTGTTTGTTTGTTTCTGGGTTTTGGTTGGGTTTTGTTTGTTTGGCTTGAGGAAAAGAACAGCTTGACACAGTCACTATAATACTGGCTTAAAAATCTCTGTATGAGGTAAATTCAGAAAGCTACAGATTTTGCATAGTAAACCAATTGCAATAATTGCACTGACAAATCAAATCCATTAATTGAAGAACCTGTGTCAGAAGATAATTGTAATGAGGTTAAATACTTCTGACAAAAGTGAATCCTTTTGTCATATGACATGACTTGGGAAAAGAATGTCAACCCACATTATGTTCCGTGGCTGTAACATTATTCTTCATAGACTCAAGCATGTAAAAGTGAGCTATATCAGAAGTTGCATAATACTGATCTTTTTACCCCTGAGACTACTGCAAATGTCTATCATTAAGGCAGCTACAGCTACCCAGTCAGTGTCAATCAAAGCCTGTGAGGCATTGTACAAATTAGTCCCTACTGATATATAATGATATATGAATTAAAAGCAGGAGATGGAGCCATTTGTCATTGTAATAGCTAAGTTTCCAATTAGCCTATTTAGCTACTTTTATTGTATGTGCCATGTGTATGCCATGTATATATTATTACTCAATGCATTTTAATTAAATAACACAAATACTGGAAGGAGCTAACATTAAATCAGAAATTTTTCAGTTGTTTAAATCTACTATATATATGGAGGTAGGAGGAAAATAGCATTTCTTTACTCTTAACTTCATTTTACCTTTATCATTTGTTTCACATTTCTTCACACACACACACACAGAGACTTAAGTTATACCTGAAGCCTTTCTGACAATACTTTAGGGCTAAATTTGGAGATTAAAAAAAAAATTCTTGGGCAAAGAAAATCCAGAGCAGAAATATCTATGTCACTCCTGTAGGTTAGCTTAAATCTCATGATGATAACTGATTTGCTCCCACATTTTACCAGAGAAGCTGAAATGAGAAGCTAATCCACACTTTTCAAACAATTCCTTGGGGTTACTGTTGCACTCCTGTAGCAAACCTAGCTGAAAATATACTCCTTTCAGGTGTGTTTGTGTACCCCAAAACAAAAACACATGGTCCGTTTGCTCTTCAGGATATTCAAAAGGGGACAATGCAGCAGAAGAGAAGGTGGAATGACATTCTCACAACTGTACTGCAGCATTTCTCTATTCCCTGTCTAGGCATCCCCCAAAGCATAAAACATCAACTCAGCAGCTGGCTGATAAGATGCAAGAACAGAAAATTGATGCTGTGTCAGGACCTGCTTTGCTCTAGTTAGATTAGGAGAAACTATATTAATTATTCTTTATTGCTCTAGATTTTAAGTAGTGAAGTATCTTAATTTATCTCAATTTCTAAAATGTGTCATTTTCATATATAATATTCTCTATCAGAACAGTAATCCTACCAAGATTTTTCTAGAGTTATTTTCATGCTACATGCTGATTTTTGCACATCAGATCCTAAGTATTTTAGACATTGATTTGTCATTTGCTCGACCTTTTGTACTCAGAGAATATGATAGTTTCATTAATTAACTCTGTTTGTTCATTTTAAAGTGATATAATACCACAAAGAATAAGATGATTTTCAAAGAACAAGAATAAAGAAAACTTTAAAAAAATAGAAGGAAATTACACATTTCACATAACTCTGCCAAGTAGTTACACAAATCTGCTAGAGTGTGGAAGAATAATCACAAGTAAAAGAAGGAATTGTTAGAAATACTCTTTTTAAGAAGATTTCTATTCCAAAGCTTCTTGCCACATATAGTGTTTCGAATCTTCAAAAACAGTGAAGGGATTTACACATTAAAGTCCCCCTGGAAGTGTCTTTGAAAGTCCTCCCTAGGAGAACAGCCTGGAAGGAATTTTGTGCAAGGAGTAATTAGGAGCTACGGCGTACCTGCAAGCTGAGCAAATGTAGAATAACACCATCTGTGGAGCAACTCTCATTCTGCACAGACGTTAGGCCCATAATGTCACCTTTCTTCACTTATTAATCTGATTGTCCTCATTCCACACTTTACCTTCCCCTGTGTATTCTCCATCTACAGAGAGAAAACTTGGACTCAACTGATTACATTGGGTTTTTTCATTCTTAAAGAAATTCCATTTTATGAGAATTAAGCTATTTATTAACTTTTCATGAACTGACATTACTTGTTTCATTGTAATATCCTGCTACCATTTCTTCACATAAAGCTGAATGTTATACGAATGTGATAGAGCACAGGTGCTACAACATACAGACTGACCAGAAAAGGTAGAAATAAAGGCAGGTAAGAGATGAATCACAGGAATTTCTAAAGCCATGGGACACTACAGAGTAATAAGTAGAACAAAAAGAGACAAAAGAATCAATATAAGTCAAACTCTTTTGGGGAAGGTGCTTTAAAATGTTTTACAGGTGTGATCTACCATGACTCTAGAGAACTCTGTACTGTTATTAAAATAAGGGAAAAATACCTGAAAAACTTTAAAGGAGATCTCTCTTTTCCAGATATAAATTAAGAATAAATGCCATTAAAATCAAGAGTCTGAGAAGAGAGTTGATGGTTCTCTCACAGGGTAAATACAAGAAAGGAGTAAAAGTGATTTACAATGAAGGACAGAACTGACTTAAAACATGAGTGTACATTGGTGAGGAATTAATCAGGCTGGAAATTAGAAGCTATGTAACGATCCTGAGAGCTGGGTTCCAAAAGGCTCAGCATGCGACCCAGAAAAAGAATCCATTTTATGCTGGAATAGGAGAAATTTATGGTGGCAGTTGAATGATAGTTTCATATCCTGGGAAAGGATTTGAAAGTGGGAAAACACAAACCAAACCAAGACCAAACGCCTCCTGTCAATTCGGTTGATCTGCTGCTTATCATTGTATACTTAAACTTTAAGCTGCAATTATCTTTGCACTATACATTTGGACACTGCAAAGGAGAATTTGAATCAAATACAGCTCTTATGGTAGAAATAACAACAGAATAACATTGAGGTTTAAAGAGAGCTATTTAGCAGAAAGATTAAATTATAATAGTGTCTGCAATAGAAAATTTCAGTATATAAGAGCCAAGTGAGTTCAGAACCAGTGAGATGAGGGTTGATTATGATCACACTTATTAGGTAGAAATGACTCAAGCGTGTAATTTTTGAAATGGCAAAAATTAGGGAAAAAATGGGAAATAGCTTTTTGGAAAAAAATGAGAACTTTGAGTTCACTCAAGCCAAACATTTTCTATTATTTTCTTTTTTTCCCCCCCCTAAGCAAAATAGTACCGTTTAACTCCTTACTTTCCAAGCATCAAATTATCTTAGATGTTGCTCAAGGTCAGATTTACATTAAAACATGGGTGCATTAGAATTTATTAGAGCCAAATAACAAGAAGCACATAATAAGCAATATCTCTTTGAAAATTAATATTTTAGTGTGGTTTTACTATTTATTTTATGAATCCAATGCCTTAGATTCATGTAGAAGGAAGAGATTATTATCCTGTGGCTATGTCCTGTTTGATTCATATTATCTCTTAATTAAATTAATATATGCTGTATCACAGACACTTGTAAAAAATAATTGATTGGTAAAGCAGGGCTATCATAGATATAAACATTCCAGTCATCTTGATGTAATTCAGAGATCTTTGCTAATGAATGACTTGAGCAAAAGTCTGGATTTGGCTCACCCTCTGTGATAATAACTTAGAAATTGGGCTATATTATTATGCAACTTATTTAGTAGACTTAAAAACCTAGCAAAAACTTTATAAGGAAGATTAAAAGGAATACCCTGCAAGTGTAAGGGTTTGTGATCCTGTTTCCAGATTCAAATATCTAGGCAAAGTTTCCATTTATACAAAGCAAATATAAATAAGTTAATAAGAACTACCTCAGAACATTCTACCATAAGTGGTTGGGAACAGTTCCTTCTTTGGAGTCATGAATCTCCATGGTAGGCATTTGACTAAATTCATCGATACCTTTGAAATATTCCGCACCACTGTCTCTGAGATAGATGTACTTGATTAAGACTAACAATAATGTACACTGCTCTTTAACAGGAGACCTTCCAAAACAATGACATGGAGAGTCACTTTTTTGAAAACTTTTATTCCTCGCTTCCTAAGGCATATTTGAGCTGTCTGAAAATTCGTGAGAAAACTGTCCAATTACACTGAAAATCTGAGGGAAAACAAGTCTCAACAACTGGTAATGTAATATTAAATGAAGGATTGTCATGACTGTTCTTTGACTGGTATTTAAAATTATACTATTGTCTTCAGCATCAGCTCACATTTTTATTATAAATAGTACTTAGGAATCAAAGTCAACCTTTGATTGAACACTTTTCATTTTCATGAAGGTGGACATTAATCATATGGATTCCTGAGCCATACTTGTAATTTATAAGCTTTTCTGATGTCTTCTATGCAGCCTTGATAATAATCTTAACCAGACCCCATCTTCAGACTCTTGCAAGACTGGATCTAGAAACACACCAGAAGACTCTTACTGCTAAATTATATGATCACGTGATATTCTTGTAATGAGACTAAAAACCCAGTTTCTTTGTAGACAGGTATTGTGACTTCAGTCATGTTGAAGATACATAATTTCCTTTTCATATCAACTGTCTTAACACAGCCAAATGCATATTTGAAGTTTAAGACTTTACTGAATGGCTCAACTGGCTTTATAATACAGGAAAAAACCATCCACAGAATTACTTATATAATGTGGAATTGTCTCCCAGTCCAGGAAGAGATTGGTTGATATGGCTGCTGTCTGTGAAAGCAGTTGGCTTCTTCAGCATCTGATTATTGTAATATATTAAGTGGTAATATCCCATCACCAGAATTTAAAAAAAAAAAAAACAAAAAAAGTAAGTTAAGAAAAAACATGCATAGGCAGCATTAAGGAAAGCATTATATGTTTGACTATGCCCCGTCTCTATAGTCCTCTTTTTGTAATGTTTCAGCTATTAGACTCAGTCAGACATACTTTATAGGACTTGATGGACAAATTGTCCCAGCATTTTAAATTCTATGCTCCTACTTCTGATAAATTCAGGTTGATGCCATGACATTTACTTTCACTTGTAAGATGTAGCATGAGTCATTCATACCTATTCCTCTCAGCAGTTATTTTTTTATCTTTTCAGTTTTTTTTCCTCAGTTTATTTTTTTAACCGTGAAATTGGAAGAAAAAAGGAGAATTAGGGATTATCTGGATTCAGGGTTACTATATTCTTAATATTGAAAGAAATTATTCACTGCTAGCATCAACCTATCTCTTAAGCAAATTTTGCATACTCTGTCCTAAGAGTATGGCTAATTTTTCTTCAGGTAATTTTATGGCTCAAAGAAGCAATGGCAAATGAAAAATTAAATAAGCATATAAAAATAAACTTTAATTCATAATGTATTGAGACAAAGATGATTGTCCTTCTTTTTCCCCTGTTCCAGAACTAAAACAAGCAGAAGATGCTTTGTTTCTTTGGTGCGCAAGTCATTATGCTTGTATGATGTCAACTCGCTCTACCGTTACAACAATTTTCATGTTCAACTACAAAGACTTTCAGAAGGAATCCATTGTTTTCAAGGCTAAAGCTGCAGCTGAAGAAGTTCCAACTCACTATCTATATTTACATTCTATTCTGTCTGGAAATGTATTTTTATAAATTTCAGGCCTTGCTGTGTTTCTTTTGAAGTCAAAAAGTTTTTGCAATTGACTTCACTGTGAAAAAAATCATCCTTGTAGTTTTTAAGGGATAACTCAAAGTCACAGGATCAAAGAATCACAGAATAGCCCAGGCTAGAAGGGACCTGAAAGACCATCAGGTCCAGCCTTCCATGGGAAAGGCAGAGGAAACCTAGATGACAACAATTCCTTTCTGCTGTTAGCTTCTTAGAGATGAGTCATTGTCTATATTTTATGTTTTATTTTATTTTGTTTTATTTTATTACTAAAATTTTCACAACATCTATAAAAGACCTGCAGACTTGCAGAGGATGGAAGATTATGGACATAAGAGTGATGTTCTCTCAGAGAATATCTTTTATGCATATATTCTTCTGAGACTTCTTACATTTGAAGTGCAATGCAGCAGCCAGTAAATGTATGTAGGAGCTCTTTTGTAAGACACAGGGTGAAATCCTGCTTCTCTTAATCATTAGGTAGAACCCTTCTGAAGTAAAGGACCTGACTACTATTCTGCTTTGAAATGGAAAACTTGGATGGCAGATTTCACCACTTAAAAGAACAAGGTATACTGATATCAGTTATCTTAGAATTCAGATGGCTCTCTTGCTGCAAAGGTTGTACTAAATATAGAAATGGTTTTGAGTTGAGGACGAAAATCTAAAAAAATCTGCAGAAAATGTGGTCTAGAAAAGGCTTTTTGATTGTGAAACTTCTCACATATTAGAAATGAAACAGATGCTTAATTAAGGCCAAATTCCACTAATCTACAGGAATCCTTGTTAGACCAAAATCTCGTGATTTAGGAGAACAATAGTTGCCTGATTTGGCTGATTTGTACTGTGAGTCAGAAAGAACAAAAAAAGAAACATTATTCCTTTTTTTCTGAAGTCACTCTTACACTATCTTTCCCTTCCAGCTTAAGAGCATTAGCTCAAGAAGTAGAGAAAGAACAGGAAAGCAAGCATTCATCTAAAACAAATTTCTTTTTTTTTTTGCCAAAAAGACAGGTTAATATTTTTGGCAGCTTGCATTTTTCCCTCTGCAGCTGGAATTCAGCAGCTCATAGCTGTCTGCCAAAGCAGATGCATAATCTAGGCCACTGCCTCACAACAGCTTTTGTGAGTGTTGTTAAAAGAAGCACTTTCTAGATAAATACTGAGAGAATTTAAAATTAGAGAGTTTGAATAAAAATGACAGAACTCACTTGTCCGAGTTGAAGCAGAGGAAACAGCTGGTTGCAGAATTTAGGTATGGAGATAGTTTTTCTCATTTCTAATAAATACATATTATTATTTCCTCCCTAACTACCCCCAAAATAAAGATCAGTCTGGTAGTTCTAATTCTGAGAATGCTCTATTGATGAAATCAAGATATTTTACAATATTCTATTAATGTAAATGCAATCATCATGTTATCCTGAATATGAGAAAAATAAAATCACCATGAAGTTTCGTTGTTCACAGTCCTAAGTTTTTTTCAGGCAGAGTACTGACTTTATAGCTTTGTTTTCAAATAGATTTACAGTGTAGACATGATACTTTCCACTCTCTTTTTTGATTTTCTGTTTGCTTCCCTCTCTTTCTCTCTCTCCATACATACACATGCATGCATATATCTACCTATTCAAGAAAATACTGAGAAATGTTCTTCTATTTTTGAACTGAGTGGAAATTTTGTATTGAGGATTTGGAGACTGTTATTTACTTGGCTATCTCCTGTGAAAGCACTTACACTAATATTTATGGTAAACCAGAACCATTAAGCTCATCAGTTTCAGTAGTTTTCTATTCAAATCCAGTAGTTTTATGGAGCTGATAAAGATGTCCTTCAAATCAGGAAAATTTTGTGGACTTGCAGTCTGTTACACACAATTAAAACTGTCCTGCATTTGTTCTCCACCTCTGGAGGCTATCTTTTCTCAAAGTACAAGCAGCTTTAGAGAAGGTGGTTCAGGGCAAGATTTCAGCGCCTCTCTGGGAAACCCATTCCAGTGTTTGATGGCACTCACTCTGCTGTTGCCCTTTCTATTACCTACTGAGAATTTCCACCCCACAAGTTGTAACTTGTGACTGTTGTCCTTTCACTGTTGACTTCCAAGAATAGTCTGGCTCCTTTGTTTTCTACACACCCTCATTAGATGTTGAAAGGCAGCAGTAAGAACCCCATTCAGAACACAGTTCTCTCAACCTCCTCTCATATGTCATCTGCTCCAGTCTTTAATCATCGCAGTGGTTCTCAGATGAATTTACTCCAATTAGTCAATGTCTTTTTGGCAGCAGTAGTGTGTTGGAAAGCCCATCATGAAGAAAGCCCCTGAGGGTGGATGTCACAAGTACTGTTTCTTGCTCTTTCACAAGCCAGCCATTCTTCTTTGTGTTCCAGCTTATGGGATGTATTTTTAAATAGAAATATTTCGAGTCCAGAAGTAGTCTACCCTCTGCATAGTGCAGTTCTCAAGCTGATATTTCTTCCTGGCACCAAAAAAAACAAGGATGTTCATACAGATGGGTCCAACCAGCACCTTTTTAGTCTGAGTGTCTGCAAAACAGTGAAGTTGTAGAGTTTCCTAATTAGAGCTGGTTTCTTATGGGGTAGGTTTTTTTCTTTTTTTTTTCTTTTTTTTCTTGTCTATTAATTCCCAGGCTTCTGAAGAAATAGTTATAGAAGCTGTATGAGCTGATCAGTCATGCCAAACCTCACTAATTCTCCGTTAGGTCAGTTCAGATGCATTTATACCACAGATGGCGAATCTCTGATTTCTGCACTGTAGAAGTCATTTTCTGTAGATACATGGATTCACATACTGTGTATCCATCCATCCATCCATCCATCCATCCATCCATCCATCCATCCATCCACCCATCCATCCTATGGTCTATAGAATACAATTAATCTAGATGTAAAAAATCCACCAACACCAAAAGAAATCCCAATCTAAACCACAGAATTACTTCTTTGTGGTTATTAATGGTGAAATAAGCAGGACATTAGATGTGAATTAAACACGACTTCTGTATCAGCCGATGTGAGGAAGACCTTGGCATCTATTTTGTTGTGCTTTTCATGCTAAAATATTAATTCTCTTTAGACATGGTGTGTGGAATGACTCTGATATTTTATTCTAAAACAGACAGTATTGTCTAAAAGCTTCCCTAACTAATAACTATTTTTGGCATCTATTGCGGAAAAGAACCAATATGCTTTAATGCAATATCCTCTCAGAAAAAAAAAACCTAGTTAAACACACATACTCCTACATCATGAATAAAGGTATCGAGGAGAGGAGAGGAGAGGAGAGATTTTTTGCTCACTAATTAATAATCACCAGTTATCAGGGAAGAAATCAGAAAGTCTTGAGCATGTATTTGGTAAATCTTTATGCATAAGAGTTGGCCAAATTCATGGCTGCATTCATCAAGCTCCTTTCTCAAGAAGTAGTTTAATGAACATATTGTAGCTAACATTGTTTTAAGATAAAAAGAAAAATAACTGTAATGAACCACAGTGGGCATCATTTAATGTTTATATATTCCTGCCAGGAAGATGGATGTGCTTCTTTTGTACTGCCTGACACATGTATCCCTGAAGCAATAGCCACATGAGGTCACTGTTGTTCATACATGAGTCATAAGCTCAAATCACAAAATTTTCAGTTGACTGAAACTAAAATGTGTGACTGAAAAATAAAGTTGTTTGTATTATACATTAACAAAAATCTATGTTTCACACAGTCTACAAAAATAATTTATTAACATGGGAAATACCAAACACAAACATTAAATGCATAAAATACAGAATATACATTAATAGTCTCTTTGCATTTGAAAAACAGTTAAAAATTATCCCATAATGGCTGAAAAGAGCATGGGAATTATCTACTATATTTTCTGGAACTTTCTGTGTAGTAATTATTCAGCTGTGCTGGAATAATAGAATAAAAAGAGTTTCAAGAGGCTTAGAATTTTGTAATTATTTAATTGCTTATCTTTCATGAGAATTTTTTTTTCTTTCTGCTTTTACATGTCAAGTTTATTGTCTTCAGAAGAATGAAACTGCAAAAAGTTTAAATATTACAAGAAATGTGAGATGCTCTGGCATTAGATAAGAAGCTATTAGACAAGCATTGCTACAGCAAACTTGTGTACTGAACTGCAGTGCAAAGCCATCCTAGCTGTGAATTTGCTTACAAGTTTTTTGTCGATTTTTAAAATATATTATACCTATTATGCTGAAAGACTTTCTCTGAATGATTCATCCATTCATGTGATTATATCAGCATACATTATCATAACAGCTTCTCTTAAAAGATTACATAGCATATATGATGAATTCAGTGTTATGAGATTTCAGAGTACATCTCTTTTTAGTCGAATTCTTCTCATAAAAGAATAAAGTGTCATATTCACCAGTGCTATATAGTCATGAAATTAAAAACCTTATCACGATCAAAATCATCAAGAGAATAGAACAGAAATAGCAATCAAAAATGTCAGCTGAATTTGAAGAACTGCATAATTAAAATCTTACTCCCCAAACTGAATCAAAGTCACATTTGTATGCTGAGATTCTTTCAGGGGGGTGGATTTTTTTTATGCTCGTGTATTTATCAGCATGCATTTAGATGCAAAAGCACGATTTGTTCTACTAATAAAATAAAAGATAACTTTAAAAGTTGATTAGTTTTTGCAACGTCTTTTATCAAACTACCATGAATATTAACTTCTACATCTGAGCATTAAAAACCCTCACTACATAATGTAATAAAAGACTGCTTTAATAAACATTAATACAGTAAAAAACCCCCAGATATGTGCTCAACAATTCTTGCACTTATTTTTTCATCTGTAAGCAGATGAGTAAATAAAACTCCTCATATTATGCAATTATTTCATAACTTTGGATTCCCATATGGGATTTTAGAGATCATGGAGAAAACTTAAAAATTAAATGTATTCATCTTCAGCAAAAGAGCAACAAAATAATGAGTCTTAAAGGACAGAGCCTGTATAAAAAATGGGTGGAAAAGTGGGTCAATAAAGGACATTGCCTCCAATTTCTATTGTCAGTATACAGCCTTAAAACTGGAAAAAAAAAATTGTTCCCATAATTAAATAACCATTAGCTTAAACTCTACAGCAGATCTGACTACACATAATATGACCTCCATGTTTATAGAAACAAAACATAGTTTAATTACAAAATATAATTAACTACACTAATTAAGCTATAAAATAACAATAACTCTCAGTAAGTATATGACTACAATTTGCTGCTTAACTGAATTAATTCATGACTGTAAAGGAAGGCTAAAAGAACTAGATGCAGGAGTGAAAGAGTTCATCCAGCATCAGAAATCAACCAAATTCTGAAAATCTGTCAGAAAAATTGGTGAGTAATCAGTAGCAGCAGCATGTGCAGCAGATGGTTGTTCAGCAGTGCGAACGGGTGTGAGTGTGCATGGCTGCAAACACCATTCCCGTAGCTGGTGGCCCTTCTGTGATCTGAAAGGGCAAGAAAAGTTTTATCTCAAGATTTGTTAGCAGGATCCACGAAACAGCAGTTCAGTCAGCTCTTAAAGAGGCGTCAGATTACCGACAGAAATGTTTGATTGATAGGGAAGCAACAACTGGGTGTTTTCACTTGCAGAGCACAATACATAAAATTACTTGATAGTGCCGCCATGGAGGAAGAGAAAAACTTCTTTCACTACCTAGACTCAGATCACTACCATGGAAAAAATGAATACTTTTATTTTGGCTCTTATGATCAAATAGATCTTGATACATTGTACTAAAAATTGTCCTAACATATCTGACCTTTTAAACCATACCAGCTGTCAATTGTTGGACAAGATATAACAAGGAACAAGACATATGACAAAAAATTCAACTTAATGTTTCTTAATTGTTTATTAACTAGTGAGTTCCTTCTTTCTTTTATTATTTTTTTTCTAATAAAGTACTTCTGCCTAAGCAAGCAAATCAAAATACCTCCTGCTACCTTGCCTTTACTCAGTAATCAAAAGCCTTACTGAAATAAATTATCACAGCATTAGGAGCATATTTTTTGAGTGAAATCCCTTCAAGATATTGGCAACACATCACTGGGTTCCCCAGGAAAGAAAAAAAATGGTTTTCTACTAGAAATACATATTATTGCACCAACTCCTATTCCACTGAAAAACTCAGCTACCCAGGGGACTACTTTTCATCACTGAATGTAAGTACCCAGTGTGTCACTCCAGCAGATGATGATGGGGCAGGTGGAGGGCTCTTCTATTCATTTATTTCAAGTGAGATTTAATTTATTCTCCACCTATTATTTCACAGAAAACTTCTCTCCCTTGCCTTTATAACCCACTCCATTAGGGTGTCTGGCGAGTCAGTGAAGAGGAGAGAGGGTAACATATTTTTGTGTGAGTCATATGCTGGTAATAGTCTGAGCTATTTTACTGTCTAAAGTAGCATAGCTCTTTCATCTCACAGGTAGTTTTACTACTGCTGGTTAAAGGTTTAAAGGAATGTATGGCCAGTCACAGTCAGAAAATAAATTGGGGAGATTTTTGACCAGTTGAGGTTCAAATATCCTTTAGAAGAAGCAAGGAAAAAAATCCTTTCACCACAACCCTGTGATCTCAAATGTAGCTTTTAAAAATGTATCTCTATAGCTTGTGACTTATAAGATCAATTTGGTAGCATTCTTTAGAAAATCTTTTGAGATTTCATCCTTTTAGTTGTTCAAGATTACATTTATAAGAGAAAAATTAGCAGAGTTGGTGTCACCCATAACCCTTTTATATGAATCCACATAATTTAAATATATGTATTATATATTTTGCCTTCCTTCCGAATTCATCATCCATCCACAGAGATGTAAAGATCACTGCTGACATACACAAATCAGGATAAAAATTCATTCAGAAATCTATCAGGATGCAATAGTAATAATAACAATAATAATACCATCATAACTATAATCATAATTAAGCTTGTGTATAATATTACTATGAAGTAAAACATTTTGTTCCAACAGTTGTACAGATTTCTGAAGACGTTACTCTCTGCACAGAGGTTTCTTCTTCCAAACCATGGAATCCAAGGTTAAGAGCCACAAAAGGCACCACCTGTCTGATCACTGATCACCACCATATCCATGACTTGTACATACCTTTTCTTTACGTGAGATTTTTTAATCTCCATCTCACCAAGATCCTGGAGACATGTAAATATACAATTACTCATCAACGAGGCATTTTTGTAACCCATTTTTACTTGGGAAATATGTGCGTGCACACATTTTTTCTTTGTATGCATAACCAGGGTCACAGAATAATTTAGATTGAGAAAGGTTTCTGAAGGTCAGCTTGTCCAGCCCTCCTTGCTCAAGGCAGACATACTTCACTAATTAGGCTGGAAATAGCAAATTATTTACTTATATTAGCATCAGGACAGCTATGTAAAAGAAGCACTTTCATAAGAAAATAATCTAATACCTTGCAATTTTATACATTAAAGAGCACCATTTCTGTTACCTTTCTAATATATACACACTTCTCTTTACACAGATATATATACACACACACACACCCCTCCCCCACATATAAAGATGGAAACATGGAAGCTGGAAAGATAAAGAAAAGAATGTATAAATATGCATATATACATATATAAAAGAAATTTCATTTGTAAAAAGAATATACTTATATGAAATGTTCTAAAATAATACTCCTTTCCTCATGAAATAAGGGCAAATCTACTGAGCCTACTAGGAGAGATAAAAGGGATCAGAAAACCACTTGTCTTCTACTTAGACCAACCTTTTCAAACAGAAGTATCATATAATGGAGCCTGGATACAAGATGTAACATTTTGAGAACACATCGGTTGCCCACCTCAGTGCATTCTGTATGAGTTTAACAAGTCAAGGCTAACCTAGGTGACAACTAATTAAGACACTACTAATGAGGCCGTAAAAATTGGTGTCCTTATAGAATTCTGATTACTGACCTCTATTGCTCTTTGGTCATTATATGGGGAGAAATGTCCCTGAGTGAAGGCTTAAATGTTTCAAGTAGATTTTCAAGAGCACAGCTTTCTGTGGTAAATAGAAAACAAATGTTGTTAATCATGCAGATATCAGCAAAACATGGTACATTATGCCTTTGTGTTCATGCAGAAAGAAAATGTGTCTGATGTAGATGTTTAGATTTACAATAGCTTAATAGAACCAATATTTGGCATATTCAAATTCCAAACTACAAACAAATGTGCTGTCGCTCTGAAAGCTTTCATATGGTTGCAATTTTCAAATTAGCAAACTGAAAATTATCTAAAAGGCAACATATTGTTATACTCTAATGGGCCATTATGGCATAACTTATTTAGTTATCTGTTCCAGCTTAAAATCAATTTCTCCAGATTTTGGACTCAGAATCCCCACAGGGTTTTTACAATTTGGCTACTCCTTTTTCAAAATGTAGACATTTTCTTCTGGGCTATATTACAGGAGCATGTATACCACAGGACTTGGCAATACATCTGAGGAAATGTGACCAGTATAGGCATTTTTTTCCTGTACTTATCGCCCCTAGTACAACAACAGTGCAATGCAAAGACTCCCTTGTCATAGTATATCCTTGCATACAGGAAAGCAACAAGACTGATCTGAGACTATTCGCAGAGAAACTATCTGATCTCAGCACACAGGGAGAAGCTGAGTGAGGCCAGATTGCAGCCAATTGACCTGAAAGGAAAACATCCAAGCTCCTATATTAGTTCCATTGATGCTCTACTGACCGAAAGGCATTTATATTCGTGATAACTTCCCTGTGCTTTTTCTCCAGACATTTTATTTTCCTAGTTTAAAGCAGAGAACATGAAAAAGCTTGCCTTCTTTATCCCATATACATAACCCTAACTCTGAAATGTTGTTTTCTCAGATTCAGGCATCTTTCCCTGACCCAAACTTTTTAACTGCCCACAATGTAAATGTCTATATATGAAACTGTTGTTTTAAACAAACTGGCTTTATTGTCTAAGGAAACAACTCTGTGTAGTCAACACAGAGATTACTTGAGAAGGAAATGCTTCTGTAGCTTCTCTTCATTGTTATTACCAGATTTCTGTTGACTACAGAGATACTGCATGATGATTTTTCAGATGATTTCTAGAATTACTTCAATTTGTTTAATAATGAAACCATTGATCAGTATAGTTACATCTGGTAAAAAATGTTGAAAACTTGTTCTTGTTCCTTTGATTTTCTCTGAAGCATTGTTTCTTTTAAGCATCAGACCTTTTGCTCTTACATATCCAAGTGACTCTCAGAATTCATTTTGATCTTCATTTACAAAATCAGAGTATACACAAGTGAGGAGATAAAGTTCTCATCCATGAAACTTAGAGATAACCACAGCTGGAATACTAGACTCAATTTAATTTTTGAGTTTTACACTGAGTCTACTAATCTGTTGAAAGACAGGCATTTGTGTGCACACTCACTAGATTAGGTTCCAGATATTTAGATTCTTTTACAATTTTGGGGAGAAAAAATGAATTCTGAGTTAAATTTGGCATTTACATGTGTCAGATTTTTCAGTGCTGCTGAATGATCTGGGTGTCCACGTTTTCTACATGCATGCTGCATATGATCTATGACTTTTCTTTGTGATGTATTTTCAGAGCTGCTAAAAAACTTTAAAAGATTATTCTTAGACTTTTTTTTTCCAATATAGTATTAATACAGAGATGTCTGGAATTAGTCATTTGAAGTAATACCAGAAGATGAGTAATTATGTCCCCTGTTAACGTATGCCCTTTACATTTGTCAAGCAAATGTTTGTTTCCCTTCAAAATGCAGTGCACTGTCTCCTAGATCATGAGTGTCATTTATTCCTCTTATTCTAAGATTTTATTTTAGAAAAAAAGCCAAAAAGATTTATCACTGATTCAGTAAGAGTCATCTCAGTAACCTTAGCTGTATATAAGTAACCTTTCGAACTCATGGTTATATGACTTTTCTCTTATAAAGTAATCATATAATTTTATATCTCTTTCTTTGTTTTAAAAGTAATTATTTCTATTAAGAAAAAATAAAACACAACTGTGATTATATTCGAGGTCTTTTCATATTATTTAGGTAGGTTTTGTGGTCCCTAATGTACAATTGTAGTTGAAATCCAGCAGAATTCTCAGGATAGAGTTGGAGATTTAGACCTCTCTGCTCCCAAGACTGTATAGTTAATAATAGTAGGATAAAATACACCAAAATTATTTGGAGCAGGAACCAGAAGATGGAAGTATCTTCTCTCACAGATAAGGACCCTTGTTAATGGCTTGCTATAGCTGGTTTTCCCCTTTCTCCTGTATCTTTGCAGAATGTCCCATTTTTACCAAGAACATGAGAAACATCCTACTACTACAGTTTAACTAGTTATTACGAGAGTTTCCTTGACAACAGAGCAGTGTGTAGCTGCTTCTCCAGATTAGTCTCACAAGACTTAGTAGCTACAAGCAAAATATGAAATTATGTGATTAACAGAGGTGAAAAAGTTTATTTAGCCAGGCTATATACAAGACACATGTAACCACATTTTCCTCATTGCCGCACAGTTTATAAGACAATGACAACCAATTATACCTACGTAAATAAAATTCATAAAAGAATAATTGCAGAAGGAGATTTTTTGACTGTTTGTTTCCATTTTCATATACCAGCTGAAGACTATAAGGACATGGCTATTAGCAAGACTTCAGATAATCCACTCTTTTGTAGTATTTCCTCTTGATTTTTAAGTCCTATGAAAGACCTAAGAAACTGTTGCTTATAACTGTATTATGTGATCTGTACAGAAACTGCCTCTTTCAGACATTTTACTGAGGCTTTTTGAAGCTATCAGTGCACTACTCTTGGAGGTAGGGCACTGAAAAAGAAAAATCTTCATTAGCAGCCCAGGTTGCTCCCTATGGTTACCACCATTAACACAAAACAGAACTGCAATATCTTCAGATAATAAGAGTGAAGCAAGACTTTTCAGTGTGCTGCCTCACCTAAACTTGCAACTCCCTAAAGCCCTCATAAATACGCAGGCAGGACTTAATGACTTCTCTGGGGTGCACCTCTGCTGTCTTCTGCTGCACAGCATGTGGAGCCCTGAGGCCTGCAGCATGCTGGTTGGTATTGCTTGGAATGCATCAGAGATCCCATCTGGAAAGTGAATTCATTTCTTTTGCAGAAAAACTGGAGCATGCGTGGAAGTGTGGGGAGAAGAAAAGTTTGGAGAAGAGGTGGTGCATGGCCTTCTCTTGTCCCATCAGGGTAACCTGATGCATCTATGATTGTGCTTTGCTTTCTATAAATCAGGACTCCAAGCCTGAGTCATAATGCAGCATTCATGACTCATTCCTCATCTTTCATTGTTTTCTGCAAATGAAAACCTTTAAGCTTTTAAACATATACTTCAAGACTGACCTGAGAATTAAAATCTTGGAAGCCCCAGATGCACCTTTGTTACATCGGTGTTGTATATTGTATCGTGCTGTTTGCTACTATTTTCCTTTCCTACATTAAATCTTTTAATCTTATCTAACTAAGCAATGTATCACACCAAATTTTATTCACTATGCCAACAAATAGAATGCAAATATTTCCCAGTTTGGCACACAGAGCATGTGTCACATCTTGTGACCATATAACAGCAGCACACTACATATAAACAAGAAGATAAAATCCCTTGGCAATATATCAGTCATCACGTACCACCTCTCTCTCAATACAGTGTAACATAAAATTGCTTAATAATCACCTGCTGCCTTTTTTTTTTTTTCTTCCAATTAATAAGCCATACTGAAAAGTGCTCTATTAAAATATAATGTACTCCTCCACAATGTTGTCATCATGACTCAAGGAAACATCTGAGAACCTTGTGAAAGGAGGTTTTGGCCTATTTGAACTGGAGTATGCTTCACTAAAATATCACTTAGTACCCACTGATGAAGGAAGTTTACAGAAGCAATCAAAAGAAGATTCCAGTGCCTGTTTGTTCCTACTTCAACCCAGTCTGTTGGAAGCATAAAAAGCCCTGTTCAAGACTGCAGTTTTTGGAAAATACAGGCAACCGGGTGTACTACGGGGTAATTTTCTGAGATGTTAGAAATCTTCACACTGCTTGTATTAGCATATGAATAGAAGGAACACTCTTAAAGATAAATATAATGTTTATAGACATTCATATGTCAGGTCAAATGGAAAAATTATTCTCTTTTATTGAGAGATAATGATTACTTCTTATGACTAAATTTTATAGTGCTGCATTATTTACAAAGCTTTGAGCAGACATTAAAATAGTCATTACCAAGGGGAGGATTCTCCTTTCATTCTGTCTCTGTTCTTTCACATAAAAGAACATATTGCAAATGTAAACACACTTCGAGCTGAATATTTACAGTATTTTTAACACTCTTTCTGGCATCTTGCTGGCAGATGACTAGCTGTGATACAAAAAAATGTTTTTGTGACAATTGTTTTATGCGCTTTTTAGTGAGATTTTCCTCTGATACATGTGCTGTCAGAATGCACATGCAGAACATATTTATGCTCCGTTGACCACCTAGATTTAAGATATATCAGCTGGATAAAGGAAAATGGATGCAGTCAATCTCAAATGTCTATCCATCTCAGCTCTGCCAACTGAAGAAATCCATGTATCTCTCTAATACTTACACCTGGATTGTTCTGTGCTTCTGTTCTCTCACCTGTATCTATTTACTCCATTTGTATGGACAAGAAGGAAAAAAAAGAATCATACACAGACTATTATTACAGGCAGGATTAGGATTTTCAATACAGACAACAGGCGAGGTACATCCTTTGAAGACCAGACATCCCACAAACAGCTCCCAAAGACAGCGTGCTTCTCTGAGATCCAGTTTTACATTAATTTCTCTCTGCAGCCATAGAATCCATATGTGGAACAAGCTAACAGCAAATGTTAGCCTATACAACCAAGAAGGCACTTCTCCCCTCTGCTGGTTGTTCAACTGATCTAATAAAAAAGCCCATGAACCAAGGAAAACCACATGCTAGCTGCTATCTCTGTGCAGCTGCGGATGGGTTAGCCCAGAAACCGAGCTCGTGCCCACCACCAGTGCAGAGTTACCTTCTGCTTCCCGGCACATGAAGGCAAAACTTTTAATCAGAAGTTTCAGTTGGCTGCAATGTTGCTAGAAATTGTGTGGGCCTGCATGAAAGGAATAATGAAGACCGAAAAGGGTTGTGAAGCTGAGCTCCACACATCTGTAAAATGTAAAAAAGAAGGCCTTACTTCTTTGCAACAGCCACAGTCCACAGGGGAGCAGATTATTGCTGTGCAATTGATGTTTCCATAAGCCGATTGCATGGTGTGTGGGGTGGATGTGCAGAGATATGAGGGAGGGAAGGAAAGCCTGTGGTCTTACAGACTGTGCTTCTGCTGAGGAACAGTTCTTAAAACTGTCCTACTATGTTGACTGGGATTGCCACTGCCATATGTATGTTGTAAAAAGATCACCTTGAATGAATCATCCAAAATAAATGTACCAAGGAGAGAGAAATCAGACAACTGTGGAGAAAAATAAATTCAACTCATACAGGCTGGTGTTAAAAAATAAAAAGGTTACACTGATCATATTCCTTTATTTGTGATGATTTGCATTATCCCAGTCAGCTCTGTCGACTACTAGAATCTTTTCTGATGAAATGAAAATCACTATAGCAATATAGTTTGCAGAGGGCATGGAGAACAAGATTGTTTATTCTTACGTTGTAACTTTATTACTCTGCATATTTACAGGAGAAGTTGCTTACTGTAAGAAGAAAAATGAAGGTTTATAGCTTGGGTATTCGCTTCTGATATTCAGCGTTTTTTTCACTTACATTTCATTTCCCATCTCATTTTTAGGTAATTAAAAAAGAAAGCTACAAATAGAATCAAGTTGGAGATTCACTTGTAATAGGGAACTTTGGCAATGTCAAAACCTGCATGACTGTAGTATCTTTATTTCTCAATTGTTTTCAATATTTTTTAATCAAATTGATATAATCAACAAACAGCAGAAGTGGGAAGAACATCCAGTATCTCTGAGTCTTCCTCTCTTTTACCCTGCAGACAGATGTTGAATGCGCAGCTTATGTGATTTTTCCCCGCAGTACTGTTCGAGCAATAACCAAACTACTCTGACTAATGTTTTGAGAGTCAAGAAAAACAAATAAGTGGCAAAGAAAGCCCCAGGACTAGCAGAAAAGATCAATTTAAGAGTTTCCTACTGGAATTATCTGCAAACGAACCTCGGAGTTCTTAAGAAAGTTTGGGATATGGAAGGGATTTTAGCAAGTGAAGAAAGAACTTTAGTGAAGCAAAGAAAGCTCAGTGACAGAAGCAAGACCTACAGGCAGTGAGACCAAAGAGAAAGTGAGTCGATATGTGAGCAAAGAACAGTGTCAGGGAGTAAAACAGCCAGTGAAAAAGTGATGAAGAAAGAAAGAGGAACAGGAATAAAATGTGATTGGAGACTACAGTTTTACTATGGATGATTTATTTATGTGAAATCTTCCTAACATGTACTGAAAGATTACTCCAGGCTGGTTAAACCTTCTTAGGCAAAATAATCCTGAGAAACAGACTGAAGGGGAGATTTATTTTGGCCTTTTACTGAATATAATGGTAGAAATGGTACTGAACTCTCACCCTCAGAAATAAACAGTCTTTTACATTATTTACCATCTTATTCACTATCGCCTACTGCTCTGGTTCTTGGGGGTCAGTAAAAAGGAGAAAGCTTTTGCATTATTTCCAAAGAACTGTAGGAAAAATACTAGCCAAATTGGCATTTTCTCAGAAGTTGTCAAGTCAAATTTAGTCTACCTCCTTCTAGAACGGGTGCATGGGATAGTAATACTCGGTAGCTGGCTGGAGGGATGGATGGGAAACACATGGCAGGCACATATGTATTGTTAGGCAAGGGCATAAATTGAAATGTACCACATGACCTTCAATACCAAAGAAGAAACAATACACATATTTTCCTAAGTGCAAAAATAGAGATGAGTGTTTTGCATCCACAAAGCAAATAAAATAGGTCTCTCAAGCAGGAAGGCTTTGCCCAGAGAGGAAGATAAAGAAACACTCTGGACCATCAGTAAAAGACATATGGAGAAGGGAGCAACAACAAATCTTAAACAAAAATATACAAAACATAGGGGAAAATATAGGAACAACAACAATAAAACCTCAGATCTTGTGGCTGTAGGAATTGACAAACCCTTCTTGTTCAAATCTAACCTCAAGGCAGAACATGAAAAATTGGTAAAAGCATTAATTGCAAGAAAACTGAGAGAGCTGACATCTGCCACAGCTAAAGAAAAAAATGAAATTAAATCCCTTTGAAATACTCAGTGAATTTAAGAGCAACTGAAAAATTCTGCAATAAATTTTAACAGGATACACAAAATAGGAGCTTAAAGAACACACTTCTTCAATGGCCTAGCCTATTTAATGTCATTTCTTAAATGCCCAAATGTATTAAACATTTTATGATACAGTTAAAGGCCCAATCTCTGTCCTGAAGAATTCAATTTATATTTAAAGCAGAGCTTAGGAAAAAAAGTATTTCATATAAGGAACTGAAATTGGGAATTTCAGGCTACACTGTTCAGCTGGTTGCTTGTTAAGCTTACATGTGTCTCATTGGTATATGAAACCTATATTTCATGTTGGAAAAAACATATCAGAGATTAATTTTAAGGTTTAAAGAATGAGAAGCTAATGAAATTTCTAAAAATGACCACATAATACTACTTCTAAATAATCAGCTTGGTGGACAATTCAGGAGTCTGTTAGTAAAAAGAAAAAAAAATCATAATTAAACCCAAAGTTTAAACTAGCTTCACAGATCTCTGATAGTCGGGTGATAGCAGGGAAGTTTATTTCACAGTTTTTATGATGTAATGATAAGTTTGTTACAGCTGCTTCCACCAAAAGATCTAATTCTTGTCCCGAGGAGGTGTTTGACCTAAACTTCCTTTACTTTACTTTGGCTGAAAAAGAAAATTAACCTGGAAAAAAAAAACAACTCCACAAATAAAAAAATCTATAAACCCCTAAACCAAGCTAAAAATGGGAGTTATTATTATAACTAAACAAATATACATTTAGTAGTCTGAAAGTTTAATAATTTTCAAACATGTATCTCCTTTTAGCACAATAACATCTTGCATGATCATCTGTATATATAAAATCGATCTCAAATCTCTGTATCAGCTATATAGTTGAAGAAAATCACCATTCATGAAAAATAAATGGAAAGAATCATCTTGAAGTAAATATAAACCAGTTTGCTGTTATCCGAATGCTGAGACACAAAATGTGACATTGCTATTTGATAAACGTTTTAAGCTAGTCAGCAAGCCTTGGTCCATTAAAGCCCTTTCCCTACTCTTTGTGAATTGTGTTAATCACAGAGCTGGAAGCTATTCCTGTGCAGTTTGTACCAGCTTTCCAGGCACAGGAGAGGAGCACCACAAAAGACACCTCTTTGCTTATGTCTTCCCCATCAACAGTGCTGAGGATTTCTGCCTAAGAGCCAGAAGTACCTGAAAATTCAGATGGCCACCCCTGCTTTCCCCCAGCACAGAAGGGAAGTGTGCAGAAGTAAAGGTATTTCTCCTGCCTCTGTGCCTCTGACCAGGGAACTTTCAGCAGCCAACCCTGTCACAGCAGAGCTGGGGCAAGGACTACCCACTCCCACCTGCAAACTTGCTGTACAGCTCTCCAGCACACTTCCCCAGTATCCCAGCCTGCATAGAGGAGGGCTTTTGGAAACCTGAATCTCTTCTCAGCTCTGATTTACAGCCTGATTCCATGCAGAGTTGTACAGTGTCTCTGGGAAGGTGGTCCATCTTGGGCAGTGCCTTATTGAGAGAGAAAAACACAAACTCCTTCCACCGATCTTACTACTAGTAGAAAAACATAATGGGAAATTATATCCTAAGACTTGTGAGTGAATGTGAATCATGGCCAAAGAAGATGCTAGATTCTGGAAAAATTCATACTGCCTATCTTTGGCAGCACTCTGCACTTGCTGTTGTAAATTCGCTTTCTGCCTCTTGACATTAATTGCATGGGGAACTTCCACTGCACATCTTACCAAGCAGCAAGGCATCACACTCCTTTTGCAAGTGTTGTCTGAGGATGACAAACTAATAACAAGAGGGAATGATGGAGGGATGAGGGGAAGAGAACCGTCAAATTTAGCAAAAAATGAAGACACTTAGAAAAAATTAATCAAAAATCCGAAGGCTATAAGGAAGAAAAAAATCTTTAATTGCCTATATTGCAAGGCTAGGAGCCTTTTTAGTAAACAAGATCTGGAATGGCTCATTTATGAGCATGAATTTTTCCTCGTTGGCATTACTGAGACTTGATTGGGTGATCTGCATGACTGGAATACTGAAATCACGGGCTGTAATCTATTTAGAAAAGAAGAAGTTGGGAGAAAGGGTGCAAAAAGACTTCAGGTCAAAAATGGGTCTTTCTAAGCGCTGACAGTGTAGAAGTGGTAAATACTGGAAGTTTGGGAGTGAATATTTAACTGGCAAAGTACAAAGTACCAGCTGGGATTGGCTGCAAGTTACCATATCACAGCAGGGAGCCCCGGGCTCAGGTGAGTACCTGTCTGTAGTGTAGGAGGACTAAATGGCTGTGTAATCACAGGGACTTCAGCCTGAGTGGCATATGCTGAAGAAATTCTGATGCCAATGTTAACATTCTTCTAGAATTCCAAAGTTATAGGTAAAAATTTCTAACATATTACTAGATATAATCATGATTATATTAATACAAATTCTTAGATTTGCTGTTTGCTCAGAAAACAAAGCCCAGCCAGCACTGATTCTGTATTGTTTTTAATGGGTTGATTTCAATGAATTGATAGCAATTAAGAACCAAATTAAACGGAAGGAGGGGGGAAATAGTATCACAACACAATGAGCATATATTGAAGTAGGAACCAGAGAAAATAGATAAAGGAAACAAAATTAAAAGAACACACAATCATTTAATAATGGACCTCACCAGATTGAAGTAAATCAAGATTAATCAACTACAAAATTGAAAAGGCAATAAGACCTGCCATGGCTGCTAAGGTCAATAAGAAGAGAGACTATTTGGGCTTTTTAAAAGGATATTAAAAGCAAATAAAAGAGAAGAACAATATTGGTTTTGCACTAGCAGATGGGAAATACAGAATAAAGAATAATAATGCAGACAAACCATGTGTGCTCAGTGCATAGCACCATTCTCTGTTTAGGAGGAGAGAAAGCAGAAATTTTATCAGAAGGTAAGGCTGAAGTGCTTTTCATTCCAGTGGTCACTCCAGAGAATTAAAAGGCAGTTAATAACAGCACAATTTCCAAATAAAAAGATCCAGGTAATTTTCATTGACAAGTTTTAGAAAAATCTGGTAAAGAAATTCTCTGAACCATTAATGCTGATTCTCAATAAGAACTGGAGCACCAGAAAAGCCCCAGTGAAAAGGAGGAAAGCTAACTTTGTGCCAGTATTTTAAAGGGGTAAATGAAATGACCTAGACAATTATATACCTGTCAGTCTAACATTGATCTGAGGCAAAATGATGAAACAGCTGATATAAGACTCAATTAATAAAGAATTAAAGGCAGATAATTAATGCTGATCAACATGAGTTTGTGGGAAACAGATCTTATCAAGCTAACTTGATGGCTTTTATTCATGAGATTACAAGTTTGGATGATGATAATCACGTCGGTTCAAAAACTTTGGTTTTTTTTTTTTTTTTATCATTTAGATGACCATTTAACGAGGAAAACTAGAAGGATGAAACTTCAACATAGAGCATATTAAGTTAGTAGAAAAGCTAGCTAATGATACACGTCAAATTAGAAAATGGAAAACAACTTCTGAAGATGTCAATAGCACCTTGTACTATCCACCATTTTAAATATTTCTACATAAAAGAAAAAAGAAATGAAATTGCTATCAATAGAGTTTGAAGATGAAAAAATAGCTTCAGTGGCATGTTGTGAAGACAACTGGTTGTTTTATGTAACTTGGGTAACTTGGCAAGCTGAACATAAAGAAACATTTATCTGAACAGGGCAGAATGCAAAGTCCTATAGCCAGGAAAAGACAAGGCAATTCAGAGGGAATCCATGAAGGAGCCTATCTCAGGAAACAGAACCAGAGAAGGAGCTCTAGAGGTCATAGGAGATGAACAAGACGGACAGGACATTTCATGAAGATGATGAGAGCAAATCTGATATGAGGCTTTCTGCATTTGAAAATGCCACATTCTTTAAAAACATACAGTGTTCACTTCCACGGCCCAAATTTCTCAAAAATATTCAATCGCTAGGAAGGATTTAAAAAAATAAAAAAATCTGTGAAAATGACTGAAGGACTGAAAAATCTACCTAGTAGTATAAGGCACAGGGAGACAAAGGTCTTTACCTTATCAGAAGGAAGATTATATATTGAAACGGCAATAGTAAAGACAAGCTCTTAGAGACAAGAAAACAACCTTTTTGATTTCTAAAGGGAACTTTTCAGTGTTGCTGTTACAAGTTGAGCAAGAAGCAGTTCTTTAAAAATAAGGTTTAGACTAGAGATAAAATGTAATTTTTTGATATTATTTCTTCTACTAGATCTGTAGAATTTATTACAGAATGCTTTATGTATTCCGTGTTTTTAGAAAATTCTAAATAATGTCTGGAACAGTATTTCCCAGATTTAGCTCAATCAGAAATCAGCCTAAGGAAGACCTATCACCTATTGCAGAAGGCCAGTCTGGGTAAACAAAAGGACTTCATTTCACCTAGAAAGCCATTAAAACGTTATAAAGAAACATAACTCAGGTCATTCTTCTCTCTGATGTGCTGTGTGAGTTCCAAGGCCACCCATGATCTCAGGAAAACAGTAGGGTTTTCCAAGATCAGAGTCCAGAAGAGATCATTAGACCTGCTGCATGCCTTTTCCTTCTTACAGTTCACTCTTCATGAAGCCCATTAATTCCGTGCGCGGCAAAGCGAGACCGCGTTCGGCAGAGCTGCCTCCTGCAGCTTGGTATCCACGCTGCTTCTTCCGTCCCCCGGCGGCCGGAGCGGGACGGGCAGGGCAGGGCAGGGCAGGGCAGGGCAGGGCAGGGCAGGCGGGAGCGCTGCGGGCCGGGAATCGCTGCATCCACAGGTATCCGCAGGAGCGGCCGCCGACGGGTGCCGTGTGTGTGCATGAACGCAGTGCCCTCTTTTGACGGGTTTCAGTTTGTAAAGAATATCAAGGTTCAGCTGTAGCTGAGCGCTACCAGAGCTCTTCCAGCTTCTCAGAGCTTTGGACGCTGGCAGTACGACAGCTCATTCTACTTCTTCTATTTGCTCGTCAAAGCTCCTTGAATACAAGCTATATTTTTACCCCTCTCCTCATTTTTCTCCATTTCAAAGACCATAGTCACACTTCCGTCACAGAAGAAAGCATCCTTCTGTTTGTCAAACGTCAGGATTTTGGTTTCACTGGCAATCAAAATATTTGCTGAAAACAGAGCCTGTTTATTTCAGAATTAAAATATGTTAAAATAATTTTAAAAATAGATTACATTAAATACAAACTTGATAAATGAAAATTAGATTTGACAGTGGCTTAAGGAAAAAGCAACTTTCAAGAATATTAATAGCAGAATGCTTAAAAATATAATGTTAATGGATATGCATCCATGATTTCATGACAAGGAAGCAAATAGAAAAAACAATGGTCACAAAGAATAATTTGACCTCCTCATTGGCCAATTTTAAATGTGAGAAGAAATTCCAATGCTATGAAAATGATTTCTCCCTTGTGTTACCTTGCCCTAGGCAAAATGAGAACACATTTATTTTCCAGATGAGGTATATAAGAAGCAGAATGTTTAATCGACTTGCTAAAGGTTACACAAGTTTATAGGAGACAGATAAGAAAAATCTACTGTGTGGATGTCCAAAGTACCTAATATGTGAAGTGTTTCAAATCTCTGTACTCAGATCTACTGAAATGTAGAATCAATAATACTAAATTACCTATACAATGCTTTAATGTCCACAAGTGAGAAAACATCGACTAAAAATAAAGTAGAGATAGCATTATTAGACTCTTTTTTTTCCCCAGAAAGACTAATAAGTGCACAGAAAATTACAATGTTAGTTAAGAAAAACATTGTACAAACTGTGTCCACAGAGAGCAATGATAAGCTTTCAGGTTGACAATTTTGTTAATCATGCTCCTTTGTGAAGCAAGACAACATGGCAAGGAATTCGTCCTCCCCTCCGATTCCTATTTTTCCCATTCTCCCACAAAAGGTGGAGCAGTCTGAAAGATGCCAAAGCCATTGCATCCTTAATGTCTCTCTGGTCTTGGTGGAAAACAAACTCAGCAGCAAGGATGCAGTGACAGCACTTGGCTGCCATTGATCTGTGGCCCCAGGGCAGGCTTTTTGCCGCTTGTGGTGTGCTGCAGTTGGTGGCCCAGGAAAGTCAGACACTCTTGGACACTACTCTGCTGATCTCTGGTCATACCCTGTGCTGCAGCCCACCACAGGAGGTCAGCTGAGCACCAGGGTGCAGCACACCTCAAGATAGGTTCAGCATTCATCCTCATGTATAATTCACTACGATTTTCTGCTTGCATTCATAATGGCAGGTATGAGATGGCTGCATTGTCTACAAAGTCAGTATATGACAGAGTGCCAGGGACACATCATTCTCTTCTTCAATCTAACAGCTTGCTGAGCTTCCCCATCCTATTCCCTTCACATTTGGAAAACTGGCTCGTCCTTTGTCTGCACACAAGAAGTGAGGTAGCTACCATTACTTCATCCACTCATTACCAGTAATAAAATGCCCAGAAAATTCCCTTACTGGTTAGTATTGCTAAGTAGAAATGACACATCACATTATTTACAAAATCTAGTCACTTAGAATCAGTCTAGAAACTGAATACATTAAATGAATGGATTATCCTTATTACTGTTATTACTTTCATCTAAGGTACGGATATTGTTGAATAAGAAAGTAAAATCTTATTCTTTTCTTCACACCAGTTCCAGTGACCCAATATTTCTCTGCATAGGGGAAAGGGAGACTGTTTCTGTTTCCAGTAGCCAGAGTGCATGACATGGCCTCAGATCTCCAGCACGGGTTGGTAGGAATAATGGGTTTTCCAAATATGAGCCAAGGAATTTTTCATCTTTGTAGAAGCCATGATGTATCACTAGGCTTCCCATTTCTATTTTTCATTTCATTCCTGAAATGATGCCCCTCCTAATATATCTCACCCTCCGGCTAGTTGTTGTCTGGTGACTTTTCAAGTCTTAAGTTCATGTCTGAAAGGGATAACACTGCTCTTCTCATTCAGTTAAAACAAAGACTTACTTAGAAAATGTACACATTTAAACCCATTTAATGTTTCAAATATCATTATTTTCAGTAGCAACTGCTTCTTAGTTAAATGGTTTTCAGGCATCAGACTATTATATGACAGATGATTTTGTCACTATGCAAAATGTGAAACCTGTAATCAACTTGTTATGGCATTTCACAAAAGTATGTGACAGTAAAATAAGTAAACTGTCATTTGGGCAATCAAGTCTTGAAATCCTGCAGGAGGTAAAAAAAAAGTACCTGACACTCAATCTTCATGGTAGAGATGATGTTCAAAAAAAACCCGTTTAATACTGCTACAGTCTTAGAGGTTTGAATAGATTTTTTATTGCAGTGTGCTTAAGCATGCAATAATTTTGTATTATGTTTTAATCACTTATTTTCCCCCCTAATTGATTCCTTCCCCAGAAAATGTACATGCACGTCACACAGCAAGGTCTGCTTTGTTAACAAGGTGTTGGTTAAATTGAAACAATATTTTCCCTTTACTGTTGACGACAACATTATCAATTACAAAGCATTTTCAGACCGGTTTGATATGAGAATGGATGCAGTAGGTAGGAGCCCATGCTGATTTACTGGCACCTGGGACAGCCTGGGGAGGTGGTGCTGGCAGCAGCAAGCTCCTACATGGCTGCAACGCTCGGGATGACGCGCCGCTGAACCCACACTGTGCTGGCTTAACGGATTTCACATAAAAGTTTTATTAAAGGAAAGGGATACAGAAGCTACGGTCCGTAAGCCGCTTGTGGCCCTTCCTGCCAGTCTGTTTGGCCTGCGGCTTGTTCTCGCAAGTCCTTGTTCTCCCCTGTGGCTGCAGGTTTGATGCAGCAGGCTGGCAGCTGCAGCTCTCCTTGGGCTTCTCTTTTCCCCCAGATGCTTCCCCAGGCTCAGGGAAGGAGCAGGCTAAGGTCAGGCTTAAAACCGGTTAGTAAGTCCTGTCAAATCGCAGGGAAGGCACTCTAGGGGACACAGGCTTTCACCATTATGCTGCTGAAAGGCGTGTTCCCCTCTCGTCTCCAAAGAGCAGACATCCTGGGTGTACAGACACTAGCAATGAGCTCCTGTAACTGGAACTGTAAAATTAATCTGGAGCCTCCTGTTTCCAGTCATTAATGACAGTCAGATTTTGGAACTGATCTCCTCCTCATCTCAGAAATGAGTTATAGAAATAGGAATAAAATTGCACTTACTTGATTGAGAAGAGTGAAGGAAAAGAGGGAAATCTATTTTCATCTGGTTTTTTGGGGCTTTTTTTGGCCTCTTTATGATTGTAAGCCAACTGGTGAAACCACTGTAACCTGCAAGTTAATGTTTTGCATGGAATAACCTTCAGTGAAGAGCACTGCACAGTCTGCCTTCGAAGAAAACTGGTTTTGTTTTGACAAAATTATGAACGTCTGGAAATTACTCACTGAGCACACATAACAGGCCTTTTGTTAAGTCTCACTGGGAACCTAAAAAATCAGTATTGTTGTGTGTACACAGCTGATTTTGCTGCATGCTGAAGCTGCAGGGCCCCAAGAACAGGCTCAGATTGCACTCAAAAAGGCCATGAGCATTTGACCCAATGAGAGCTCAATCCTGAGGCTCACTTCGACTCCTCTTGATAAAAGAGATTAAACAGATAAAAGTGACATGGAGAAAGGAAGTTTGTGTGGATGGATAAGCCACAGAGTGGGGGAAGTAGATAACAGTAGGGAAATAGCCACATTTACTTTAAAGGTACTCAGGAGAAGGCAAAGAATTTGAGATTCTTACTACAATGCAAAGCTATAGGAGAAGGTGTTTAGAAGAAAAAGGATCAGGGAGCTTTGGGAAGTTGTTGGAGTCCACGGAGATCATTATTTTGGACTCTGTCACTACTGCCCACATTTTCCTTAGGAAACCTCCCACTGTAATGAACAACCATTTCAGTTATGTGCATAGAGAGAGAACTACTGTTTGTCTCCTCCCAAGAGTCTAAATGAGTACAAGCTGCCCTTTCTGTCAGCTTCCCAGCTCCCAGTCTCAGATGATGAGATACACTGTTCTTGCCACTGCCATGTGCTATAGGATGACCCTGCTTGAGCAGGGAGTTGGACCAGAAAACCCACTGTAGCCCTTCTGTGATCCTGTAAGTGTAAGCATGATATGCTGAAGAAGTCAAGAAAGACTGTTTGAGTTCAGAGGTACCTGAACTATTCTCTGCCACTTGCTGGACATCTCTGCTTTCTGAGCCTCAGCTGTTCCACAACTTTATTCGTTATCTCAGATATGGCTATCCCTAGTAGTTGCCTTCTTAGATCCTGAATGGAATATCTTCACAGTTTTTGGTATTCCTCACGACCAATGATTCGACTGGTCTATACTGTGTCTGACAGCACAGAGGCTGACAATCAGAAGAATGTACTTATGGAGTAGAGGACAAACACTGTCACCTTTGTGCGTGTTTTGTTTCCCTGTGGAGTGCTCATTACATTATAAGAATTTTAGGAGCTGTAACTGATCATCTGACAGTTTCCCAACTATTTTGACAAACTTGCTTATAAAGTGAGAGCAAACTACATGGGGTTCTTAGCTTACAGAGAGCTTCCAGTTTTACAGGATATTTACGCTGCAAATATCCACGTGTTCAGGAAACCCAGTGACATTCCTCCAGTTTGTGGTTGTTGATGTCACCGATAGAACTACCTCTGTTAATGGGCAGCTCTGTAAGAGTGACCTGGTCCAAATGCAATGTCAAGGTGGTTGCTGATGACACAGCAATTAACAACCTTTGGAGGCTGATTGACACACCAGATCTTGACACATAATTTCCCACCAACTGGATAGATTCTGAATGCTTTTAACAGCAGAGGAAGGCTGGATCAAGTCATCATCATAATGGGGGGCAGAATCAGTTCCCTGACACCAATTAATAGTTTTTCTAAATTGGACCAGTCTTGTCCTTCTTTTCCTGCCCTCACCCTCCAGCTCCTAGCCTCTGCCTCGAATCTCTTCAAGTCTTCCAGGTCAGACTCTTCTGATCTGGCTCCACCTGTGACCTCTGCTCAGGGTGGGAGGAACACCGGTGCGGCGGGCAGGTGGGGGCCGGCACGTTCCCGGCGGTCCCGGGGAGCTCTCCCCGGTGCCGGCGGCGGCGGAGGAAGCGCGGCTGGGGCGGCTTCCCCTGCACCGCCGCCCGTGGCCCGCCAGGCGGCAGCAGCGGGCGCCACCGCGGG